>CM060591.1:19952997-20265497 GCA_030578255.1 Tiaroga cobitis
CAGCCAGTCAATCTCCTTTTTAGGGATGGAACTGGACTCCGTGGCTATGAAGGCTCAGCTGTCGACAGAGCGCGCACGCTGTGTTTGACACCTAGCCGCATCTTTCCAGAAGGGCAGAACCGCCTCCCTGAAAAAATTTCAGAGGATGCTGGGCTGTATGGCCTCAGCTGCAGCAGTGCTTCAGCTGGGCTTACTGCGCATGTGCCCGCTACAACGCGGCTACAAGCAGATCAGGATATTTCAGAGCTGCATTTCAGCTCTGCAGCCCTGGTTAGCAGCCAATTGGTACCAGCAGGGGGTGACAATGGGAGTGATTTCCCACCGGAAAATCATCTCGACAGACGCCCCCAACTCAGGTCGGGGTGGCCTTTTAGAGGGCAGACCGGTCTTTGGCCTGTGGTCAGACCGAGAGATACGCCTTCACATAAACTGTCTGGAGATGCTGGCGGTCGAGAACGCGCTGAAGCGCTTCCTCCCGTTCATACAGGACCAACACGTTCTAGTCCGCTCGGACAACATGTCGGTTGTGTCCTATGTGAACCGCCAGGGCAGTGTCAGATCCAGGAGCCTCTTTGATCTGGCAGAAAGCCTCCTCGTTTGGACCCAGTGCTTCCTGCGCTCGCTGAGAGCGACGCACGTGCCAGGGATCCTAAATGAAGGACCGGACAGATTGTCCAGGGACAATATTCCCCCCGGGGAGTGGTCTTTACACCCCCAAACAGTCCAGCTGTTATGGCGCCTCTTTGGCAGAGCGGAAGTCGACCTATTCGCATCAAAGAACAACGCTCATTGCCCAGTGTTCTTTTCAAAGAACGAGGATGCGCTGGCCCAACTCTAGAATATGCCTTCCCTCCGATCTCTATGTTACCACAGGTAATCAAGAGAATCAGGGAATCACACAGCCCGGTGCTCCTCATAGCCCTGCGATGGGAGAACCAAACCTGGTTCCCGGAACTAACACAGCTGTCACGCACAGCCCCGTGGCCGATTCCGGTGAGAAGGGGCCTCCTCTCTCAAGCCTGCGGCTCAATCTGGCATCCCCACCCAGAGCGCTGGTCTCTGCACGTGTGGTTGATCAACGGATACCCGTTATCCTGCCAGAAGGAGTTATGAACACGATCCCGCAATCTAGAGCCCCCTCTACGAGACGGCTATATGCGTCTATATGGTCTGTGTTCTCCAAATGATGCACCAACAAAAATCTGGACCCCAGAACGGGTGAGGTTTCGCAGGTGCTCTGTTTCCTTCAAGAGCTGCTGGATAAGGGCAGGTCCGCATCCACGCTCAAAGTATACGTGGCGGCCATTGCAGCCTTCGCTGAGTCGATGCAAGGCCGGTCGCTAGGAAGGAACGAGCTGGTCATCCGCTTAAGAGGAGCCAGAAGGATGAACCCCCGCGCCCACCTTCGGTTCCTATTTGGGATCTCTCTGTGGTCTTAGAGGCCCTAAAGATGCATCCCTTCGAACCATTAGATTCAACGAATCTAAAATACCTCTCGCTCAAAACCATTTTTCTTTTGGCTCTGTCATCAGTTAAACGTGTGGGGGACTTACACGCGCTATCTGTTAGCGCAGCGTGCCTTGAGTTTGGCCCGAATGACTCTAAAGTCATCCTCAAACCGAGACATGGCTATGTCCCGAAGGTGATTGGGACTCCCTTCAGAGTGCAGGTCATTTCTCTGTCGGCTCTGCCAGCATCCAACAGCGTGAGCAGCGACAGCCTCCTCTGCCCTGTCAGGGCACTGAGAGCTTACGTTACGCGCTCCGCCCCCTTCAGACGCTCCGAGCAGCTCTTCGTTTCGTTTGGCGGACGCACCAAAGGTCTCGCCGCCTCGAAACAGTCCCTATCCAGTGGACGCGATTTCTGCTGCCTACGCGTCAAAAGGTCTGCAATGCCCTCTGGGCATCAGGGCTCATTCCACAAGAGGCATGGCCTCGTCATGGGCATGGTCCAGTGGAATTTCCATTCACGACATCTGTATGGTGGCGGGCTGGGCCTCCCCGTCTACATTTGTGAGATTCTATAATCTGGAAGTTACCGCCTTGCAGGCCAGACTTCTATCAGTCTAATGTGTGTATGATCTGCCCACATCACTGTTGCGCAGGCTACCTCAACGTTAGCTCTCCTGGTTGAGCTGCACTAATATGAGTTAGCCCGGCGCCGCCGCTCTGCATTCCCCATGGGTGCTTATGTTTATACATGTGTCGGCCCGCTTGCTGGCCGCCTGAATTTCCCACTTTCAATGTTCCCCGGGTTGGGACTCATAGAGTGGATGCTGGGCGCACACGGCGTTGACAAAGTGTTCCCGTAGCGTAAGATAAACTTAGGCAATACGAGAGAACCTCTCGTAAGAGAACGTACTCGGTTACCTAACGTAACCTCGGTTCTCTCTAGAGAGGGAACGAGTATTGCGTAACCGGCCGTGCTAGCGCCTCGAGCGATTTTCGCTTCAGATCATGAAAACTAGGGAAGCAGCCTCTGAGCCCCGCTTTTATATGCCAAGCCACACCCCTTAGCGCGGGCTGTAATGCGTAGTGGGCGCGAAGCGCCACCATTGGGCGTGACGTCACGCCAGGCTCACTGGTAGGCTGCTGCAGTTGCCAAAAGGCCGCCAATGAGCACACTAGACAGCCTGCTCTAGGTCTGCAGCTGCTGCACTGCGTTGACAATATATACAAAATTAAGGATAATTTTGGCTTCAATATCTCGAGCAAAGATGAACTTTACCCGTAGCGTAAGCTAAACTTACGCAACACTCGTTCCCTCTCTACAGAGAACCGAGTACGTTTTAAAGGGGTCATATAATGGTACATGCACTTTTACAAGTTGATTGTACTGAAATGTGTGTTGACAGTGTCTGTACACAACCATCATATAATGATAAAAATCCATCCAGTGGTTTTGTTTTAATCTCCTTATGTTTTCCCCTGCCTCAAATCGAGCCGTTCGAGCCTGTGACGTCACAAGCTTGCACGCCCCTCCCACGATTGTTGATTGACAGCAGGGTTTCAACACAGACCTGCCCTCGCTCGTGAGTGAGATGTCAATCATAGTTCGTCATTGTTGATACACTGGAGCAGAATGGCGTCTAAGCGATTGTGGTGTTCGGTTCTTGGGTGTAATAACGAACACAGCAGTAATTTTAAAGTTCCCAAATCCGAACCGCTGAAGACGCAGTGGCTGAGTTTTGTTTATGAAGGGAATATTCCCGACGAGCAACGTGAATGCGCTCATGTTTGCGCAAATCATTTTTCACCAAACTGCTTTTTAAATGAGGGACAATATAAATCAGGTTTTGCTAAGAGGCTGCTACTGAAAAAGGAATCAGTACCAACTATTCGTGTTCCTGCTGGACCTGCTCCAGAAGAAATGAGTGTAACGTTTATGTTAATCTTTGCAAATTCCATGCACGCTTCACGATGAATGTGGCTAATGTTTACACTCAGGGTACATTACGGCATGCATTCTATGTAACATTACGACGTTCTCAATATAATGGATAATCCCACGTTTATAATGAAAAACGCGTTATAGTTATTGTGTTATTAAAAACTGTGTACGCAGGTGTTACAGTTAACATGCTAACACTAAGTTACACCTGGTTTACTTGTATGTTATTGATTAATAAAGTAATGTAAAAAAAAGTTATAACTGGATTAAGATGAATGGTAACACAGGCCAGCAAAATACTGTTTTCATCTTGCAAATGCAAATAATTCAAGACTATATCAATGCAGTGACAATACTATAGATGTACTTAAAAGTTTTCTTAAAATTTTTTCGTACTGCACTAAACATAAACATACAACAAATTATTAGGTATCCTTCAACTACTGCTAATCATTGTACATGACCTCATGTCAGTTTCAGTCACGATAGTTGTACCTAACACTGAGATAACGTCACGCATCACTGACAAGCCTACATTTACAACAACAACAAAAAAAGTTTTTCAACATAAATCTGTCAACGAACTAACCTATAACTTACATTAGTAACGTTAAACAAATAGCGTTTGTATCTCACAACTCTAACGTTACCCTGCCAGTACATACAAAAATAGATCAAAGTGACATTGTTAACCAACCATTCAGAAACGTCCTGTTCGAGCCTTGTCGAACTTCTTCGGGGCCGTCATCTTGTTCCGGGTCCGACTCCGGTTCAAATTGATATGGTTGCACAGATGTGCCCTCAGAGTTCTCTTACGAGAGGTTCTCTCGTATTGCGTAAGTTAGCTTACGCTACGGGAAAGATTCATCTTCTCGAGATATTGAAGCCAAAAATTATCCTTAATTTTGTATATATTGTCAACGCAGTTGCAGCAGCTAGCAGACCTTGAGCGGGCATTCTAGCGCGCTCATAGGCTGCCCTGCGGGAACTGCACAGCCTACCAGTGAGCCCGTTCTTGAGATTCGCCTTCGACGATCGGGTTTATCAATACACAGTCCTGCCGTTCGGCCTGTCCTTAGCACCCCGTACATTCACGAAGTGCATGGATGCGGCTCTCGCCCCCTTGAGATCTCAGGGCATGCGAATTTTGAACTATCTGGACGATTGGTTGATTATGGCGCAGTCAGAGACAGAACTGATATCTCACAGAACTGCGCTCCTCAGCCATCTGAAATGCCTAGGTCTCACGGTCAACTGGACCAAGAGCTCATTACTGCCCAGTCAGTCAATATCCTTTTTAGGAATAGAACTGGACTCGGTGAACATGACGGCTCGCCTGTCTACACAGCGTGCACGCTGTATCCGGCAGATGGCCATGTCATTCAAGACGGGCAGAGTTTTTCCCCTGAAAAAATTCCAGAGGGTGCTAGGCTTGATGGCTTCAGCCTCGGCGGTACTCCGGCTGGGTTTACTTCGCATGCACCCGCTACAGCACTGGCTGGCTGCGCGTGTGTCGCACCGAGCCTGGAGGTCGGGTCGCGAGCGGATCAGAGTGACTCAGAGCTGTGTCACAGCTCTGCAGCCCTGGTCAGCGGCCGACTGGTACCAGAGGGGAGTGACTATGGGGGCGGTCTCTTTCAGGAAGGTCATCTCGACGGATGCGTCCAACTCAGGTTGGGGCACCACCCTCGAGGGCAGACCAGTCTTCGGACTGTGGTCAGACCGAGAAAAACCCCTCCACATAAACTGTCTGGAAATGATAGCGGTCGAGAAGGCGCTGAATCGCTTCCTCCCGTTCATTCAGGTCCACCATGTTCTAGTCCGCTCGGACAACATGTCGGTGGTATCCTATATAAATCGCCAGGGCGGCGTCAGATCCAGGAACCTCTGCAATCTGACAGAACGCCTCCTCGTTTGGTCTCAGCACCATCTGCGCTCTCTGAGAGCCGCACATGTGCCGGGTCAACTGAACGATGGCCCAGACAGACTGTCCAGGGACAACGTTCCCCTGGGGGAGTGGTCACTGCACCCCCAATCAGTCCAGTTATTATGGCGCCTTTTCGGCAAAGCGGAAGTCGACCTTTTTGCATCACAAGACAACGCTCATTGCCCAATGTTCTTTTCAAAGGACAGGGACGCGCTTGCCCGGATGTGGCCCAGCCGCCCGCTATATGCTTTTCCCCCGGTATCTCTGTTACCGCAGGTGATCAAGAGAATCAGGTAAACGCGCCATTCAGTGCTCCTCATAGCCCCGCGATGGGAAAACCAGACGTGGTTCCCAGAGCTGATACGGCTGTCACAGACAGCCCCATGGCCTATCCCGCTGAGAGCAGACCTCCTCTCTCAGGCGCGCGGCTCGATCTGGCATCCCCACCCGGAGCGCTGGTCGCTACACGCGTGGGTAATAAACGGGTATCCCTGCCAGACGCAGTAATGAACACGATCGGGCAGTCCAGAGCACCTTCTACCAGAAGGCTCTACGCATCCAAATGGTCTGTGTTCTGCAAATGGTGCACAAATAAAAACCTCGATCCGCGAACATGTGGGGTCACGTGGCTGCTCCGTTTTCTCCAAGAGCTGTTGGACAGGGGCAGGTCCCCTTCTACGCTCAAAGTCTATGTGGCAGCCGTCGCAGCATTCTCCGAATCAATGCACGGCCAGTCAATAGGCAGAAACGAGCTTGTCATCCACTTCCTTAGAGGAGCCAGAAGGATGAACCCCCCGCGCCCCCCCTCGGTTCCTATGTGGGACCTTTCACTGGTCCTTGAGGCCCTGAAAGCATCCCCTTTTGAACCACTGGATACAGCGGACCTGAAATACCTGTCGCTGAAAGCTGTTTTTCTGATCGCACTGTCATCAGTCAAACACGTGGGGGACTTACACGTGCTATCTGTAAGCGCGTCGTGTCTGGAGTTTGGCCCGAATGACTCTAAGGTCATCCTGAAACCTAGACATGGTTATGTTCCCAAAGTGGTTGGCACCCCATTCAGAGCACAAGTCATTTCCCTATCGGCTCTGCCAGCATCCGATAGCGAAAGCGATGTTAATCTCCTCTGTCCGGTCAGAGCTCTGAGATTGTACATTACGCGCTCCGCCCCGTTCAGGCGTTCCGAGCAGCTGTTCGTTTCGTTCGGTGGGCGCACTAAAGGTCTCGCCTCCTCTAAACAGAGCCTGTCCAGATGGATAGTGGACGCAATCGCGGCCGCTTACACGGCGAAAGGTCTGCAGTGCCCTCTGGGCATCAGGGCGCACTCCACTAGAGGCGTGGCCTCGTCGTGGGCATGGTCAAGCGGAATTTCCATTCAAGACATATGTGTGGTGGCGGGCTGGTCCTCACCCTCCACCTTTGTCAGGTTTTACAACCTAGAAGTTCCCGCCCTGCAGGCTAAAGTTCTGTCTGTCTAAGTGAGAGATTAGCCGTGCCCAGATCCTATCATGCGCAGGCTACCCTCACGTGATTTCAGCTCTTCTGGTTGAGCTGCACTGTTTCAGGTTATGCGCTGTATATGCTAAGTTCACCGGTCTCACATGGCCGCTCTGTATTGCCTGTCAGTGCTTGTTTACACGCGCTTTGCGCTTATGGCACTCGCGCTTCCTCGCACTTATGTACAATGCGTTGGCACTCTCTATGTTCACAGAAGCTCTGTGACTCATGGGATGGATGCGGGCGCGCACGGCGTGGACAATGGGTTCCCGTAGCGTAAGCTAACTTACGCAATACGAGAGAACCTCTCGTAAGAGAACGATACTGGTTACTAACGTAACCTCGGTTCTCTCTAGGAGAGGGAACGAGTATTGCGTAAGCTGCCGTGCTAAACGCCACAAGCGCTTTTTCGCTTCAGTCGATGAAAACCAGAGAACCAGCCTGTGAGCCCCGGTTTTATACGCTAAGCCACGCCCATTCTGGCGGGCTAGGACGCGGCTGATTGGACGTGACGTCACGCCGGGCTCACTGGTAGGCTGTGCAGTTCCCGCAGGGCAGCCTATGAGCGCGCTAGAATGCCCGCTCAAGGTCTGCTAGCTGCTGCAACTGCGTTGACAATATATACAAAATTAAGGATAATTTTTGGCTTCAATATCTCGAGAAGATGAATCTTTCCCGAAGCGTAAGCTAACTTACGCAATACGAGAGAACCTCTTCCAGAGAGAACCGAGGTTACGTTAGTAACCAGTATCGACTCTAGCTGCCATTCTTTCGCCAAAATACACCATCAACTGTTGTCAAGGCAACACTCCACGTGCGTAGTAACAAAAACGCCCCGCAGAACAGAGGGGCGGGGTGAGCAAAGGGGTGAGCTCATTATCATTTAAAGTCATATGCACTGAAACAGCGTGCTGAAAACAGAGCTGTTTTTGAGCAGGTAAAATTAGTGTTTTCTTAAAATACTAATGAGAATTTTGAATAAAAGTATATTACAAAGTTTTCATTTAGACCCTAAAGATTCATATTAACTTGTACAAAAATGGCATTATATGACCCCTTTAACACAGTTGCCACATATACACCTAAAGAAAACGATACACTGAGTAAACTAAGTTTTGTGAATAGATAAATGGTTGTTCATTATATCGATAAAACAAAAACTTCAATAAACGGTATTACTCAGTCATTTATTCAGTTATATTAAATGTTTAATGAGGAGAAAACCGTATCTCAAAAGCTAACAAGCAGCAGCAGCATTTTCAAGTAACAGCGTATCGAAATTCTTATATAATAATAGTAAAATAGAATAGAATAATAATAATAATAAAAAAAATTACCATTCAGAAACGTTTTGTAAGAGCCGTGTTTGGGGAGGTTCTGCTTGACTCTCTTCATCGGCGCTTTCTGGGTCTGATTCTGGCTCAAACTGATACGGCAGTATTGACACCATTATTTACATTTGACCGGAGCACATGCAACTTTCGCCCGTTAAGGTAATGGGCGTGAAGTTTCCGGACAGCGTGCACTACGCAGTTTAGCCAATAACAACACACCGGCCCAACTAACCAATCTGAGCCCATTGCCTGTTTCTGGGGAAGTGGTTTCATAGAATCAGGAAGTCAACCGGTAGTTCAAATGACAGAGGAGAAAGCGGCTTACAATAAAGGTGCAATTTATGAAAAAAAAGGCTTTTTAAAAAAACAAAACACGAAGACATGTTATATTGCACCCCATAAACACAATCATGCAAAGAAAAAAAGCAGTAAACCACCCCTTTAAATATTGTTTCAAAGCTGTTTTACATCCTCTTGTTGTCTATCAGTTTTAAGTGAGCCCAGCATTTGTGTGTTTTGATGGTTCATGCTGGGATATGGTAGCCTGACTTCGTCATACTCATATTCTATTCAGAATGTGAGTCTGAAACTGCTCCATAGGCCTTTGATTATGAGGCGTGTCTTAATCGAACCAGGAAAAAACCCAACTCTGCACTCAATTGGATAGACCTACAACCAATCAGAGCAGCGCAGTAAGTGACGCATGTTGAGGGAGCATGTTGAGCAACAGAACTGAACTGCACGTCTGCACCCACTCTGGAAAAAGTATTTAAAAGAAAAATGAGTGTTAACGACCTTTTCCGGTGTTGCAAAAAGAATTTAAGGATTCGCGGACTACTGCAAAAACATGTTTGAACAAAATAGAAAATGTGAATGTATATACGAACAAGTTCTCCGTTTAGGATTAGATCTCCACAATAAAGCCAACAAATCTGCTCGCATTTGTCTGACCTGTCTCAACTTTATAACGTGGTTAGAGCTCGTCTTGACTGATTTTAATAAATGGAGAGACGACGAAAGACACCAGGCTGAAGAAGCGTGTTCATTTGAGTCTTAAGAGAAAAGAGACCGGGAGCCAAAATGATGTTTTAATGATGTGTTTAATGATGATTTAAATACAAAATGATGAGTAGCATCTAATAATTTATAATTAAAAGAAATACACCGCTTATAAGGGGTACAGTGACTACCAGTTTGGGTATGGTGTGCCGCGTGCGAAAGCGTCACCATTGTTTGATGCAGCGATGGCTTTGACATGAGTTGCATCGCCGTGATGCCCATTTCGGTTGCTTCTTTTACTTGGTCTTCCATGAGTGCGACCAAAGGTGAAACCACAATGACAACTGGGTTTTCATTGCGTCCCATCTTCTTAACGACCATCGGAGCCAGTTGATAAATTAAACTTTTGTTGAATCCTGTAGGAAGCACAGCAAACACATCTTGAGGATCGACAAATGCCTTTATTGCAGTTCTCTGTTCGTCTTTTAAAATATTTGCGCTGTCGATTTCTTTTACAACAGACGCGATAGCGGAATCTATACATCTCAATTCTCCAGCTGCAGTCAACTTTGAGGGAAACCAGTTCAACCCAAGCGCTCTTTGATAACGTGATGATTATGTAACTGCACATCATCTGTCCATCATCGTATAAAGCCCGCCCTGGCAATTTGAATGGCCCGACGATTTTTGAACCGATCATAATTACTCCTCAATGGATCGAGTCCAGACCGAACTTCCAGACCAAAAAATGTTTTGTGGGCGGGGTTCGGGCTGGCATCCAGGCCAGGGATATGGGTAAAGGAAATTTTCAGTGATTGTATCCCATAGGTATGTGTCCATAATAGTAATTCAACATGGATGGAGTATTTGTCACTATTCAAAATCCAATGCTTCGATCTTGTAAAAGCTCTGAGGGAATTATTTATTTTGAGTAGATACTTGGGAAATGCTGCAAATTTCCACTTTCCACTACCCAAAACAAGAAACAACAATCGTAATAACACAGTATTTTCATTTAGTTTATTTTTTAAAAAGAATTAAAAAATCAATCTTAGCGCTAATCTCTTGGCACACAAATGCTTTTGTCTGCCTGAAACGCACCGTTACTCCTCTAACTCATTAATTTCTTTAATTTTATTTATCCACATTTATTCTCATCAAAATAGCAATTACAAACCAGTAGCTCGCTGGCACAGAAGAAAGTAGATCACTGATGCCAGAGAGAATAGACCGACAGCTGCATCCTCAACCCAGGAGGGGGTCCCTCTTGAAACTACCTCAAGGCTTGGGGTCTAAAATTCGCCTTACATAATCTGTGGAATGATCATTCCGATTGCTCCAAAGATTGTTGCGTTCATGCATCAACCTACATGGAAGAAAAGGTTCATGGTGCGTGAATAAATGTCAAAGCTGTTGAGCTGAGAATCTTCAGCACAAGCTACATTGAGACATCACATGAGCATCTTAAGTTGGGGTTCAATTGGTAAACACACTTCTTATTCTTCCTAGAAATCATCAAGAAACACAGAAACAAAACCACTGTGTTTCATTGCTGACCAATAGAGAGGATAAGTGCTGAAAGTGTGCTGATTTATTTCAAATACCAAATATATTTTGGGTAACACTTTAGAATACTGTTCCGTCATAAATTAATAATTACAATAATTAAAATGAAAATGTTTCCCTCCCAGAGGACCATTAATAACTACTATATACAGGTTCATAATTAATGTGAATAATGCACAATGTATAAATTCCCCATTGACTTCCATAGTAAGAAAATAAATACTATGGAAGTCAATGGGGTCGATCAACTGTTTGGTCACCGACATTCTTCAAAATATTTGCTTTTGCGTTCAGTATAATAGAGAAATTCATACAGGGTTGAAACAGCTTGAGGGTGAGTAAATGATGACAGAGTTTTCATTTTTAGGTGAACTATTCCCTTAATGACTTCAGTCATTACTGGGGAGTTTTCATGGTTTTCATTTTAGAATACTGATCGAGAGCACTGATCGAGAGCATTGACCGATGCCTTCACAGGGGAAGGCGAATCTGAGGACCATCATTCTCTCTAAGAAGGCTTCGGGAAAGAGATCCTGATGCCAGAGGGCTCAGGCCTCTGAGGGCAGACCCCTCTGGGTAGAAGTGGTGTGGTAAAAGCAATCTATTAGCTGTGATACAGCAATATATCGCGATTTTTATATTCAGATACTACATTGATTTCCAGCTCAAAAAAATCAATGTTAAAAAAATAAATCACATTTTGAACGGGTGTGAACTACAACCTCCGTTCCTGTAGATGTCGCAGTACGGCGGCTTTTTTTTCCCTCAACTTGCTGGGTGCCGCCCACCAGAGAGCGCGACTTTTGATAGTGAAAGCTGGAATCGCCGCCATGGCAGACTCAGCCAACAAAATTACTGAGGCCCCTTCACAATATAAAGCCGATGTGTGGGTGCACTTCGGTTTTAAAAACAAACCAGGGAGCATGAACTTGGATAAAACAAACGCAATATGCAAGCTTTGTCACGCTGCCATAAAATATTCAGGTATCACAACCAACTTACGAACGCACCTCGTCAGACGCCATGCAGAAATGACGTTGAAAGAAGCAACCGAAACCTGGTGACCAGAAGCAGACTACACTGGATAACAAACTTCCATCTAACTCAGCTCGATCTCTAAAAATAACAGAGTCATTGGTGCATTTCATTTGTCATGATTTGCGCCCCTACAGTGTCGTTGAAAACCGTGGCTTCAGGTATGGTAAAAACAATGGAGCCACGCTATGTGGTCCCGACTCGCAAACACATTACCAAGGTAGCTGTGCCCAGGATGTATGAAGAGGAGAAGCAAGTTGTAAAATCATCTCTTGGCCCTTACATGCGACGGCTGGACATCGAGGGCGACTGAATCGTATGTTACGATCACGGCGCACCACATCAATGAGGATTGGGAACTGATTTCTCATGTTTTGCAGACGACGGCAATGCATGAGAGCCATACTTGCAGTAACATCGCTGAGGTGTTGGAAGATGCATTAGAGGAATGGGACATAAAAAGCAAGGACCCCGCCATCGTCAAAGACAACGCGTCAAACATGACCGTTGCAGCGCAGCTGGCTGGTATGCTACATTTTAAATGTTTTGCGCATACATTAAATTTGGCTTCACAGCGTACACTGCAACTCACACCAGTTTGCTGGGAAGAGTGAGAAGAATAACCAGCTTTTTCAGACGCAGTACCAGAGCCAGCCATGTACTGCTTGAAAAACAAAAACTGCTAAATCTGCCTCACCACAAACTGCTCACTGACATGGTTACCAGATGGAATAGTGCACATGACATGCTGCAGCGCTTCCTAGAACAGCAGCCAGCCATCCATGCTGCCCTCCTTTCAGCTGAGGTGAGGAAGAAAGAGAAGGACATCTGCACCCTCAGTGAGGCAGACATAACAGCTGCTGAAGAAGTTGTCACTGCTATGAAGCCAATGAAGGTAGCTACACTAGTCATGTCAGAAGAGACCACTCCAACACTTTCAGTTGTAGCACCACTCCTTGCCCAGCTGATCCATGATCTACAAGACAGCCCAACTGATTCCAACTTAACAAAGGAAATCAAATCTGCCATGTGCCAGGATCTCAACAAGAGATACTTGAACAAGGAGACACTTTATGTGGCCACAGCTATGGATCCGAGGTTTAAGTCCCTGCCCTTCCTTCCAGAAGACCATGCAACGCCAGGACATCTATGCTACAATCCTTGCAGAAGCTACAGGGAGCAAAGCATTACAGGTAAGATAAACAATGCCATATACTAAAACATACTGTTGTAAAGATTTATCAACATTTAAGAATAGTTATTCAAATGTTCAGTATTAAAATAAAATCACATACCAGTAAAAGATAGGCAAACATCTATAGTATAGTGTATATAGTATAGTTTGAAAAATGTAATTCTTTCATTGTACTGGACTTAAAATACTTTTTCTCTAAAGCTAATGTTTAATTTACTTTGCTGTTTATTTCAGCAGAATGAGCTTAGAGTGGACTCAGTGGAGACAGAGACTGTTGTGAATGTGGTGCCAGAAGAGGATGAGGACGGCAATCAAGGTCCTGTGGAAAAATACATTTCTGCTGTACCATCCAAGAGATCCAGGCATTCTCTAGCTGACCTACTTGGTGCAACATATGCTACAGGACCTGCAAAGAAATGGAAAACTGCAGAGGACCAGGCAAAGGAGGAGATTTCAAGATACAAAGAGGAAGCTCCCCTGCCGCTTGGTGTTGTCAGTCCACTGGACTGGTGGAAAGGGAATCAGAGCAAGTATCCTTTCTTTTCACACATGGCAAAGAAATACCTGTGTGTCCCAGGGACTAGTGTGCCCTCAGAGAGAGAGTTCTCTACTGCAGGGGATATTATAACAGCTCTGTTGTTCTTAAATGTTTAAGAACTTTTGAACCGCTACTCCAATCCGTATGCTTTAAAAGTCCCATAAAGAGGATATTCACGGCTGAAGCTCCGTAGTGAATGAATCAATGCTGATCAAAACTTGATGACGCAATTACGTCAAAGAAACCCGTGCGGTTTGTTCCTCTGATCCAATCATGAATGATTGTTGATGCTTAGTCCCACTCCATGCCCAGATTGGTTGAAACTATCATCTACTCAACCAATAAACATAGTTTTTGGTCTTTTGCACGACCAATTAGCATATTTCTTTGGAAATTTGAACTGAGGCAGTGTTGTCTTGTTGTTTTACACAGAATAAAAATGAATAATATAGGAAATAGTCTCAAGGCACTTCAAACAAACAGTTCACTTTCGAGGGAACTCGAACTGCGTCGGTGACGACACTAGGGGAACGCTCTTCAGCGTAGCACGTCTGAATTTATGAATGAAACCGAATCCAATTCTATTGGCGTTGCGTGATGACGTAGCGTGTGACGGCATAAGCGGATGTGTACAAAGGCACGCCGGCACACAGAAATGTCAGCTTTTTGCTATTCAGCAAGCGCTCTGTGTTGTAGTGAAATCAGTTTGTCCTATTTGGTGTTGTTTGTCTCAGTTCTGATTTATTGTCATGAGTGAGCAGTTTAAAAACTGTGTGTTCCCATGCCCTCGCTTTATTACGGCTGGGGACACACACGAGATGTGTGTGGCTTGCTTAGGAATGCAGCACGCCCAAGCAGCTCTCGAGGGGGCTGCTTGTGGCCACTGTGATTCTCTTTCTATGAGAGTGCTGGGTTCCCGTCTGGCTTTATTTTCTGAGGATGGCCAGATGCGCGCTCCCCGCGGTTCAGGTCCCGCATCTGCCGAGGCAATGCGGCGGCTTAGATCGTGGGGCTCGCAAAGGGAGCTTTCAGAGGGGATCGGGACTGCCGTGGCCCTTTCCCAATCCTCATCTGAAAGCTCAGATTCCCCTGTCCCCCGTTCGGGAACCCGCTCCGCGGCTTCTCCCATTCGGGATGCAGACCCGGTGCTGCAGCTGTCTGATTCTGAGGAATTAGATGTGCTCAGCATCGTGGAGGGGGATCTGCATGAAGCACACACACACACACATTCTGCACCCAGTTATAATGAGCTTTTGGAGGTGGTGACGCGGGCTGTGGCCAAGCTGCATATTAGTTGGCCACAGGAGAGGCAGGAAGAGCGAGTCAGAAGCAAACTCGACGAGCGCTTCCTGCACCGCGCACATCCTCCAAGCCGGTCTCTACCGTTCTTCCCGGATTTACACAACGAGTTGTGTAAATCCTGGAACAGGCCCTTTTCAGCGCGCCTGTCTAACCCCCCGATGTTGGACTATAGTAACATTACGGGGGTTAGAGAGAACGGTTATGGGATGATGCCTCGGGTTGAGGAAGCTCTAGCCAGTTACCTTTCACCCGATCTTGCATCATCCCTCAAGACACCGGCGCTGCCCTCCAAGCCATGTCGCACTACATCTGCGTTGGTGGGCAGGGCCTATATGGCGGCGGGTCGGGCTGGTGCGAGCCTGCACACGATGGCCATTCTGCAGGCGTACCAGGCCGACCTCTTAAAGGACATGGACCAGGGCGAGGGCCCTACTATGGAAGATATTGCCGAGCTTCGCAAAGCCACAGACTTGTCTCTCCGGGTTACCAAGGAGACGGCCCGCGCCATTGGCCGCTCCATGTCAGCTCTGGTAACCCTGGAGAGGCATCTGTGGCTTAATCTCTCTGGTATCAAGGAGAAGGACAGGGCCTTTCTCCTTGATGCACCCATTTGTACCTCTGGTCTGTTCGGCGAGGCGGTTAATGCTGTCATCGTCAGATTTTAGGACACTAAAAAACAGAGTGAAGCGTTTAGGCAATATCTCCCTCGCCGGTCGAGGTCTAGGAAGTCGGCTGCTAGGGGGTCAAAACAGCCACAGCCGTCATCCAGCTCCTACCGCCAAGGCCAAAAAGGGAGTGTCGCTTCTAGAGGTCCCCCTCAAGGAGCTTGGGACTCTAGGCAGCGCTCTCACCCACAGCCTTCTGGGAGGACGGATCTGGGGACCGTCATCCAGTCTAGAAAGGCGAAGGGAAAGAGGTCCTAACTCCTGTGGGACCTCCAAGGGCCGCCCCCCCCCCCCCGAGAGAGAGCGACCGAGGTCCCCTCTCTCGTCGGGCCCTCAGGAAGCTGGCGTCAGTATCCCGCCGTCTCTGACGCATCGGGACACGCCAGCTTCCAGCGAGCACACGCTGTCTTTTCTGCCCCAAAGGCTTGCAGTCAGAAAGCGTTCGCGCTCGCACACTGTGGGTCGTTGTCGGTTTTCCCCTGCCGGTCTTCCGCTTCAGGGTGCCGTCAAGGGCTTACACAAAACACTGGACACCAGCCCCGAGGGGCTGGTTCCCTTGGTGAATTTCGCAGAGGCATGGCAAAACCTCACGAATATTTCTCCATGGGTCCTGCGCACTGTAGAAATTGGGTACAGACTGCAGTTCCAGGTCCGCCCACCAAAATTCAACGGGGTGGTCTGGACGTTAGTGCGCCCAGAGCAGGGTCTGGTGTTGGGACAGGAAGTCAACTCGCTGCTAGAAAAAGGGGCCATAGAGCGTGTTCCCCCACTAGTCAGAGAGTCCGGGTTCTACAGCCGGTACTTCATAGTTCCAAAGAAGGATGGAGGGTTGTGTCCAATTTTAGATCTAAGGCATCTGAATCGGTCTCTGAGCAGATTCAGGTTCAAGATGCTCACTATTCCCATCATCGTGAGTCAAATCCAATCCGAGGATTGGTTTGTCACAATAGATCTAAAAGACGCCTACTTCCACATCTCCATCCTTCCATCTCACAGGAAGTTCCTAAGGTTTGCTTTCGGGGGCGAAGCTTACCAATATCGGGTTCTTCCGTTCGGCCTAGCACTCTCCCCTCGCACTTTTACCAAGTGTATGGATGCAGCTCTAGCACCCCTGAGGCTCGAGGGCATCAGGGTGCTCAATTACATCGACGACTGGTTAATATTGGCCCAGTCGTGAGAGCTGGCGATTCGCCATCGAGATGTCGTCCTCGCCCACATCCAGAGCCTGGGGTTGAGACTCAACACGAAGAAGAGCGTGTTGACACCAGCCCAGAGAACCACGTTCCTGGGAGTGGTGTGGGACTCAGTCACGATGCAGGCACAATTGTCTCCTATCCTGAGTCTATCCTGACCTCAGTGTCCAGGATAAAGCTAGGCCAGGCCGTCACTGTCAAACACTTGGCGGCAGCGTCCAGCGTGATACCTTCTGGCCTGCTGCACATTAGAGCCCTGCAGTGGTGGTTAAGAGCCAAGGGGTTTTCCCCGAGGGGAAATCTATTCCGCTTGATAAGGGTTACGCGCAGATGCCTTCGTTCCCTATCAATTTGGAAGAAGCCTTGGTTCTTGTCCCAGGGTCCCAGGCTGGGAGCGTCGTGTCACCGGATATCTATTTCGACAGACACCTCCCTCACGGGCTGGGGCGGGGTCATGGACGGCCGTTTTACGAGAGGTTTCTGGCAGGACCAACATTCCTCTTGGCACATAAATTGCCAAGAAATGTTGGCGGTGTTCCGGGCTCTGAGGAGCTTTCTGCCAGACCTCCATGGTTTACCCCGTCCACTCTCAAGGTTTATGTGGCTGCCATTGCGGCATTCCACGCTCCTCTGAGTGATGGTCCTCTGGGGAGGCATCACCTGGTCGTACGTTTCCTCCGTGGAGCCTGGAGGATGAGACCTGCGACTCGCACCAGGGTTCCCTCTTGGGACCTGGCAGTGGTTCTCGAAGGGCTGGCCGAGGCCCCCTTCGAACCATTGGAGTCGGTTGAGGCCAAGAACTTTTCGTTTAAGGTGGTCTTTTTGTTGGCCATTACTTCTCTGAGGAGGGTAGGAGATCTCGAGGCGCTCTCTATTTCCAGTGGGTGCTTGGAGTTTGCTCCAGGCAACATTAAGGTCATCTTACATCCCAGGCCCGGCTATTTGCCCTAGGTGCCATCTAATGTGGCACGGCCTTTGGTTCTGCAGGCATTTCATCCTCCACCTCATGTGACGGCGGATGAGGAGAGACTTCACCTGCTCTGCCCTGTCAGAGCACTACAATGTTATATCCAGAGGTCCTCCTCATGGCGGAAGTCGGACCAGTTGCTGGTGTGTTTCGGGTCGCCCAAGAAGGGGCTTCCCGCCTCTAAGCAGACCATCAGCAACTGGATCGTTCAGACTATTTCCCTGGCCTATCAGGTGCGCAATTTGCCTTCACCTATGGCCGTGAGGGCTCACTCCACCAGAGGTATGGCGTCCTCTAGAGCCCTCCTTTCAGGGGTTTCTATCCATGACATATGTGAGGCGGCTGGCTGGGCCACTCTGCACACATTCATGAGGTTTTACAGTCTGGACCTTCCCTCTACACCCGGTGCACGAGTGCTTTCGTCCTAAGTTGTGCCTGAAGACAGCTTCACACTAGGATGAGCGGGGTTCGTTGTGGTATAGTGGGTATCTCGTTCCCCTAGTGTCGTCACCGACGCAGTTCGAGTTCCCTCGAAAGGGAACGTCTTGGGTTACGTATGTAACCCTTGTTCCCTGAGAAAGGGAACGAGACACTGCGTCGGTTCGCCACACCTCACCCCGCCTGGAGCACTTGCTTCATAGCAAAAGCTGACATTTCTGTGTGCCGGCGTGCCTTTGTACACATCCGCTTATGCCGTCACACGCTACGTCATCACGCAACGCCAATAGGATTGGATTCGGTTTCATTCATAAATTCAGACGCGCTACGCTGAAGGGCGTTCCCCTAGTGTCGTCACCGACGCAGTGTCTCGTTCCCTTTCTCAGGGAACAAGGGTTACATACGTAACCTGAGACGTTTTTCCTTATATTACTAACTTAACCAAGAAAAATATCTTGGACCTCGTTAATATTACATCTCCATTGTGCCATTCTTAGGGCCGAATTCTATTATTCATTTCTCAAAATCTACACAATGTCAAAGTAAAACGATGTAAACTCACAGTTATCCCAATGCAGCTCAAAGTATTGCGGGAGTTCTCCAATCTGCAGTTTGTCAGCAAAATGACTTGACTGTATTGCATTAAAATGCATATCCTTCATAACCACAGGTTTAAAGACTCTCATCGGGGACCAGGAGCTGCGTGTGCAACTAACAAGCAGTATCTGTGGTTCAGTAGTGGCACAGAGGCCCAGACTGAATAATCAGCCTCTCTGTTAATATCCTGCCAGACAGAGCATTGAGCCAGAACCAAACTCCCTTGCACATCTCACAGGGAGGGAGCTTTTCCAATTATTTGCATTAAGGGCCATGCCTGATCTCTCTTTTTGGATGATATATTGTGCAGTTTGAAAATTCATTGTTGAGGGGGAAAAACTTTTATATGGTTTATTTTATAACATGAAACTTTTCAAATACTGGAAAAAAAATCCTGTTTAAATTTTAACAGTAACATATTAACTTTGCATTCAATATAAGATTGAGACGTTATATTACCTTTAATCCTGTAAAGAATACTCCTTACTTGTATAAGTAAAGGTGTTCTGTAATATTCATAGCCTGACAGAGCAGAGTTTTTACTCTGAGATGTCCTTGTTGTATTTCCTATAGAGAGGACATGAAGTTTCAGAGAGAGACAGAGCAGGGAGAGAATGGTCAGATTGTTATCTCTTCTTGACAGAATGTAGAGAAATTAATTTTTGGTTATGTGAATTAAAATGTGTAAATTAAACAATCGTATACATAATTTTTTATGTAGCCTAAGTTATAATTTGTAAATGAAACAAAAAATATTTCTGTGCATTGTTTATTTCTAGCCTAATGCAAGTTATAACTTGTAAATGTAATAAAGAAATTATTCTGTGCATTTATTTTTGTCATGTCAATTAATTTGTACATTTGGTACAACAATTGTTCTATACATTTTTACTTACAGTAGCCTGCTTTTTATAACTATTTACAAGATAAGTTACGTTAAGATAAGAAAAATAAAAAAAAGTTTAAATTAACAGTATACATAAAACAGATTGGAAGAAAACATTTTCGGGTAGACCTTTGAGCTGAGGAGGAGATCCTGGTGGTGCTGCACAATAGAGACCCTGGCCAGCGGGACATCATCTGGGATGAGTGCATATTTCCACTGTCCACTAACAGGTTTGCAGGGCTGACTCAGGCGTGGGCTGCCATGTCACTGAGATGTTCTAATAAAGGAATAAATGAATAAATTCCTTTGAATTTATAAATGAATAAATTAAATTAACTCAAAAATCAAACCATCAAATATTGTGACATGCTAAACTGTCCTATGAGCTAAACTCTGCAGGACAGCTGCCCTCCAGGAACGACGTTGCCTATCCCTGATTTATAAGACATATCTTTAGTGTTTCTATTATATACTGTTCATATTTTTTTAAGCAATATCTAATATCATGATCTAATATCTATATGTATTTTTTTTTTAAAAAGTACAATATTTGCCTCTGAGATGAAGTGGAGTTGAATAACAATCTAAAGTACTTCAAAATTATACTTTAATCCAGGGTAAATGTATGTCGTTACATTCCACCAATGGTTATTTGGAAAATAAAACTAACAAAATGTATTGTCAGTTTAACAAGTTGTTGCTAGCTGTGTACCGGGAGTTGTTCAATGGGACTGTCTGGTTTTGTAGCATAGCAACTGTGACAGCCGTTGTGACGAGCGGCATTAACATTTGTACTGGACTTTATATATAAAACTTTATATAAGTTATATATATATATATGTAGTTATAACTGCCTAAAAAAATCTAAAAATGTTCACCATGGTCAATTTATGTACATAATAAAATCTAAAGAGTATAAACTAGCCTATGTAAAATCACATGGTAACAAATCAAGTCAACATTTGAACCTTTTGTATTTGAACCTATTGTATTTTTGTTATTATTATATATTTTTTTTTTTCATTTTTATCATTAGATACATTTGATTACTAGATTAAATTGAAACCCAATACTTTACACTACCCAACTACATTTAAAAGTGTAATTTGGCACTTTCGTCTCCGGAGCGCAATGAATTCTGGGGCAGGCAAGGCTGTGAAGGATCCGTCTGATGTATCCTGCATTCACAGGAAAAGTAGGATGCATTTGCAGGCCGCATTTTGAAGCAGCCTTCGAAGGACCTTCAATTCGAAGGTCCTTCGAATGTCCTTGATTGGAAATCTTTTGGCTTCTCTGAGATATTGAAGGTTGTGATGATCGGTGAGCCCTATAAAGGGTGACAGGCTCCCTCCAGCCAATGCCTCCATTCCTCCAGAGCTAGCTTGATGTCGAGGAGCTCACAATTTCCAATATCGTAGTTTTGCTCTACCAGAGTGAGCTTCTTGGAAAAGGCACATGGATGGAGTCTTGATGGTTTCCCCTGCTGCTGTGAAAGAATTGCTCCTACGCCAATTGTTGAAGTGTCGACTTTGAACACGAATGGGTTGTCTGGATCAGGATGGATCAGGACCGGTGCACTGGTGAAGGCATCTTTCAAGATTTGCAATAGCTTGGGTGGCACTGGGAGTCCAGGACACATAATTGGGCCTGCCTTTCTGTAAGGTGGTGAGTAGAGTGGTAATGAAAGTTGTGAGGCTCGTTTGGGGCAGAAGACGTCACTGAAGTGGGTATAGCAGGCTGGAATATCCACTCACTGCTGCTCCACAGGGCTCTTGATGGAAGTAGAGTTAATGTAAAGGGTCTTGGGGTTGGAAGGGATAGGCCGAGGCAGGTCAGAGAAACATAGATCGGACTAGAATAGGATGGGATTATGGGTCACCAGCCATGGGCGCCCTAGAATGCCTGCGGTGTGCTTTTGTAAAATAAATAAAACAAACAGAGTGCACTTTCTGCCTTCTCATTCTCTGTGAACTTTTTCTGTGAACTTTTTTGAAACGCGTTTCGAAAATGAACTGAAACCACACAGACATGAGAGATATGTCTTTAGAAAGCTTGTAGTGTCTACTTTTAAATGAAGTCATATCGTAAAAAAATATTCTCTGTATATATAATCCGTATGAAACCAACGAGAGGTACAGTTTCTCGCGCATCTTGCTCATTATCTTTAATGTGACCACACCCACACGCTGTGCAGCATTCACATGATAATCGTCCACATGTAAACGTGAACCTGTAAATGCCCCATCATCTCGATAAACAAAGCATCAATCTTCATCATTCTTCTGCTTTTCATTGAGTTTGAAAGACGTGCTGTGAGTTTACCTTGGATTTACCTCAGAAGAATGTGATTGATCCAGCAGAGGTAAGTAATTTATTCCCACTTACATTAGTTAACGTGTTATTGTTACATAAACTTGAACACATTTTACTAGTTGAACTATTGCCAGACTAAAATGTCTCGACGGAAACATGTTGAAATATGAAATATAGGTAGGTATGCAATCTTTCAATGCTAAATAAATATACATGTACGACACAAGGATGTGCAGAGGTTCTCAAACTGGGGTACGCGAGGTGACAGAGGGGGTACGCGGACAAAATGCTGAGTTTTGCTATTCATTTAATCCTACCTCACTTTAAAATAACATTAACATTAAGCATGTATTTTTCGCAGGTAAAATGCAGTAAAAACATGACATCCAATCATATTACCTCATCTGTTGCGTTAAAAACTGACTGCATCCACACAAGCAGAGTGCAGATTGCGCGCAGAGTGTGCTGGCTTAGCAAATTGCGTAAATTAATGCTTTTCTCGACAATGTACCTTAGCAATAAAGCATGAAGAACAAATATAGACATATACTGTACATAGAGATCGATTTAAGATTCAAACTCTCTTCGAAACAAAAACATACCACACAGGTGAGTTCTTGTTTTTAAAGTTGATCATATATTATACGAGCAAGAATGCATTTCCCAATGACATTGATTTCATACAAGAGTTCAACAAAGAAAAGGGAAATATTAAGTGATGCTTAATTTAAACAGTATTATCAGTATTTTTTCCTCTATTTTGCAACGAAATAATAGTTCCAATGAAAGCCACAGCAGAACTGCAGCACACAGCGATGTTTAATGAACGAATCCGCGGCTTTGAACAAATCGTGAGAGTCAATGATTCAATGACCCATTCATAAACACAGCTACTTGCTTCTTCACTAAATGAATGATTGACTCGCAGCAGCTCGAGTTCTTACCAGAACCAGGAAGTATGACCATATTAGCCCGGTTCTGTCAACACAGCATTGGCTCCCTATTAAACATCGTATACATTTTAAAATATTGTTGATTACTTACAAAGCACTAAATGGTTTAGCTCCGCAGTACTTGAGCGAGCTCTTAACGCATTATAGTCCTTCACGTCTATTGCGATCTCAAAGTTCCGCCCAGTTGATAATACCTAGAATATCTAAATCGACTGATGGCGGTAGATCCTTTTCCTATTTAGCACCAAAACTTTGGAACAGTCTTCCTACCATTGTCCGTGAAGCAGACACACTCTGTCAGTTCAAAGCTAGACTAAAAACACATCTTTTTGACCTAGCATACACATAATACACTACAGACTTCTATAATTCAATGTTAGGCTGCATAGATTAGGTCAGCCGGAACTGGGAACACTTCCCTTAAATCTTGATGTACTTGTTACATCATAAGAAGAATGGCATCTACGCTAATATTAGTGTCTTCGTTGATCCCGAGGTTTTCCCGCAGCCTGCCGGATCCAGGCCGTGTCCAGATCTGACGAGGGAGCTTTGCCTTGCCCCGATGACAATGCAGTGCTGAAGTGTCAACTATCCTCTCCCTATCTAGGATCCCTTTCCCACTCTACAGATAAAGCGTTGTTGAAAATCCGGCTCGCGTACCCCGAAGTGATAAAATAAAACAAAATTCTGTATCAATTTATAGGCAAGACAAGTAGTTTGTTTAGGCATGGGTTGTATGGAATTACAAACCTGCGCACATATTTTCAAAAGCACATAACTATAGAATCACTTCTTAATGCGCATCTGAACGCCGTCAGCGTTAATCACAGGTTCGCGTTTAAAGTCTGTTAGAGAGAACGGCGTCGTCTTAGTGGCCCCAAATTTAATAACAAATGATCATTTCAATGGAGGTGAATCAATCAAAACTAACTTTAGCTGGAAAAAACATTATTCAAGAACCGCTATAAAGCCAAAACAATCTCTGTTACCTTAAATTATATGTTTATCTCTATAAAGCTGCTTTGGAACAATCCATTGTTAAAAGCGCTATATAAATGAAGATGACTTGACTTGACTCAATGACTCACTCAATGGCTGTCAAATGCCTCACCGTACGACACTCTAAAAAGTTTGAGAACCACTGCTTTATAATATAAAACACAGTACAATATAAAAGTAATTAGTGTTTACATTGTAATATGAATATTAGAATGTTCAGTTCAGACCAGTGTTTACTGTGAAATACTGTGTTCATGGATATCTGCTCAAACGTAGATGTTTATAATGTGCTAAACAATGCTGTTTCATATAGTAAATGGTCTCTGTGAGCGCTGTGAGTTGTATGTAATGCAACAAACATTACATATTTTTTCTCAAAACTCACTTCACAATGTCATAAGTGTTTGAAATAATTTCAATTTGGGAACTGAAGTGGCTTCTTATCACAGGAGCCAGACAGTATTATATTCACTGCATATGGAGAAACACTGGGGTTTTCAGCCTGCAGGGTGGAATGTTTCAACCCCAGGAGTGGCAAGGTGGCTTGCCAAGGGAAAGACACATGCTCGGAGAGGCTTACAGTGGAAATACACATGAGGGGGTCACCAGTGGGGAACCAAGCACCTAGCCAACGCGAAAGCTGCCACAGGCATAGACTCTGGCGTTGACGGCAACTGCGCTGGAGGAACTCAGGGCTTGTAGGAAAGCTCACCTGAGGAATATATTGCACGTATCCAGTCCGTAGAGTGGAATGGAGAGCAAGCGAAGACACCTGAGTGGGTCCTAGTACCGGCTGGTTTAAGCGAGTACATGGGAGGACACCCAGCCTGTTGTCCTCTGGGAGGACACCCAGAGTGTTGGGTGTCGCCCAGCCTGCAGCTCTGCAGATGTCTGTTAGCGAGGTGCCATGCGCTAGAGCCCAAGAGGAAGCCACACTCCGGGTGTAGTGAGCTTTCACACCAAGGGTGCACGGTTGACCTTGCTGCTGGTATGCCAAAGCAATGGCGTCCACTATCCAGTGAGACAGCCTCTGCTTGGAGAGAGCCTTTCCCTTCAGCTTCCCACCATAACAGACAAAGAGCTGGTCTGATGTCCTGAAACACTGTGTTCTGTCTACGTAAGCACGGAGGGCGCGTACTGGACAGAGCAGTGCCAAGGCTGGGTCTGCCTCCTCCAGGGGCAGTGCTTGCAGGTTCACCACCTGATCTCGAAAGGGAGTGGTGGGAACCTTGGGCACATATCCAGGCCGGGGTCTTAGGATCACGTGAGAATAGGCCGGCCCGAATTCCAGGCATGCTTCGTCAACGAAAAATGCGTGCAGGTCCCCTACCCTCTTGATGGAGACCAATGCAACCAGGAGCGCTGTCTTTACTGACAGGAACTTAAGCTCCACTTATTGCAGAGGCTCAAGGGGAACACTCTGCAGGGTAGTTAGAACCACTGAGAGGTCCCAAGAGGGAACGAGAGGAGGGCGAGGTGGATTCGGTCTCCTCGCTCCTCTCAGGAACCTGATGACCAGGTTGTGCAGCGATAGCGGTAACATACACTTTCAGGGTGGAGGGAGACAGCCTTCGCTCCAACCCTTCTTACAGGAAGGAAAGCACGACACTGATCAAGCACTTTCGGGGGTCTTCTCGATGAGAAGAGCACCAGTTGACAAAGAGGTTCCACTCCAACGCGTAGGCATGTCTCGTGGACAATGCTCTAGCGGAAGTGATGGTAGCCACCACCGCTGGTGGTAGGGTACTCAAACCTGCCTTGTCCTGTCCAGGAGCCACACGTGGAGGTTCCAAAGATCGGGATGAGGGTGCCATAGGGTGCCCCGTCTCTGAGAAAGGGTCCTTCCTCAGAGGAATTGGCCAGGGAGGTGCTGTCGCGAGGAGTACAAGTTCGGAGAACCAGGTCCGGCTGGGCAAATGAGGCGCAACCAACATGACCTGCTCCTCGTCCTCCCTGATCTTGCACAGGGTCTGAGCAAGAAGGCTCACTGGGGGAAACGCATACTTGCGAAGGCCCCACGGCCAGCTGTGTGCCAGTGCGTCCGTGCCGAGCGTGCTCTCGGTCAGGGAGTAAAACAGGTAGCAATGGGACGAGACGTGGGAGGCAAACAGGTCAGCTGAACTGACTGCGGATGGAGTCACCATTCTCCAGGAAGAGGCTGAAACTGTGAAGCTCGTCGGCTGCACAATTCAGGGTTCCCGGAATATAATGGCTCGAAGCGACCTCAGATGCTTCTGACTCCATAAGAGGTGGCGGGCGAGTTGCGACATATGGCGGGAGCGTAAACCACCTTGTCGGTTGATGTACGCTACTGTTGCGGTATTGTCTGATTGGACTAGTACATGCTAGTTCTTGAGCAACGCATGGAAGCGGAAAGGGAACACAGATAAACCATATATTGTCGCAGTCGTATGTTTATTATTTTTTTTAACGCAGTTTGTTTTTGTGGGAAGAAGGAGGCGGGAACCGGCGAATGTTCAACAACTTTAATGATGTAAAATAACCAAACAACAAAACGAAAGTAAAGACAGCACCCCCTCACGGATGACTGCTGTCACATATAATAAAACAAAACACACCATAAGTCCAGGCCTGTTCCTCTCTCTTTCTTCACTGTTGTCGCTCCTCCTTTTATGCTTCCGCTCCTCCGTGAGAGATACGAGACCGGTGCGTCGTGCAGGTGTCGCTCATTAGTAATCATGCCACTCGTCCTGCTCGCCACATCTTTATACTTCATATCCTGGAACATCATAAGTGACATTACTTCTGTAAGGTATATTTAGACTTTTTGGCGAGGTCACAGTAAACAGTAAACACTGGTCTGAACTGAACATTCTAATGTTCACCATCTTACAGTGTAAACACTAATTACTTTTATATTGTACTGTGTTTTATATTATAAAATTAAACATACACAAAAAGTAGAATAATCTATAGTCATAGGCCACCTGCATTTTTTTCCAAAAAATTTGAGTTTTCTGTAGAGTAAAATTATTATTATTATTATTTTATGAAGGCCTACAAGTAGGCACAACAAACCTAGTGTTCTTTATATTCTTGTGAATTTGACATCTCAATTAGATTTTTTCCCCCAAATCGTGCAGCCCTAGTTTTTCCCTGAAAGCAGCATGTTCACAGTTGTTTTGTTATTTTCTTATAGGGACCAGATGCCACTGCTGACTCAAACTTTCACATGAGTCTCTTCAAACTGTTTTTCTGTGAGAGCACTGTCCCAACATCAGTAAGCTTCTACATCAGTGTTCTTCAACCCTGCTCCTGAAGGACCCCCAACACTGCACATTTTCTTTGTCTCCCTATTCAAACACACCTGATTTAGCTCATTAACCCATGTGATAATGAGCTGATGAGTTGAATCAGATGTGTTTGATTAGGGAGACAAAGAAAATGTGCATTGTTGGGGGTCCTTCAGGAGCAGGGTTGAAGAACACTGTTCTACATGAACATGTGCTGCGTCCCAATTCGCATACTATCCGTCCTAAATAGTATTCGAAAATATAATTAGTACGTCCCAAATCGTAGTATGTTGAAATGAGTGTTCCAAAGAGACCCGGATGGTCTACTATATCCGGTCAGAATCCGAAGTGCAGATCGATGCACACTCTAACGGCTGATAATCGCCCACAACCCATCGCGCGTTGGACAAGGATTCAGTTAGAACTACAAATACGAGTGAAAAGTGTTAAACAACTATAGACATGGAGGACGCGCGAGTCCGGCGGTTGTGTAGAGAGGTTTAGATAAAGGGGTTTAAGTGATTAATTATCAGTATCTAACCTGACGAAAATTTATTTATTCAATGTTGTCTACATTATTATATTGCATCTGCAGCAGCATTGTGAACTTTTGTAAAGATACGTTTATAACCATTAACTTTTAAATGCATCATTACATTCAAATTGCAAACACATGAGGAGAGTCTCCGCATGAAAGACCCACGACTGGCAGATGAACGTGCTACAACATTTCTCTCGGAAATGGTAAGAAATTGTATTAGATTAAATGGATGATTTTAACTGTGACGAGATGATTGACATGGCAGTTTACGGTGATAGGATGTACGCGACAGAGTAGTATAGTAGTATGTCCCATAGCTTGCCTACTCCTTTGCTACACACTCAAAAGTATGTACTTTTTCATCACAAAAAGAGTACATATTTCTAGGGCGAAGTATAAGTAGGCGAATTGGGACGCAGGCACGCAGCCATCGTAAAATGAAAAAGCAAACACCTTGGAAAATGACAGCTATGTTGAACAGGAACTGTGTCAGGAATGGCACAAAGATGTGTCTATTCAAAATTTCATGATTATTCATACCCTCCCCACATAAGCCTTCCTGATACCAAAAAAAAAATGTCTTACAAATTTTAGATCAATATTTTGTTTTATGTGAATGTAAAGATGGTTTTCACAGTTTTGATGAAAAAAAAAAAATACACTTTTACCTTATTGACTAAGTTCATTAATTAGTGGTTATGATAGGCCCTACTGGAATTTCTAACTTCAATACAACACCTTTAAAAATGTCAATATTCAGTATCATTTTCAATACCATGGGGAAAACTATAGATATTTTTATATCTTGTTTTTTTTGTCCATCAATTTTGTCAAGGCAATTATTTTCAAGCTTCAAAAAGCACAAAACTCATCGTAACAGTAATCTATTTGAAACAGATTATAAACAATGTAAACAGGTAGTAATGGAGAAGTCTATAAATATATGGGCAGATGAATACAGAAAAACCATAGTCTTTCTTTACCGGGTTTCAGATATATATGGACTGTTACTGGAGCGGGAGAGCACTCACCTCTTCAATGACAGCAGTAAGGTGCTAGGTGAGTAAACAGGCAAGTAGGATTTACATCGCAGGATTTAAATCGCTTGGAGTATTCTCAGATAAGTATAAAAGGTAAGGAGTTGGTAATCCACGTTGGAAACCAGTCAAATTTCCCTTGGAAAATGGTGAATATTAAGAAATATTAGGATGGCACAACTGACCGATCCAAATGAAGTATTCGAGAGACCTGAGTAATAATTATTGTTACATGTATAAACAGAGCCGGCCCGAGCCTTTTGGGGGCCCTAAGCAGAAATTTATTTGGGGGCCCCTCCTACTACGCGGAGTCACCTGTGCTTGACGATTATTGACACAAATATCACGCAACAATGATACATTATAAATTAATACAGTGAGGTTATGTATAAATACAAAATAAATACTTAGCCTATTACAAAACTTAGCCTAAATACAAAAAAATAGATAGCCTACTTAAATTTTTTTTTTTACTTTTACTTTACTCTTTTACTAACTCTTTGAAACTTCTTAAAACAAACTGTCTCAAAACATATCAAATAAATTATTTGCTAAAATAATGACAATTTGAAAAATAAAAAACATAATAAGAGCAAGGGTTCAACAATGACAATTATTGCTGAAAACTGTAAAAATATTATTATTTCTCAACTGTCTCAATACAGTGTAACTGTCCACAAAGTCTTTTTTTATTAGTATTATTGTAACAGACTTTGTTAGATTGTACATGACAGAATCCAACATAGTCTATTACTATAATACCGGTAATGATATACTGGCGCTCGTTGTATATGTGTGTGTATGCAATGTATTTTTCCCCTCTGGGCTTGCCGTAGATAGGAATGGTTCAATTGCTGCACAAAACATACCGTAAGTCAGGGTTCTCAAGTTTTATCAAAAGCTTGGAGTGAGATCACATGCGGTTAGGGGAGGAGCCCTAATGGAGCCCCGCCCCCGCCCATCCCCGCCCCCCAATTTTACCCATTGTTCATAATTAACCAGCACAAATTGAAATTATAACAATGGGTAAATCTGATAAATGACAGAGCAATTCATCACATCAAATATACTCTTTAATGTTATATTTCAAAATTACAAATATACAAAAATTACAAAAATATAACAAATTGCTCCAAACAGTTTGGAAAAACAAATCTTTTTGCATTTTGAATTAGTGTGTGGTGGGACATTGTGAACAAATGGACATATTAGAGTATGTGTGTGTGAGTGTGTGTGTGTGTACACAATAGTACACAATCCAGCTTATGAAATGTGTTTTGTGTTGTAAGTGTTTGTTGCACATTTTGATGCCTTGCAACCTTAGGGGGCTTACCCTTTGGTGCCCAGAATGATAAAATATATTTTTGCTTTTTCCCTGACATCTTTGAAAAATACAAATGCAATGGCAATGATTAATGTATGTTTTGACAGGATATAAAATATTACCCAGAGCACGTTGCTTTAATACATGTAGCCTTAATGTAACTAGAAAGACTATTAATACAGTATAATATATAATTTAAAATAAAATGAAGAAATGCATCTTCATTCCTTCCCATACCCACTAACATTTCCCTTAGTTTCAGATAACGTAAGCTAGCCAAACTGAGCCAAAGCTTCTGGCCTGGTTGCAAGAGTTTTTGACTGCATCAATAATAATGTATAGGATGGGCTATATATTAAATCTTCTAGCCTAAAAATGTTAGACGAGCTTTCTTCCAATTTACCTTCTCCATCACGACGTGTGTTCGCGCGATGTTGTTGGTTACCCAGTAACGAACGTACGGAGGCCGAGAATGTTCCGTTAACTTCCGCGTATTCGCGGCTTCGCGCATCTATGATGCCTAGCTATTAACGAACGCAATCTGGCCGAGATACGTGCTGGCGGCAGGAAACTTCACTTTGTGTGCCTGCGCCTCGAATACAACGTTATATATAAAGCTCGCAGGACAACTTGGTTGGCATTTCTTTTCAGCGTGAGAAATACACGGTGTGGCGTGTGAGCGTGTGAACTAGTTGAATTGCGTGTGTCTCACGGCCAATGCGTGAGACTTGAGAACCCTGCCGTAAGTAAACATGCAAACATACTTTTATCTTCCTCTTTTTTTCTCCCCTGTCATTTTCTTCGTTCTATTTTCGGCACCAGAGGGATACGTCCTTTTTTGTGACATTGCTTATAACATTACCGCGAGTCCGCGACTATGCGCAGTTGCGCACGAATTATCTATGCACGCGCGAGGTGTTGTCTAGATTATGCGGATGACTTAAACGCTGGCAGACACAGCAGCAGTTGTAGGGAGGTATATTGATCATGAAATCAGAATTTTCTTTTATTGTCTTTAATTATTCATTCATTCATATAAATTCATTCATTTATGTCACTTGTTTAAGTTATCTAAAAAAATATTTTTCGATTTTTCGACTCGATTGGGGGGCCCCTGGTGGCCAAGGGGCTCCAAGCAGCCGCTTAGTTCGCTTATGCCTCGGGCCGGCCCTGTGTATAAATGACATCAGTGAATATAAAGCATTTTGTGTTCTGCATGTGTATTTATTTATGTATCATACCCTATGGATCTTCCTGCATATTTATGTCTCTCCATCCAAGTCCATTTTATTTTGGCTTTGAGTCATATTTCTCTGAAGTGTATTGTCATGGCGCACCAGAGGGCAGATATCTCTCCCTGAGGCTGTGGATGAAATCTTGGCTCTCTGCTGAGTTCTCTCCTCTGCTGTGTTCCCATAACTCTGTGTGATTTACAGCGGCTCTGCCACACTGAGGGGTAATAAGCAGTGTAATTTGCTGGAAGGTGTGACTGGACTGAGTAACTAAAGCTGCAGCCTCTACGACACACTCTACGCCTGTCTCACACATGCAGGTGAGTGAGAAACAAACACAATCAAGCTGCCACATTTCTATTTCTTTCTCTAGCTTCCTCTGTAGTAAGCGCTCATCTGTGACCCTGTTCACTTTCCATGTCTCTCTCCCTAATTTGCTCCTTGAAATCAAATACTTCAAATGAGCACTCACTGTGGTGTTGAGATCTATTACAAAATGCATTTTGGGGTGGTTATTGTAGATGTCCAGCGGCAATAAATCTACAATAATAAATTATGTAAAGATTAGAATGCCTGTTACGAACCCCTATATAAATTCGGCAGTTAGGGGAACATAACATAAAGGACACGTGAAACAAAAATACGATGCATAACATTCATTCATTATTTAAATAATGAAACTATCCATAACACGAAGGAAATACGTATCAAAACAAGGAGAACTCCAAAGTACTGGAGCAACAAATTTGAACAAAACCAAAATTAAAAAGGACCCCAAGAAAAGGGAAAACAAAACAAACACAAAGCTTGTTTGCTGGTGAATCTCCGCTCTCCTGCTGCCATGCTCTACTTCAGCGTCCTCGATGCACTGCAGTTAAAGGCCCACTGAAGTGCCTTGGAATGCATAGCTTTGTATGATGCGTTGATGTAATTTCCACTGAAATAGGAAGCTAAGGCGGGACATATTGAATGGCTCCTCCCCCCTTTCAAATAGCCGTTTAGTTTACCTCACAGACTGCAAGTCGTACTTGACAGCACCATGCTGATGATACGTTGGATTCAATATTAGAGGTGTGAATAAATTCTAGCCCTTTCATTCTTAATCAACATACAGTTAGAAAACGGAATAAAACTCGAGCGTTTGAGCAACCGAACACATCTCCAACCCATATTCCTCTGTGACGTGTCAACGGTTGCTTTGGCCAGGTGGTATTTATAGCATAGGATGAAGCATGAAGCATATAGCATGAAGAACTAACCTTTACTACGACATGAGTCATATGAATTTCTGCATGAATATACTTAACACGTTAGTACATGCTTGTTAATTAATGTGTTAAAGAGAGAGCAAAGGGAGGAAGAAAGTCGACTACGCCACCCTGGTCACTAAGCCAGGGAAGTATCCTAGTGAGGACACACAGGTTCGATGTTTCCCTTACACAGAGACTCTGAGGCGTGGATATAACAAAGTACAAAAATATTCTTTATTGAACATCAATAAAATGCTGGCCTGCCAGTCAGTTAGGCTCAATCATAACCACAACACACAATAAACAACTCACAGGACTCGTGATTACCAGAAGCAGGACGAGATAGTGCCAGACGTCGCTAACATCAGCGATGGTAAAGGAGCACCCACACATGCACGACCCTTCACACACACTCACGTCAACCAAGATCAATCACTATGGGTTTCAGACCACACACTGTGTCTCATCAGGACCCTCCACCAAAATAGAGCAACTAGCCCTCCTGCTCCGAACTCACAGTGCCTGAAACGCAAGAAATAGAAATAAAAAAAACAATAATTGTACCCACATGTGGGTACCCAATTTACAGGACACATGTAATGGAAATTTTACATTTAGATGTGTTTTTACTTTTTAGATGTGTTCTTTTATCTTTTAGATGTGTGCAACTTTTGATTAACGTTGAAGATTTATGTACTCATATATATTTAAAGGAAGATGTTTATAGTATTAAAGGACATTATTAAAGATATAACCAAGCTGTTAGAAATGCATAAGTTAAGATAAGCTTTCTGGAACAAAATGTTTCTGGGCTACAGAAGACCAAGTAGCCAGTGACCTATTGTGTACTTCAAGTGTGAAATGTATGTGTGCAGCTTTTGATCAAACAAGAGATAGGCAAAAGGTGTGAATTTGAGCAGTAGCTAAAAACAGGAAACCTTAACGAAGATGTCATTGGTCTGTCTAGACAAATTTATGTCCAACAAGAGATCTTGAACAAACACATTTCCTTTTAAGGCAACAAAGGCAATCTTCTGAAACAGCCTACACAGGATGTGTTTAGGGTAGCCTATATAACTTGGCGAAAAGGACCAGCCTCTTCGCCCTTCTCATGTCAGACTCTGTCTGTGTGTGAACTGCCTTTCTTGCAAGAAATAAAAGCTTTTAACTTTCGAGATCTCCAGTTGTCCTTCAATAATTATTTAAAGTTATTTAAAGTCGATAAAGAATTTCCACGACAAATGGCGACGAGGAGGATGGGATTCGTCTAACCAACGATCGGCGTGAGGAGGGGAACAATTGACTGATCATCCCGAGAGGTCATACTCTGCGGCTCAAATCCTAAATCTTAAGGAGAGAGAATTGTTCTACTCATCACGACGACCGGAGGGGGACGCACTCCCAGAACTGAACTCACACGGTCATCAAAGAGACGGTGAGAGAAAATTTAATTATTTGCGTATTTGAATATTTTCCTAAAAGGGTCAGAATTTTTGAGAATAAGCCTGATAGTAATTTCTCAAATAAGTATTAAATGTTTTCCCAGAAGGGCCAGAGTTTTGAGATAAGCTCGAGAATTCTCAAACCCCAAATAGGTGCCTGTTTGAAATAAGCCTGACAGTAATTTTCGAACAGTTTAAGGGAGGCACGTTTGGGAAAGACCTACATCGACGGATGCGGGCAGTGTGGAAAAGTCCTTTATTGACGAATAAAGGCAGATGCGTGGTGGCCACGCTGGGGAAAATAGTTAATACAGTAAGTGTAGCGCGTGGTGACCACGCGGGGGAAAATTTAAAAATACGCAAATATAAATACTGTTGAGTAGAAGAAATAAAAAAAAATGGGTAGTACTAATAGTAAAAGTCATTGGAGACAGTGGATTTCTCGAAAGCAAACTATAGTTAGGGTTAGAATTAGAAACAAAGAAAGGTGGCATCATAGGATACCACCGATGATTTGAAAAATAGGGTTTTTGTTTTTTTATGAGGTTTGAGTGTAAGCCATCTGCAAAAGACTAAGGAAAATTGGACTCAAATAAGTCCAAAAAGAAAAGAAAAAGATAATTATAACCTTGATGCTCGGATCATAGATTTATGGTTAAATGAGGCAATTATTAGACAAAGAAAACAGATAAATGCAGTGTTAGCACCATTAGAAAGTGCAGATTGTAGAGGTACAAAGGCAATAGAAGTCAGAAAAACTTTACTAAATTCTGTTTCTTATTCTTCCGAGGAAATGAGATACATGAAAACCCTGTTGTGGCAAAAATTCTCAAACAAACATCACTGCGTAAGAGACACTCAGAGTCAAATTATATAAAATAGAAGTATTTATTCTTGCAAGAATAGGAGCAGTCTAATACACAGTTGTTACCCTGTGCAGAAGAGTGACACACCCCCCAGACAGACTGAACTAGCTTTTATCTTAGTTTCAAGGCCTTTCTTCCCCCCAGAGCCTTCCTCCCAGTAGTTTTCCATAGACGTCACTAGTTGGCCCACTAAGCTCCCCTGCACCAAATGGCCTTCTGACATCTAGGTCAGAGGTCCTTGTTCGTCTGTTCTCTGGAGTGTCTCCCTCTTCTGCCTCCCCAGGTACATAAACAGAATCCTCTCACTACAAGTGAGAGACACACATGTGACATTCTTTGAATCATCTACATTTGACTAAAGATCAATGAATATCATTAAAATTGCCACTACAACTCCTCACTTTTTATCATTCTGATTACCCATAATCACAATAATAAACAATAAGACAAATTTTAAGTCATATCATCACACTTATACTTTTCATCTCTGATTTTTGCATAAAATGATCACTCTCCTTGAACCTGTGAAGAAAAGTTTAGAATGAAGAAGCATAAGGCTGTTTTTGTGGGGGAAATGCCCCGTAATATTTTAGCAAGCAAGTAAACATTTCACTGCGTTGGGCTAAGCGAGAAATCTCTGTTTCTGCGCTCCTGTAAACAGACCCTCAGTCACGCCAGTAAGGAAAAGGTAGTTATAACATAGCAAGGAAACAACCAGATAAAAGTAAAATAAAAAAATCCCTCAGTTTCAAACCCTATCTTTGTACGCCATCTCGTAACACGGATGACTGCTGCTTTTAACCCCCTTTAAATCTTTGCCCTTAATCTTTCTCAGAAAATAAACAAATAGAAGAAAAACAAACAGAACATACATTTAACACATATCTCACTGTAGCTCCCGCTACCTGTGTCGTCACAATTTTGTTCATCCTTGGGATAGACTGTCATTTTCACCAATTGAACAGACAGCATGTTTCCCCTGTCACTGTAATCATATTCACCCATGAATAACAAAATTATTAGAATAACAATCCTAACTCCTATCATTAAGCCTTTTCCATTAATCTACGCCCATCTCCATATTTCATTTACTTCTAATTCAATTTAGTAAGCTCTATTTAATGCCATATTTAACAAAATCTAACCAGAGAAGTCTTATAATTTTATCCATTCTTCTAACCAATGCAGTTGTTCAATATTAACTCTAATATTTCCATTACGGACACAATCAATATATTTTCTACATTTACAATCAAATCAATACTTTTAATTCAAACATGCTGTGGTTCTACTTAATACGCTTCAACAATTATCCCTATAATTTACATTAATTAATAGATCTCTTCCCAAAAACATTTTCCTTAAATATTTCCTAATGAATAAGTAACCAATCAAATCTTTTGATCGACTGTATATCAATACAAAGCCCTATTTTGATTTAATCAAATCAAATCCTCAAAATAATCACAAAACCCCATTCTTCTGTTAAACTTAAACCATCAGTTGGCAGTTGGTTCCTCCTCCAGGCGTGTTGATAATCTCGTTCGCCCCATGGACTATGGGATGGTTGTGGCCTGTTGGTGTTGTCTAAGGTGAGAGGCTTGGACCCAGGTGTCACACTCCAACCATTTTCTGATCCTTATAAGGTTTTCCCTTATATCACGACCGCACCCCCACTGGAGTGAACTGTCACCTGTGAATGGAGACCTTAAGTATTTTGTTAGTGACCGCTTGTCTAGCCGCTCGTCCCCTTTGGTGTGACCTGTGGAATCAACCTGAAACATTATCACCGGATAATTTCTCGCTCACTTAATAGCACTCAGGATCCTTTTCCCCTGAAAAACAATATTTATACATTTGGAACAGAATCAGTTCTGTTTTCTGCAACCCATCCTGACATTCTGTAAAAGGAAAATTTAAGTTATGCGCTGCGCAGGTGTGGCACCTTTCTGCTACAATAATAACCCAGGCCAGGATAGTTAGTCAAATTCATCCATAGCCATCATTTTATAGGGGACATTCTCCCCTGTATCCAAAAGTCTGCATGCTCTGTAAAGAAAAACAAATGTCGAGGTTATTTTCAGATAGTAAAATACGTAGTTTCTTTTGTCTGCTGTGCTGCCATGGCCTTCGCTGCCACATCTGCCCTGGCGTTCCTGTTGAAACAGTCCTGCAAATACATGTACAGACAGCAAATTTTGTTTGGGGCCCAAGTAAACCATATTTGGCAATTGTTATACCATCTCCCTCTTGATGCACGACACAACTCGAGCATCAATTTAAACTAATTTGATTTGCCATCAACACCAACCCAAACGGCGTCCTTCAGCCAAATTTTGCCCAGACATCCTTCTCTGCCTCTGAAACAAAAAATATTACATTCTTCACTTAAAGCCCAATCTCATCTTCTTATCGAAGTATTTGACGGGCAACGTCCCTGAGTCTCACAGCGAATCTTGCTTTTCAGGCCTGTTGTTTGGTCTCTCAAGTCAGTCATCTACAAACATTTCTAAAGTCATCAATTTTCAGGTCAGGTCGTGCTGTACAGACTTGGTCAATGTCAGTCAATCATTTCTCCCCCTTTGTTCACAATTATCATAAATGTTAAGGGCTCTCTTGATACTTCGAAATTGACTTAGCCAATATGTCATTTTGTTGTTGCCATCAAATCTACAATATTTTCATTGATCTCAGCCCATGCCAGATGGTGATCTACAACTACACAATTCCAATTTACACAAATACTTAAACTGATCCAGAACATAATTCAAATCGACATCCTGCATGACAAAAGTATTACTACCAGACAGAGCTTGATGTCCAATCAACTTAAGGCTCGTCCCATGTTCTGTATTGTCTTTTCAACCGATCCCCTCAGAATTATCGGCTTCTTTAAAATTTGTCATTTGCCTTAACCCATCTGTAATGATAAAACTGTTCTGTTCTAATTTCAATACTGTTCTAATATTAGTACCCCAAACTAATACATACAAGACATAAAGTGCTGTCACCATCACACACACACTCATACTAGACACACATATGTTAACTGCTCATTCTCAATGTTTGCCCTTTCCTTATATCATCGTTAAAAGGATTTAAATTTTAAATAAGATTTTAACTTCACATTTTCCTGTAGCCTTTCCCTAATTTTACATGGTCTCTTAACCACTTTCAAAGCATGTCTTGTTCATTATTCATTAGATTTTTAGACAAGTCAGCTGGGTTGTTTTGGATTCATTATCATTATTTTCTTCAGCTTGCTCTAGCAGGCCGATAACAGAAAGACAGACACAGTTACCATTCCTCCAAAAGAAAGGAAGTGGCACGACCTCCGCTCAAGCAGTCTCTCTCACTATAAATCCATTTCTTAGACAAAATGTAATATTAAATTCATTACAATAACCTTTGACCATCCACCTTTGTTATCCAGACTTAAATCTACAAAAGCTGTCTTTATCTTTAGTCACCACCATGTCTAACGACCTTCAGGAGTTAGAACTATGTTATAGACTAGTTCTAAATCAACTTCTATACATTTTCCTTGCCCATAAGGCAACCGACATCAAAAAGTTTTATTACTGTCTCCACAACAATTAATAATGGCAATCCCCCTTACGGTCTCAGCTGGCTCTTGAAAGTCCATTGCCATTAGCTCTTTGTCTATAATTTTCTTCTCAGGGTGTTGTCCCCCCGGTTTAGTTGCAGACACTTGTCACAATGAAAAACAAGCCATACAACTAATGCGGTTTCTTCTGGTGAGTGGTATAGAGGAGCTTTTGCATCATGGGGAAGACTGGCGTGACTCGTCATAGCTTCATCTCCCCCTAACGGTATAAGGACGCTGCTGGCCTCACAGCTCCTGCTCAACTCTCATACCTGTCTCACATAAAACACCCCCATTCAGGAGATGCCCAGTGACTTTACGTGAGCCCTCTGGCTTGGGTTGCCCCCTGTCTGGCCAAAGAAGGTCTTACCCGTCATCGAGGTGGTCACTCGTGCCCACTGGTGACCGCTTTTTTTCCCATCACACAATCGGTTTTCTTCAACAGAACTCAGCTGCTTTCTGGAGCTTAGGAAAGGCACGTTCAAGAGTCACCAGAGCCATTCTCATTGCCTAATAGTGTTCACACAGGGAGACAGGTCAATAACAACAGTATTTAATCACTTAAATCCATTATTTTATCTTAAAAGCAGAAACCCTAGCTGCTTAGCCTATACTCAGCGAATTTGGATCATCCGTACGTTCAGTGAACTTTACCTGTAGACGGAGCCATCGGTCCTGAATGGTGGAGACTAAATGAGACAAAGAAGTTACTGGTCCTAAAATAAAATAAAATGTCTTCAAGTTCTGCATTATTATTTTAAAGACTTCTTTAAAGTCATTCAGTTTTACATTTACAAATACAAATTGCCCTTTATGGCAATTGTTTCTTTAAACATCTCTGTGTCTATGATTCTTCAACTGAAACTGTGCTTTACTACAAATAGCTTATCACAGATAACAGCTTTGAGCTGACATTGAATGAGAGAGACTCTGAGGCATTCAGGACTGGCACACTGCACTCTCATAAACTTCTAACATCAAACTTTATCTACCATCCTATAACTCTATCCCAGCTTAAGGCATATTTGCCAGAAATTACATGTGTTTCCAAATAAACATAATTTTTATAGTTGTCTTTATTTAGACATTACAATTTTCCACTCAGATTGAGTCTCTGTTGCACTGGCAGTTTCAGCCACAGTACACATCAGATCCAGATAAGCAAACTGTTTCATTACAGCCAATAATAAACTTATCTTTTGAAAGCAAAACATCAGCTTCTAGTTCTTTCATGGTCAACTTTTCAAGCTGTTTGTTTAATCAGCATTCAGCAACTGTTAATCCAGTATTGCTTCTGCTTACTTGATCTTAAATAAAAATAATTATTCCAGTTCTCAATAACGTTTCACATTTCTCAATCAGCATTTTAGTTGTCAAGTTCTCAATTACGTTAACTTTGACAAGGCTAGCACTCTCTGCTTGATACATCTTTTGCAATTATTATAAATCATTCGTGAGATTAGTCTCTCTCCTTAATCTAAACCCTTTCTAAAATGTTTAATTAAAACACAATCATCCTGTTAGTTACTTTGATATATTTTGCAACTCACATTTGTTGGAGTCATTAATTTTACATCAACCTGTATTCATCAGTTCACTTTTATAGATCTTTTCTTTCTTATAGGATTCACTTTAAGACTTCAATCTTTTGACCTTGTTTTTATCTCTTATTTCTCAGACGAAAAATGTTACTGTCGTCATTTAAACACTGATCTATTTTCAAACCCACATTATTATCAGAAATGTGTCACTATCACATTTTCAAACACCTTCTTGGTGGTCATTTAGTTACCTATTAAATTGTCCTGATGACTACCATTAAAACACTCTCTGTCATCTAGTGAATTTGTTTCAGCCTCAACTTCAGCATCAGACACCTGTCCTTGACTATAGTTTGATCACTGTGAGCTTGCAAACGGCTCCAACTTACTGCACACTCTTGAAGCAGTGTGTGTCCCATTTCAGGAATGTAAACAGAGCCACTGATAATCAGTCCCCTGTATTCCTTTACAGTCCACCATTCGCGGATTTAATCACAATAGCCAAATCATAATCTTCATCATTTTATTGGCGGAACATAATTTCATGAGCAGCACAGAAAATGCTCAAAATATTCGAATTTGTTTTCTGTCTTTACACATTTCTCCCCTTATCTTTTACAAAACATCATCTGCAAATCTCTTCAAAGTGAGATCTTCTGAGCAGAGCTGTTTACAGCATTTGCTCTCTTCTGTCTCACTATTTATTTATTTATTTATTTTCCCGGACTGTTCCGTTACTCTTCATAAAGTGTAACAATTTGTACATCATTATTTTCATTACAACTGGTTTGAAGCCTTTTCCCTTCCATCACATTGTTAGTCTATTTAACTTAATATTATCATTATTGTCTTATCTCTACTGTTTCTCCAAAACAGATTATATTACTCAGTCCGTAAATTACACAGACAACCATTATAGCTACTTGCTTCAATACCCTTATTTTCTTAACATTAATAAAATAAAGCAGATATATCATCATTTCAATCATTTTTTTATCAAAATCTAGAATTGTTCCCCATTCTGCTTAAAACATTCTTCATATCATGTTAATCCCTGTCAATCATACAATGCCTTATTTTATTCTAAAACTGACTTTCCATTTCAACATTTAAACAGTTAATTTGACTTCCATAAATTCTGTCAGACCATGTCTATTTTCATCACATATAGTTTTCTACTATATTTCTCCTTTCTTTTCCCTACATGCCAGTTCCCTCATTATCCTCTCCTTTCTTTTCTCAAACATGCCAGTTCCTTCATTATCTAACCAGTACATGATTGTTTGAACAATCCCCACACACACATATCTCACACACCAACCTTTTTGTTTTTTCACTTCCCTCTTCCACCAAGTCTCACTTACAGTTCCCTCTATTTCACACAGACAGCCTTATTGCTTCTTGCTACAATCCTTGTCATATAAATTTAAGTTCTATAGACATCTAATGTCATGCATCCATTTACTGGATGAAGAAGTAAAAAAAACATTATTTCTCCTGGCAGTTTGACATTTTATCTTCAAGCCAACAATCCATTATCTGTTCACATTTTTTTTACACACATGTTGAACACAGACACAACTTTTGTTTCTCACTGCTCTGTTCAACTGATTCCCGCACCATCTTTAATGTTGTGGCGCTCAATACCTCATTTGACAAAACACCGGTGTACCAAATTTCGCAAGCTTGCTCTGAGACTTCCCCATACTGGCTGCTTTTCTCTCTGTTCTCTGTGGATTTCTCACCGCGCGTTCTCTTTATCTGTCAGGCGTCCCCGTTACAGACCCGATTTTTTCTTTTAACCCAAATCGGTCGGGTTGCACTCGTTAGTGCCCTCCTAATTAAGGTTTACCAAAAAAAATCTTTTCTGGCTCCCCCTAACTAGCTTCAGCACCTAAAAAACCATTTGCTCCGTGGTGGAACAACTGATTTTCAGGTTACCTATCTGTTTGCAAACTTCTTGATCCGCTACAAATCTCAGTTAATCTCAGATACTTTCGTATCTGTTTGAAACCTCTTGATCCGCTACAAATCCCAGTTCATCTCAGATAATTTTCTCTCGTATCTGTTTAAAACCTTCTTGATCTATCTATAGATCTCAGTTAAAATCCAGATTACGCACCACAGAGACAGCCCTCAGCCAATATGGTTCAATTTCTCTCTTTCCCCTCTATTAAACTGAATTTGCTTTGCTTACCCAGAGATGTTGTTCCGTGCCACTTGCGGGTTCTTTAGATTCCAGTGGTCGATTCTCCCGGCCCTGATATCGGTCGGCCCCTCTCTCTCAAGTTTACGAGGTAGAGCTGGAACTTACTTAGTCCAGGTGGCCAAACACCGTCCGATCTCAGGTCCAGGGAACACGTTCAAGGAATATCACTTCTGACACCAAAACTGTTGTGGCAAAAATTCTCAAACAAACATCACTGCGTAAGAGACACTCAGAGTCAAATTATATAAAATAGAAGTATTTATTCTTGCAAGAATAGGAGCAGTCTAATACACAGTTGTTACCCTGTGCAGAAGAGTGACACACCCCCCAGACAGACTGAACTAGCTTTTATCTTAGTTTCAAGGCCTTTCTTCCCCCCAGAGCCTTCCTCCCAGTAGTTTTCCATAGACGTCACTAGTTGGCCCACTAAGCTCCCCTGCACCAAATGGCCTTCTGACATCTAGGTCAGAGGTCCTTGTTCGTCTGTTCTCTGGAGTGTCTCCCTCTTCTGCCTCCCCAGGTACATAAACAGAATCCTCTCACTACAAGTGAGAGACACACATGTGACATTCTTTGAATCATCTACATTTGACTAAAGATCAATGAATATCATTAAAATTGCCACTACAACCCGCCTGGCTGAGGATGACCGCTGTCCGGCTCCCTACTCCCCCCACCAACCACAGCTAGTGGCCCCTGACATGGGACCGCAAAGACAACCAGAAACGGCTGAAGGGCAACACCCCGAGGAAGAGGAAAAAGAAGATAAGTTACATCCTGTATATCCAAACCTGACAGCTTCAGTTACTTTCCCCTCTGCTCCTCCTGCCTACGCTCCTCCAACACAAAGTTTTGCTGATTCTAAATCACCGACAAAAGGAGGACTCAAAAGAGGGCTCCAGGACAAACCACCAAGGACAGGTCGAGGTAGAGGAGTTATTAGACCCCAAACCAGATCATTGACAAGAGGTGATTCAGGAAAAAGATTCCTGGTCCTGAATGCGGAGGACGATTGGAACACAGCGGAGGAGGAAGATGAGGAGTATGAGGAGATGATGATCAAAGCACCCATGATCGAAGTCAGTGAACCCAATCTGGGAGGACGTGGGCAAAATCACCGCGCTAAAAACCTCACTTGCAACAGCTTTTCCAACTCACGTCCACACCGACAAGATCAGAGCGTGTAAGCAGAAAGACGGAGAGGACACCGAAGATTTCTTTCAAAGACTAAAGGCAGTATTTGACCGGTGCAGTGGTTTGACTGAACCAGGTCCACCAGCCGAGGGAGCTGTGGTCCCGCCCGGCATAAGTACGTATGAAGAATATTTAAAAACTGTTTTCCTAGATGGCCTGGACTCTGAATTAGGGAAAAAGGTGAAAACATCTTGTGTGGGCTATCATCAAGCGCGCCTGGAAGAAATCCGACGACACGCAACCCATCAACAACAGTGGCTGAGAGATCAAGCCAAGACTAAGCAGAAAAAGACTGACAAAGACACTCAACTTGCTCTGCTGAAAATGGGAAGTTTGATGATGGAAAATCATCGGAGAAGAGGTGGAGATGGAGGTAAAAGAGGAAAAGGACGAGGAGTGGGTAACAGACCCGCAATAGACTCTGAAGCCTGTTTTAAATGCGGACAAAAGGGACACTGGAGAAGGGACTGTCCAAATCCTCCAAGGAAAAGAGGATTTCAACCACAACAACCAAAGAATCAGGGAGATTGAAAGGGGGAGGGGAGCGACGGTGAGGGGTCTGACTCCCAGGTGGTAACTATGTCTAATTTTATTTCTATTTCTGCTTCTTGCAATGAAGAAATCTTGCTTGCAAACACTGAACAAATGTATAAAGCATTTGCAAATTTACCAATGATTGACATTAGTGTCGAGGGAAAGAAAATTAAGTTTTAATTGACAGCGGCGCAACAAACTCCATAATTAAACATGAACAATTGCCTGATTTAACTGTACTATCTGATAAATGGACAACCTCCAGAAGTGCCACAGGGCATCTGGTGAGGGAACCATATACAGCAGATTTGTCTTGTCAGATTGGAGATCACTCATTTTCGCATGCTTTTGCTTTTGCGTGCAATTTGCTGGCTAGAGATTTAATGTGTAAATTAGAGTTGAACTTGTATTGTGATGACAGTGGCCTCACTGCTGATATGACTATGATACGAATGCCTGCTGAAATAATGTATGCGTTTGAATGGAGCACTCCCCAATGTGGTCTAACCAAAAACGCCACAAATAAGATGCCTCCTGACCATGATTTCATGGAAGAAAGTAATTTGCATTGTACAGTGTCATGTTAGCAGTGAGCCAGATTAAATTTTTGCTGAAAAGTGGACTGAAGTGGAGATTGAGGAACTGCAGACCTCGGAACTATTTTGGTCAGACAAGTGGTGTGGGGTGAAGATTGAATTGACAGATAGCCAAGCATCACTGTATGAGTTGGAGGGGGCCGTCCCTCACATCTCACTTGCAAAACCACAGACTGCAGAGTGGAGAGACTTGGGGCCTTTTGTAAAACAATGTGACTCGTTAACAGATTGGTTTCAAACCACTGACAAAAATGTCTGACAATCTGAGAGCACAGGGTTTTACGAACAGTCACTAAGAAAATACATTAAGGGAATTAGGACTGTTGAAGTGTTGTGTGATAATAAAAATATATATATATATATAAAAAAAGGAGATTTCTATTCCGGAGGGTGTGTAAACAGTTCCACAGGGACTCTGGGCACGTGACAAATACGATGTAGGTCTGATTAAAGGGTGTGACCCTGTTGAAGTCACTCCAAAAAGTGACTACAGACCTAAGAAAATGCAATATGCTCTGAAACAGGAAGCTATTGATGGTATCACCCCAGTATTCAATTCATTACTGGAAAAGGGCGTGATTGTGCCGTGTCCAGATTCACCTGTCAGAACACCTATTTTTCCTGTGAAAAAAAAACAATGCGGTCAACAATGCTGTTCAGGCCAGAGCTCCGAACGTACCAAAATTCTTATACAATACTGTCTCAAATTCCGCCCAAGACAGTCTGTTACACTGTGGTGGACATCTCAAATGCCTTCTTCAGTGTACCAGTTGATAGAGACTCTCAGTTCTGGTTCGCTTTCAATTTTGGTGCTAAACCGTATACATTTACGAGATTATGTTGATGACATTTTGCTATGCTGTCCATCTATGGAGGTATGCAAAGTTGCAACAATGGCTCTGTTGACACACCTGGCTGAACAGGGACACAAGGTTAACCCTTGTCAAGTGGCGGTGGCACAGACGTCTGTCACCTTCTTAGGCCATGTCCTGTCAGCTGCAGGGAAGTCACTCTCAGAAAAAGAGTGACAGCCATTCAGAATATTCCAAAACCTACAACAGAGAAACAAATTATGTCCTTTTTTGGTTTATTTCAGGTTATACTGATAAAGTGCTAAATCATGCCACCCTTCTACCCATCGAGGGGGAGGGGGGGCCTCATTGTTGTATTAGTGTTTTGGAAGAAGTTTGCAACCCAAGAGTGGATTTGCAGAGTGAGACTTTGGTAAACTCTGATCTCATCTTATTCGGGGACGGCTCATCGAGTCGTGACGAGTTTGGAAAAAACAGAGCTGGATACGCTGTGGTCTCATCCAACGATATCCTGTCTCAGGAAGCTTTGCCTCCTTCCTTTTCAATTCAGGGGCCTGAGTTGGTGGCACTCACCACTGCATGTACCCTGGCTGAAGATAAACGTGTCACCATATACACCGACTGCAGATATGCTTTTGGGGCATTAAGGAAACACAGGAAGTTCATGAACGCTGATGATAAGCCGATCCTGAATCATTCCTTGGTAAAAGAATTGTTGGACGCTCTGTTATTATCCTCTGCAATTGCTGTTTGTAAATGTTAAGCTCATACAACTTGAGGGGATGACGTGTCTGAGGGTGACGGAGGGGCGGACCTAGCTGCAAAGGCTGCAGCTCTGCTTCCTCTTTCAGCAACACCTCTTTAAGTTGGCTGAGCGCCCAGAATGCCTGGGTGCAATTCAGGCTATGCAACAATTCAGCTCAGACATAGACAAGAAACATTGGAAACAAGCAGGGGTCAATTACATTGCAGGTGTCTGGATGGGACCTGATGGAAAACCATGTTTACCTAAACATTTCTTTTCAGCTTATGCAAGATTGACACATGGATTGGCCCACATGTCAAAAAGGAGGAATGCTGAGATGTATGCAAAATAACTGGTTTACAAAAGTTTTAAAGTTTTTTTTCCCACAGTTTTAAAGTTTTTTTTTTCCACAGTGGCCCAGGAGTACTGCAGCAGATGCATGATTTGCGCTACAAATAATGTGGGTAAGGGTGGGGCAATGAAACTAGTGGGGCATCCAAGTCCAGACAAACCTTTTAATCATGTCATGATTGACTATATTGAACTAGCTCTGATCAAAGAGGGGTGTGTGAAAGTGTGTGAATGTGTATGAATGTGAATGTATGAAAAAAGGTGTTCTGAGAAACCCAGAGACAAATAAATGATGTCAATCAAATATGGGTTATTGTTGTGGCAGAAAGAAACAGTGCCACACATGCGCAGCGTATAACCTTGGGAAGGCAGAGAGCAAGAAAGCTTGCCTTGTCAACTCCACATTAACTTCTTCCTTCTACAGGATGTCATGATGAATCCATCGAACAGAACTGAGTCTGTTCCAAATGTATAAAATGTTTTCTTGTTACTGTTTAACATTAAACTTCACAGGTCTCATCAAAAAAGGACGACCAGCCAGACAAGCAGATTATGTTAATACATGTTGTCACTAACAAAAATAGTTAAGGTCTCCATTAACAGGTGAAAGCAGCCAGGAAATGGCACACTCCACAAACAAGGTCCAGTGGAGTGCGGTTGTGATCTGAGGGAATCTTGCAACTATCAGCAGGGTTGGAGAGCGTGACATCTCCGTCCAAGCATCTCAATTTAAGCTACACCAACTAGCCTCAGCAACCCCAAACGCCGACGACAACGCACAGCGTGAAGTGGGGGATCAAGGACGTGCTGGTAACGTACCTCCCTTGCCAACGCGGGAAAGTCCATGAAATGGTTCGCAAAGAATCATTCTGGTGAAGATGGAACGTCCGTGGGGCAACGAGAGGACTAATGGTTTAAGCTTATTTGTGTAATGTTTATTGATGTTTTATTTGATTCAATCAAACTGTACGACTGAGTTTTGAGATAGATCTCATGATTTGATTAATTTGAAAATATTTCAGGTACACATAAATTAAGAAGAAGAAAATCTTTTAATTTTGTAGATTATAGGGATTCTAAGTACAGAACTGAAGAAAAAAAAGAGACATCATAGATGCTAATAAAATTTAGTAGTTGTAATAGTTGTGCTCTTGTAAGAGAGAATAGGTGATAAGTTACTTTGCCGAATTAGGCCTGAATAGATAATTGGGTAAACTTCTATAGTGATGAATGAATAATAATATTAAATATATTTTAGGTGTTTCCAATTGCTAAAATAGAAAAAGACTTTCAAAAGGGGATAGACTATGATTATGGAGAAGTAAATGTCAAATTGTGTGTATGTTCTTTAAATGAACATGGGGTGGAATGTAATGGAAATTTTACATTTAGATGTGTTTTTACTTTTTAGATGTGTTCTTTTATCTTTTAGATGTGTGCAACTTTTGATTAACGTTGAAGATTTATGTACTCATATATATTTAAAGGAAGATGTTTATAGTATTAAAGGACATTATTAAAGATATAACCAAGCTGTTAGAAATGCATAAGTTAAGATAAGCTTTCTGGAACAAAATGTTTCTGGGCTACAGAAGACCAAGTAGCCAGTGACCTATTGTGTACTTCAAGTGTGAAATGTATGTGTGCAGCTTTTGATCAAACAAGAGATAGGCAAAAGGTGTGAATTTGAGCAGTAGCTAAAAACAGGAAACCTTAACGAAGATGTCATTGGTCTGTCTAGACAAATTTATGTCCAACAAGAGATCTTGAACAAACACATTTCCTTTTAAGGCAACAAAGGCAATCTTCTGAAACAGCCTACACAGGATGTGTTTAGGGTAGCCTATATAACTTGGCGAAAAGGACCAGCCTCTTCGCCCTTCTCATGTCAGACTCTGTCTGTGTGTGAACTGCCTTTCTTGCAAGAAATAAAAGCTTTTAACTTTCGAGATCTCCAGTTGTCCTTCAATAATTATTTAAAGTTATTTAAAGTCGATAAAGAATTTCCACGACACACAATATACAAAAAAACATAAAATAAAATGCATAACTAAAGGAAAAACACCCCGCAATTAGGGCTGGGCGATAAAACGATCTCGAAATGGCATCGCGATAACATTTATTTAGACTACGATGATAAACTTTTGACATGTTTACTCGATATGGATAGACCTAACAGCCTAAGCAGAAATAGCAGAAATAAACGGACAACAGCCAGTAAGAATGCAGATTTTGGCTTGTCCGTCTAAGTACACAACCATTTGCTAGCAGAGCACTGTTTGAGCTACCGGCAGTGAAGAAAGTGAATGTAAAGAAAAAATGAGTGGAATCGACGGAAAGTGAACTCGAACTATCTTCCAAAGCTGAGGAAATTGTTGACAAAAAAGGTAACAAGACGTCAATTATATGGAAGAGCTTTGGATATCTGAAATCAAATAAAGACGGTCTGCAAAATGTGCCGTTGGTCGGTGATAACCAAGACGGGAAACACAACAAACCTTTTCGGTCACCTGAAAAGGTACCATCCCAGCGACCACACCGAGAGTATGAAAATGCGGGCCCATGTTAATGTTACTCCGTCCACAAGTTTTGCCCAACATGCTAACGTTAGTGGTTCTTCTGTTAGCAGCGCAAGCGGGGCTGTACCTAAACAACAATCAATCGTGACGTCTTTTGCGACCATTGCCCCATATGAAAAACGATCAAAAAGGAGCAAGGATATAACCAGCGCACTTTCTTACTTCATAGCGAAAGACATGATGCCCCTGAACACAGTGGAGAAAGACGGGTTCAGAAAATTGATTAAAGTGTTGGACTCCAGGTACGAACTCCCAGGCAGAAATACTTTTCTAAAACCGCACTGCCTAATCTTTATGAAGAGTGCCGTGGGAAGCTGGAAATTCAGCTAAGGGATGTGAAATACTTCGCCACAACCACCGACCTATGGTCCAGCCGTACATCAGAGCCATATAGGAGTCTGACTATTCATTACATTGACAAGGAGTGGGCTCTTCAAAGCAAATGCTTGCAGACGGCCTATTTTCCGGAGGACCATACTGCCGAAACGATCAGCCAGGGGTTGGAGGATGCACTCGCATCTTGGGGCCTTAGCGAAGACCGACAGGTGTGCATCACCACGGACAATGCGGCAAACATGGTCAAAGCTGCTTCCCTTAAAGATTGGACTCGCCTGCAGTGTTTCGGTCACAGACTTCATCTAGCCATTGGTAAGTTAATGAACACATCTTCTGTGTGTATTTATGTATGTAGCAAGCGGCAACCTCCCCGTCTCTCTCTTGAAACCAACACGGAAGTGAAATAAACTGCAGTTCATCGAGTGGGCGCTTGAGGCTGACTGCAAAAGCGAGTCAAATCTGTATCTCCCCCATGTTAAAATGCCTCACTTCACAGCAGAAAAAAACATGCTTACAGCCTGGTGGCAAATAGTTGTTTTGGTCTATATCGCTAATTTTGCCCTTCATGACGACTGTGAGGGGGGTGAATTTTTTTTACAACTCATCCGTTGAAATTATATTAAGCCTTAAAGTTCTGCATAATTAAGGGCGTGGCCACTTGAGTGACAGGTGGATTGCCGCTGCTTTCACTGCTAGTCGTTTGTCTGCTGTCTGTTAGCGTCACCCTCAGCTGTGTTTGTGCTTTTTTCGGGATTATTTCATACAATTTAATACATGTATTATACCTTCGCCCATGCACGCCGTTGGATTCCGTCGTTGTCGAGGATGGAGAGAACAACCAGCGCTGTATTTCCAGTTGTTTTCCTCGCATGCACTAATCTGGATGTCTGACAATTTCATTGCTTTTTTGAGTTTAGATTTAAAAACGTCTGTAGGTATAGAGACCACACTCATTATGCGGTACTGTTGCTCTCACAGAACAGATATGCTTATTTAACTTTGTAGTGTAAAATAAAAAGTACCGTCAGATGAAATCCTGCAGGTGTCAGCTTTCTCTTCGTCCATGCACACTTAAATGAGCACGGATTTCTAGTGCATTTACTTGAACTTCTGAGGTAAAATCTTTAATTGCTGGTTTAAAAGCTGGTTTAACCCATCTGAGAAATTGAGAGGCGGCCAAAATCAGATGATATCAGATGAAAATCAGACTGAATAAAGCTCTTTTACGAACTTGAACTTGACGTGCGATGCCATGCTGACTGACATGTATGTGCATGAATCACTGTCACACGCACAAGCTCAGAGCAATACTGTAAGTAACTGTCTGCATGATAATACATTTTTAACTAGCAGAATAATAATGCATCACGACGATACACATAGTTGACTGCTTGTATGTTGTGAGAAATGTGTGTGATCTGTGTTATGTACTGTTGAATAGCCTACATGCTCTTAATAATTGCCCCTTTTGGGATTAATAAAGTTGATAAAAAAAGTAAAGTAAATAGTTTTACTTTTAGTTACGTCTTTTAACTATTATAATATTTCGAAAGGCAAAAAAATGAACTTTAACTATTGGCTTTGATTCTTCAATCAGCTGTCACTTTAGCGCGAGGCCAGTAGCATATAGCATTAGCACCTCTGCTCCACCCACGACCCGCCTCTTTGCCCATTTTATTTTATCCGGTAGTGACGAGAGGTGACGCGCTGCCAAGATGGCGACGGTTAGCCCCGCCCACTTTAGGCTTCAAAAACGCTCTTCAGAAACCTGACGGGTGACGTCACGGATACTACGTCCATATTTTTTTACAGTCTATGGTATGTAGGCTATGTAATAGAATAATGAGAATAATTACAATAATATTTATATATATAGCCTACATTTTTTTTTTGTATCTTTGCCTAGTAAAGTTTTACAACATGCCCCTATATTTTGTTTTCTTCTTTATCTTTAGAGGGAAGTGTGAGAGATCAGAGAATCCAAAGAGCAATGGCTGTGTGCAAGAAAGTGGTCAGTGCTTTTTCTTTTTCTTGGAAAAGAAAGAGAGAACTAGCAGCCGCTCAAGAGGAGCCCAAACTATCCAAGCACAAGTTGATCACAGAATCACCCACCAGGTGGGGGTCCTGCCATGCAATGATAGCACGAGTGCTGGAGCAGGAAAAGGCCATTGCAAAGGTTTTATCAGCTGATAAAAAAACAAGGCACTTGGTTCCCTCGTGGCAGGACATTGATGTCCTGGAGTCTGTCCACAAGGCTCTAAATCCACTTGTTGAGTTCACTGATGCTCTTTCTGGTGAAGCATACGTAAGTGTGTCTTACCTGAAGCCTGTGCTGCAGCTCTTCAATGAGGAGGTCTTGAAGCCAGAAGCTGATGACTCAGAGCTCACCAAGACTACTGTCATCAGGTATCTGAATGATAAATACGATGATGCTGCCACTGATGACCTCCTGAACATGGAATCCCTAGTTGATCCTCGGTTCAAGACCCGCTACATCAAAGATGACAAGGTTGAGGCTGTGAAATCCATGGCTGTGGCTCAGATGCTGGATGAATTTCAGAGCACATCTTCTCTCACATTCAGATGTACTGTTCCAGGGGGAGGCAGAGGAGATGCTGCAGCAGCTACACCATCACCATCCAAAATGCAGAAGAAGACACTGGGCAGCTTTTTCAAGAAGTCCTACTCTGTTGGTACTTCTGGTCTTACAGACCAACAGGCTATTGAGGCTGAACTGAACAGCTACCTGTTAGCTCCTGATGCAGACAGCGAGACCAACCCCCTGGCATGGTGGAGCATCCACTCAGCAACTTACCCCAGAGTGAACCTCCTGGCAAAGCGGTTCCTGTGTATTTCTGCCACCAGCTCACCGTCAGAGCGTGCTTTTAGCACTGGTGGCAATATTGTGACCTGCCACAGGGCAGCTTTAAAACCAGATGCTGTGGACAGACTAGTCTTTCTGGCAAAAAAACTATAATAGGGTAATTAGGGTTACATATGTTGAGGACTACCTAAAAGGTGTAGCATAGTGACTGGTTTACAATGTTTACATTTTGCACTTTTTACTCAGATTTCTATCTCTAAAACATTTGAGATATTTAAAACCAGTGCACAATATTTTATTTATCTGACAGTTTACTTAAATCTGCCAGGGACTTTGTGGTTCACTTGTTTACATTTGTTGTCTTGGTTGTACCCAGAGCCGGATTAACGCAAAGGCAAACTAGGCACGTGCCTAGGGCCCGATCGGCGGGATGGGGCCCAGACAGAGGGACAAAAATAAAAAAAATGTACAAATGTCCTATCTCGTTCAGGCGGCGATAATACACTCGCGTTTCGGAGTCGGGATAGACGGAATTGTCATTTGCATGGGCCAGCGTTGCATCATGAGTATCTACAGTTTACCATTTGCACGTCTTATGTCTTACCAGTTTAAACATTCACGCGATCTTGGACTATTCGGTAGGCAACTTGCGCGCTGTCTGAGAGATGTTTTTTCCTGCACACATACAAGCCGCCTCAAGCTCCCGGGTAACAACAGTTATTTTTCGTGGATTATATTGCTTTAACAGTCAAAAACATGCAAAAATTATGTCAATTTCGGTCTTGGTGAGTATCCTCTAGTCTAAACACAGTCGGTTATGTCTTCAATAAGCATACATCGCACGTGACCGTATAATGTTAGTGGCTACAGGATCTGTGCACGAGCTCTTACAGTGACAGCAGCCATGGTCTGTCATTAATTTGGTTGTCAAAACAACAAAACATAGCTTTCATTTTAAGGAATCAGGATTAATATCCTATGTATTTAATTTAGTTCTCAGGACTAAAACACTACCCAGTGTTATTTTGCTTTTGATTAGGCCTACTTTATTCAGTCTCTGTAGTAGGCCTACTATTTCTGAATACTGATGTCAGACCTAAGCAAAAACTTTTCTCTTTATAGGTATCTTTATTCTATTGTACTTTTGTGCTACTTTTTTCAATTTAATTCAAAGATTGAAATCAAGCTTCCTTGTGTTGCGTAAATTCTTAAGAACAAAATTACCCCATTGTAAAAATGCAATGAGTGAGCATACATTTTAGGAGATAAATGTAATTAAAAAAAAATATCAAAATTTCCCCCTCAAATGAAAGAATCACCTAAGGGGGGATTTCCCCCCCATTTTCCAAAACGAAATGCAGGCCCACATCCTTCCAGAACTTCTGTATATCAGAACATTCCCATATAGACAGTGAATTAGAGTTCCTTTATAATTTTGGCATTTTGTACATATATCAGGAATATTGCTAGACATATGATTGAGTTTTTCAGGTGTTATATAAACCCTTGTCAACCATTTATACTGTAATAATTTAAGCTGCGTGTTTATGATTTGTTTTTTGTGCCTTTAACCATGCTTCAGTCCATTCAAATTCCTCTATTTCTTCTTGAATGTCTCCATGCGTTTAATTTGTCTACAGCAGACTCTTTAGAGTTAGACATTATTAAATTATTATAATATTTTGACAATTGGCCCTTTTCACCTCTTTTTCCAATTATTTCCTCTATTAATGACAGTTTGGGAATGTACATAATATCTGTAGACCTGGAAGACAAAACTTTTAAGCTGTGAATATTTAAAAAAAATGTTTTGAGGGAATCTGGTGTTTATCACACAATTCTTGAAATGTAAGAAGTATTCCATCCATATACAAGTCTTTAATAGTCTGAATACCTTTAGTTTTCCATAGTTAGTCCTCCATCCTTATATTTATTATTATTTATTGTTAGACAGTTTCTAAATGGTCTTGATGAATGTGAAGGGGTCATGTTTGCCTTCTTGTTCTTAATTACAACATTTATAAATGTTGTAAGCTATTGCATTTTGCAGAAAATCTTAATTGAATGTGTTAAATAAATGTAAACAGAGCAAATAAGATAAACTTATTTGCTCTGTTTACATAGTTTACTGACACCTATTGGTTATTTACTGGTAGGCCTACTACTGCCTTAACAATGACACTCCCAATGGACAAGATGAGGATAATTTAATAGCATTTAATAGAGCCGTGTAATGACGTATAAATAATGAATATCAAAAAATAGTCTGATTGACTGTTTAATATACAACACATTACTTATTTTGGCATACAAACAACCAATTTGCAACCAAAGACTAAGCTATGTAAAATGTGAATTAACTTGTATTAGGTGGAGGGGGGCACAAAAAATGCAGCCTGCCTAGTGTAGTCCATTTATTTAATCCGGCTCTGGTTGTACCTCTACAAACATTTTGATATGTTTGCTGCCCTGCCAAAGAAATTTGATGTGATAGTACTAGTCACAGCGTTTAGTTTTATATTTTATAATAAGTTACAAGGCCAGCTAACTTGCGTTGTTTTGTCAAGGCAGATAAAGCATGTTTGCTAAAAGTAAAATGTTAACATTTAGATTTAAAGTTTATCAATATTCTTTTATAACAAAATATATTCTCAACCAAGCCATGTTTGTACAGTTAAATGTTTGCATTGTTATTTATTTATGTTAATAAACTATACAGTTCAACTATTGAACCTTCTGGTTTCTTCAGGCATCATTATCAGTAAACTTTTCAAATGGCCAGCATTATTAAATTATATATCGTAACAAATATCAATATCGATCAATATGGAAAAAAATATTGTGATAATATATTTTGCCATATCGCCCAGCCCTACCCGCAATCCACTCAAACCTGCACTCATCAGTTTCAGTGATTGTGAATAGATCACTACGGACCAACCTGACCAGGCTTCACAGGCCGGTTACCACTCACAATCCCCCTTTCCTCAGAACAAGCAGAGAATAACTTGCAGTAAACAAAAAGAAAAAAACATTATTCATAATACCAAAAAAATACAAAGACAGCACCCAAAAATAACAAAGAGATCAAAACACGCAAAATGCAGAAAATGAATAAATTAACAAGTCAAAAAATAAAGCAACAAAGAAACCCAAAAGGAAAAGTACACAAAAAAATACACAAACAACTGGGTTAATTACACACACACACACACACACACACACACACACACACACACACGAACAAAGCAAAATAACTCAAACAAAAACAAAAGACAAACATCAACAACGCGGAAGCGTGCTCACACGTGAGCAACTGCACTGAAGCATGTTGATGGAAGAGAAAAAAAAACAATAAAACTAAAGTAGTAGGAACAAAACAGCAGCGACGAAAGTCCCAAGCCACGCAGCAGTCTTCACGTGCCCTTTTATAGGCGGATTAATTCACCTGCAAAAGGCCGAATGTGAGCTAAAATATACGCTTAAAAGATAGGCATCAATTCATCATCGTACAATGATCACACATACCAAACATGCGGAGGTCGCGTCATTCGTCCAGCCTGCAACAGCTGAACAAAGTTCCTACCAGGAAGCCAAGCAGCAATACACCAGCGATGCGTAGTGCAAGATGTATAACTTGCATTGGTATCCGGCAAACGGCACGTATTGCCAATGGTTGCGAAACCTCAGCACCACGTGTGCTTATCCATAAACAGCCCAGCACCTGACGAGGGTAACACGGTTAACCATTTAAAATCCGATATGCTGGAGCACAATCAACGGCCGCTACACTCACCTCCAGCCAGAGCACCAGACATATAGACGGGAGAATAATAACGCGCTAGAGAGGCAGTCGCACATTAAACCAATGTCCGGTGGCAAAACCACCACCTTAATATACACCTGGGAATTAAATGCTGATTAACTTCACGCATCCAGGGCGGAGTCAACACACGCAGAGAGGATAGCACGCAACAGCGGCACTTCACTACACACACATAAGATACGTTTACATGTAAAATAGGGAATAAGCCATAAGTTAATGCTAATTGAAGCATCTATAATTAAACAAAAATACTGTTAATTATTGTACATAACCTCCTGAAACCACCCAAATACAACATACATGCAAACATGTCTTTAACTATTAAATTCTGATTACCAAAGAAGCCAACATTTATGAGATTAAAATGGCAGCATTGGAACACAACCAACATGCCAAGCGAGCACCCCTAATGAGTGACCCACCAGAAACAAACCCTACATATTGTAGTTCCAGGAAGAAAAGTAGCTATTACTAAACATAGCCCCAAATAAACTATAAAAATCAGAAAACGGTTTGGATCAAATTAAAATTATTTGTGCTAGTTATTAGTCTATTTTCCACGTTTGATTAGACAGATCTGTGTAATTAATGGCTAAAAAATCATGTGCCATTCCAATTATTTGTCACAAACCTGCAGATAGCAGATTGATTATGATATAACAGTTTAAATTATGGCAGTATTAAATTATATGTTTAATTCAAATTTAGATTACTTCTTATTTATTCTTACGGAGACTGATTGATTTAGTTCACCTCTAAACGTTAATTAATGCATTAACTATCAAACATTTACTAACATGTTTAAGGCTGCGGTTATTCATGCATGAATCAGTATGACTCCTGTTGTAGCTAAGGTTTGCTCTTCATTGGTTCATGATTAGTTCATATATTCACTAATCATGAGTTAATGTTGAAGTAACTATTAATTCAGGTATTAGTACGTGATTATTCGTGCCCTGTTATTGTAAAGTGTTACCTTTGATTAGACTGAAGATGTGAAGCGAAGCTGAAGCCCACGGTGATGTCATAAAAATCTGCGATCCATTTTAGTGGAAGTGAATAATAATAATAATAATAATAATAATACTACATCACACTTGTATAGCGCTTTTCTGGACACTCAAAGACATGAAGAATAAAAAACAAAAACAAAACAAAAAGGGGATTTTAAGGAAAAGCTAGTTTGAACAGGTGGGTTTTGAGTACTGATTTGAAGTTTGGCAGTGAATCAGAGTTTCTAATGGATGTTGGGAGTGAGTTCCAGAGGGTGGGGGCAGCAATAGTGAAAGCTCGATCACCCAAGGTCCGGCGGCTAGTGCGGATGATCAGGGTAAGGCGGTTTGTGCCAGATGAGCGGAGGTGGCGGGCAGATTGGTGCTATACCAGAAGCTCAGTGAGGTAGGGCGGGGCCAGGTTATGGAGGGACTTGTAGGTGAGGAGGAGGAGCTTATATTGAATGCGATAATGAACATGTAGCCAATGGAGCTGCTGGAGAACGGGGGTGATGTGTTCCCGGGACCAGGTGTGGGTGAGGAGACGGGCGGCGGAGTTCTGGATGTATTGTAGTTTTTGTAGTTGATTGGTAGGAAGTCCGTAGAGAAGGCTATTGCAGTAGTCAAGTCTTGAAGTTATGAGTGCGTGAATGAGGATTTCAGCTGTTGACAGGGTGAGGGAGGGGCGAAAATGGGCAATGTTGTGGAGGTGGAAAAAGGATAGTTTAGTGATATGGTTGATGTGTGTTCGGTATGAGAGGGTGGAGTCCATTATGATACCAAGGTTTCGAACAGAGAGGGAGGGGGAGACATTCTGTCCGTCGATAAGGAAAGTGAAGTTCTGAATAGAAGAGAGGAGTGATTTTGGGCCAGTGATAAGGAGTTTTATTGCTGTTGAGTTTAAGAAAGTTATTGTCCATCCAGGTCTTTATGTCGGAAATACAATCGGTGATGGTGGAGAGGATAGCCGGGGTGATGGATTTGGTGGATATGTAGAGTTGGGTATCATCGGCGTAGCAATGAAAATGGAGTCCATGGTGGCCGATGATCTGACCAAGGGGAAGCATGTAAATGGTGAAGAGGAGGGGGTCGAGCACGGAACCTTGGGGGACACCATTGGTGACAGGGTAGGTGTGAGAGTTGCAGTTGTTAACAGAGACAAAGTGGTGACGGTCAGAGAGGTAGGAGGTGAGCAAAAGAAGTGCTGTGCCAGAGATGCCAATAGATATAAGACGATGGAGGAGGACAGTATGGTCTATTATGTCAAATGCAGCGGAGAGGTCGAGGAGAAGGAGGATGGATATGGAACCAGAGTCGGCAGCAATGAGGAGATCACTTGTGACTTTAAGAAGGGCTGTTTCAGTGCTGTGATGTGGACGGAATCCGGATTTAAATGTTTCGAAGAGTTGAGAGAAGTGGAGATATTGGTGGAGTTGTGTGATGACGGCGCGTTTTAGAATTTTTGAGAGTAACGGGAGATTGGAAATGGGTCAGAAGTTGTCCAGATTGTCAGGATTCAGGCCAGGTTTTTTTAGGAGGTGTATGATGGATGCAAGTTTTAGCGGGAATGGAACAGATCCAGACATGAGGGAAGTGTTAATGATAATGGTGATAAGAGGGATGAGGATTTGTTGACAGATTTTAAAGAGGGGTGAGGGAATCGGGTCAAGCTGGCAGTTGGAGAATTTCATAGTTGAAAGGAGTTTGGAGGTGTCAGAGGGAGACAGAGGACAGAATGAGGAAAAACTGTGGAGTGTGAGCGGAGTAAGTTGATATTCAGGGAGAGGAGAAGCGGAGGAAGTGGATGTTAGTGAACAGTGTATGGTATGGATTTTGGTGTGGTAGGATGACAGGAAGTTATTGCATTTGTCTGTAGTGAATGTGGAGGTTATATTGTCCTTAGGTTTGGTCAGTTTTGCAAATGTGGAGAATAGGGTGCGGGCGTCGGAAGAATTTGAGTGGATGAGTTGTGAGTAGTAGTTGGACCGGGCATTTTTGAGAGCAGAATTGTATGTGGTTATGGCGTGTTTATAGGCTTGGGCATGAACAGTGAGACCGGATTTTTTATGGATCCTTTCAAGTTGTCTTTTTTGTCTTTTGAGAATGTGCAGATCTGGGGTGTACCAGGGTGCAGAGTTGGAGAAGGAGACTGAGGCAGTTTTAAGGGGGGCTAATTGTTTGAGGCAGGTGGAGAGTGTGTGGTTGTAGAAGTTGACTAGATCAGAGGCAATTGGATCGGTGGGAAGCGAAGAAGTAGAGATGGCATGGGATATGCAGGAGGTGAGAGAGATGGGACTAATGGATTTCAGGTTTCGAAATGTAATTGTTCTAGTGTGTTTGACGGTAGGAGAGGGGGTAATGATATCCAAAGTGATGGCCAGATGATCAGAGATTGTGAGGTCGGTCAATGAAAGGTTATGTATAGTGAGGGAGGGTGTGGAACTGACCAGGTCCAGGATATGTCCATGATTATGTGTAGGTGAAGTGACATGCTGAGTGAGGTTGAGGCAGTTTAAAATGTCCAAAAAGTCAGATGTGAATTTTGCTTCCGGAGAGACGATATGAATTTTGAAGTCACCAATGAGGAGAACAGACGGTGAAATAGAGGACAGCTGAGTTACAAAGTCAGTGAAATCGGAAAGAAATGATGAGCAAGTTTTGGGCGGGCGGTAGATGACTGCCGCAGTGAGTGATTGGGAACCAGGAAGTCTGAAAGCCAAGTGTTCAAATGAGGATACAACCGGGATGGGGATGGGGCGGATCGAAATAACACTGCGGTAAATGACTGCAATGGCACCTCCTCGCCGGTCCAGACGGGGGTTGTTGATGGAGTATCCAGGTGGGGTGGTCTGATTTAATGCAATGTAGTCCATGGGTGTGTGCCAGGTTTCAGTAAGACAGAGAAAATCCAATTTCTTGTCAATGATGAATTCACAGAGGAGCAGGCTTTTATTGTTGAGTGATCTTGTATTGAATAGCGCTGTCTTAAGAGGCTTTTGTTGTGAAATCCAAGTGGCGGAAGTTGAGACGGGCAGGAGGTTAGATGAAGTCACGTGAAGAGTGCGCGGATGACGTATGCGGATGTTGTTGTTGCGCCGGTGTCCAGGCGGGAGTGAACTACGACTGGACCAAAAAGATGGAATACTGTTTTCGGCACTGAAGTAGTAGAAAAGATTAGCGACGGGAGCCTCAGTGGATATAAGGGCGATGACGGAGAAGACAATGTTTTTGCAAAGTAGAGATGATGTCCAGTGAAGGAGGTGCGCGGTGGTTGAATCTGAGAAGCTGCAGGGACGTGTATCGTAGCGCCATGGTCACAGCCGTAGATGACAAAAGCCACAGAGAGCCAGCAGGAAGGTCAAAAACAGTAGCCGCATAGCTGTCAGGCTGCTCCGGAGTAATCCACTGCGGGGATGGGCCAAAGGCAACCCCGGGAGCTGGCTAGTTGGTGGTCACAACAGAATCACAACATGACAGGCAGCAGATGCAGCGACCAGGCAAAGACACAGTCCAGATCTTGAGGCAGGAACAGATACCATCAGTACCAACAAAGTCAGTAGGTAAAACCGTTTTGTTGCAAACAAACTTTTTAATCCAGAGTGAGAAGCGGCAGCCAAAACGCACCAGTGTCCTCTCACCTCGAACAGACGAAGTGAGAGACTAAGTTTTGGAAGCTTATATCTCCTAAATGCGAAAAATATTTTGTCCATCAATTTTGGTAAGGCAATCATTATTTTCAAGCTTCAAAAAGCACAAAACTCATTGTAACAGTAATCCATTTGAAACAGAGGATAAACAATATAAGCAGGAAGTAATGGAGATGTATATGAAGATATGGGCAGATGAATGCAGAAAAAACATAGTATTTATTTCTTCACCAGGTTTTAGATATATTGACTGTGACTGGAGCACTCACCTCTTCAATGACAGCGGTAAGATGCTAGGTGAGTAAATAGGCAAGTAGGATTCACAGGACAGGAGATCACTGGAGTATCACAGGTTTATTAGGAGTCTTACGCCCGTATGCTGTGCGTATTTTTTTCCGTACCCATGTTAACAGGTTAGAGCTTTCACACTGCACGCGGATGCAGTCCGTCGATCCGTTCCAGTTACGGTGTGTATACAGCAGTGCAGAGATTGTTTACGCAGAGTCTATTTTTGCTGTGCTCCAAACGCTGAATTAAAGTGATAGCGCACGGTTCGTGATCAAAATGAACACAGATTGATCTGAAAATGTAGTAATTTCACCATAAATACATTTAATTCAATAAAATGTAGTAATCTCACCATAAAAGTATTTAATTGAATACTATGTTTCATCTTTTTACTTTAAGACCGGGGTTTTAAGCAAGGAAAACGAGAATTTACCTAAACAAGGACATAATGAACGACACTCGTCTCATTCGTGGAGGTGGAAAAACAAGTTGTGACATGCAAGATTTATTGTATTAAAATTTAAATGTAAAAGAAAAGGCATGAGAGTCGGCTGTTTTTGTCAATTTTAAGTTTTAATTAAAAATGTTTGCGATTTTAATATAAGTAGCATACATGGTTAAATATTTGACCACTTGCTTAGCAACTTAACATATATAGAAGAAATGCATGGAATTATAGGGCTATGTTGTTTAAATTGTGTTTAAACGTACGTCCATTCAAGTTTGTATATGTGTACAAAGAGAATCGCAATGCTGACAAAACATTTTTTTTTAATAAAAGTTGCTGCATAACTTGTGGATTTGAAATAAAAATAGTGAGTATTTGTGGTACAGCCGCGGATCAGTTACGCACTGCAAACGCAGCATATGTGAAAGCACTATAGCCAGTGCTGCTCCTGTACCGCATACGCACCGCAACACGCACCACATACGCACTGCACACGGAGTATGTGTGAAACGGGCGTTAAGCCCTATTTGGACGGGATTAGTTTTACAAGGGTAGATGGATAATAATAATAATAATAATAATAAGTCTGTAATAATAATGGCCAATTCGCACGGGATAAGATATCTCAGTAAAACTAGCAGAAGTGTGTCTGTAGTCCTCTCAGGGCTGCAATAAACACAGCTACTTATTCCATTTGGAACGAATTAAATGATTGGCTATCCCTGCTGCTAAAGGAGAAACAGGTTGCATTGATACACATTTTCCCGTTACCATCAGTTACACTGTGATGAAGGTGAATTTCGTGTAAGATTCATAACATATACGATGTTTTGCATGTAAGAGCTTCCACGATGAAAGCCTCTCCTCTTCCGAAATGAGCAAGTCAAACGAGTGCGCGCATGTGGGCAGCTCCTGTAGCAGCAGGGGTGGTAGCCATGGTAGCGAGGGAGAGTGAGAGTCCCCCAGCCAATCATTGCATTCGTTCCAATGGAAAGAGTAGCTGTGTTTATTGCAGCCCTGAGAGGACTACAGACCACTGATCTATATAATGACTGGATAGCTCATGACGTTCTAAACTGCCACCAGGCAGTGAAGCCACCGGAAGTGTTCGAGCGGCCATCTTACGATTCCCTACCAGCAGAGGGCTCCAACGGCCGTTATGCAGAGATCGGTAGCTCCGACGGCACTTTTAAGATGACTCGCTGTGCATCAACAAGTGTAAAACGAAGATCACAAAAGGATCTTGAAAAACGGCTCACAGGTTGTACTTTAAGCCCATATATAGTAATTTATATGCACAATTGTCGCTATTTCCGTGTTGTTTAAAAAAAAAAATTGTAGCCTGCTATGTTCTTTCCTATATTCTTTCACAGACGTATTTAAGTTTAAACCCAATAAATGTATTATTCAATGCATTACTTCTTACAAATTTTATTAAATGCATTTATTTAATATTTTCATGTCAATCCGTTTTCAGTTTGACCACTGTAAAGACTCAAGGGCGGATCTAATCCGTGGGGAATTTGCATATCATAATTAATAATTGGTAATTAATAATTATTCATACATGTTTGGATTAGATCAGTCTTACATGTTAATAAATCTCCCGATAAGGGAGGATCTGTCATTTTACCTGCATGCATGCATGTGAATCCTTGAAATTAACCACAAGTTGATTGCAATTAATTACACGGACCACGTTTCACAAAACAGGTAAAATGAATTAGCTCAATTGTCAGGATAATATTTGTGGGGTCCACAATATGATCTTACTTTATAGGATTTCAGGAAACGCAATTCTCTGGCCAGAAGAATTGGGTTTCCCGCCCTATAAACACATACTCTTTAAAGGTATATTTAATTTTAGTAAGCTTGTTGCATAAGATCTTTGGCACTTAAGGGACTTGAAACTGAGCAAAGAGACAGTACATCAATCAAATGAATATATAATTAATTTAATAGAGGCATGACTACTTATGTATTTACTACGGTTACACAGGATATATATGTATTTACAAACACATAGACATCAATGAACAATACAATAAGACATCAATGAACGAGAAATGCGTAAAGTTTGGACAATGGATAACTTACACGCGTGAGCGAGTAAGAGAGAGAGAGAGGGAGAGAGGGAGAGAGAGAGAACATTGGCAGAATTCCTCCTAAGACATTCACCTCTCCGATTACAACACGAAACATCATCTTAAAGCTTCTTAAAAGCTCTATAAAGAGATTATACTTGCACAAGTTATGTTATGGTCTCTCTGTGCCGAGGCATTCCTGTACGGCCCTGTCTGGCCGCGTGAGCTGAGTCCTTTGTGTGTGAGGAAGCGTCACGTGGGCTGCTTGGCGCGCGTGTTGAACGGAGGTTCAAAGTCTTTGGGGTAACATTACCAAAGGGAAATAATTCGGCTAAGTTCGTTTCACTTCGTGGAAGTGAACTGAGTCAACTACGGAAAACAAAACTTTGACTAACAAAAAAGAAATAAAGATCTCTACGGGGAAATCACGCGGAGTTAACGTTACATCTTTGCATGGCTGGTGAAGAAGCGCGTGCGTCGCTCGGTCCGGCGCGTCACGCGATCACGTGCGCGTGTTTCTCCTTCAAAGCGAGCGCGCGCTCGTTTAAAGGTCCCTTGTAGATGGATTTAAACACGGAGACTTATCTAAAACTGAAAAACACAAACGAAACTAGAAACAAATAAAAAGAAAGGCGAAGAGCTCGCTCGGAGGCGAGACGTTACATTATGACACGAGGACAAGAGTAAGAAGAGAGCGTCCAGAGGGAGGTTCAGTCCTCTTTAGAGGAACTGGAGTCCACACCTCTGAGGTGCGAACTGGCCAATGACATTCAACGAAACTTTTGGTGGCCAAATTCTCTTTGTCTTGTCAAAGTTAAACTATGGCCGTGTCCGCCTCTTTTATGACCAGTCAGAATTTGTCAGAATCATTCCTCAAGATGGTAAAAACATAGAAAACATACATTTTACTTTAATCTTCTGTATCTGACCAAATCAGTTGGAACGAGATAATTAAAACGGTACCAAACACAACATTTACACATAATTGGAATACGAAGATACATCTTAATACATAACTATAAACTCTCAAGAGTTTCACTGATACGCTAGGAGATCATATCTAGACTACCATGGACTGGGAAACACACAGACATACAGGAATATATCGTATACAATTGGTAATGGCTCGTTTTATGAGTGTAATGTAAAAGTCCATTATGTGTGTGTGTTGGTTCGTGTGTGTGTGTGTTAGAGTTCTGTTATCTCTCTTGCAGAGATGGGGGAGGGCATGGAATGTTTCAAGCATTTTATGACTCTGGCCATTCCTGAGAGGGAGAGTGTGTGTGTGTGTGTGTGTGTGTGTGTGTAAATTTACATTCCAGGCTTTTTGGGTCTTTAGCAGGATGTATTTAGTCCTTTCAGATTCACCCTTTTAGCCCAGTCCTTACACCACGAATCATGCGCTGTCACTTTAATTCAGCGCATGCAGCACAAACGAACTCTGCACGCACCGCACTTGGATCTGTTGACATGGGTATGGTAAAAAAATATGCACTGCAAACAGAGTAGGCCTATGTGTAAACCCCTTATTTACACTGCACACATCTGCGGCGCATTACGGCTCCGACAATGTTTTATTCTTACCTTCACGCGGTGTCAACTCACACCAGGAGCATTTCCACGTGATTTGCCGATTTGTGGGCGCGATCAGCTCCGGTAGCCGTGTGGCGCCGCAGACGTGTGCAGTGTAAATAAGGGGTAAATAAGAGGTGAAACAGGAATACAATAACCCATACAATTTGTATTATGCATTTCCTGGACATGTTCTTGCTAACTAATCAAATACTTGAACAGACTACTGATCTATCTGTAAAACACAATCAGAAAGAGCTCAATTTTAAGTTCACAATTAAAATATACTTAATTTTTAGTAAGCAGGAATAATTTCCAACTTTAAACAAATACCCATTTAAATGCTTAGGATGTTTGCGTTGTAAGACTGTTCAGGGAGACTTTAGATTTAAAGACGGTGTCTCGTTATGCAATGTTTTCTTAGTTAAATCATACAATTTCCTATTGATTCAATAGAACGCGTGAGCTCACTAGGGAATCACAATATGGCGGCGCGGTGGCTTCACTGTTTATGACGTCATGAGCTATCCAGTCATTCTATATAGATCAGTGCTACAGACACTCGATTTTTATACTCTCCTTTTCAGAGTACTTACATTTTAAATATGTATTGGTATATAAAGACAGTTTAAACAAATTTTAGAAAAAACCTGCCTACCCTGCCTTTAAGGCTGACATATTCATACTAAAAGCTAGAAAACTTAAATTTTGATTGATGAAAAGTCATTTTCATACATGACCACAATCCTCCTGAAAGATTTTCGAAGCTGTATTATTGGATTGCGAATTTCATGTTTAATGTGTTACTTGCAATTTCTTTGTAATTACTTGTGAAATTTACTAGCAATTTCTGACAGGAAATTATTTTGTCACGATACCTGTAGTGAATCCAACAGACGGGATGCATGACACAGCATGAACAATATAATTACTTTTAAAACACAGAAAACAAGAAACACTACGCACAATACATAACGTTAACATAAGACCATGAACTGAGGAATACCGAGGGCTTAAATACACAAGAAGAACAGGTGAAGACTAATCAGAAACCATGTCAACGAATGATGAATTAGAACTCAGGCAAAAACAGTGACAAAAAAAAAAAACACGACTAGAAATTATACAGACAAAAAAACATCTCGGTTACTAATGTAACCCTCGTTCCCTGAAGTAGGGAACGGGAGACGTGACGATGACGTAATTGGGATCACTTCAGGGAGCCCTATCAACTTCGAGTGTCTACAGAACGAGCCAATGAACCTTGGTGTGGCCCGCAGCGCGGGTATAAACAGGAAGCGGGCACACAAACTCATTGTTTTTCGCTGAGGAGCCGAGATTGTGACGGCCGTACAGCGATGGTCAGCAACTTCAGGGAACGAGGGTTACATTAATGACCGAGATGTTCCCTTTCAGTCGCTCACGTTCGACGTGACGACGTAATTGGGATCCCATGGAAAACGCCATCGGTTGCTGCCACATCCAGCGCCCTACGCAAGACTCTCAGACCCCCAACTGGCTGGGGCGGAAGGCCTGCGTAGAGGGAGTTCGGACTGCTGCTCCGTTATAACCCACACAGCACAGAACAGAACTTGTAGCAACTATGAGAATGAACCAAACACAATTGAAGCTTTCATACATAATCACACGAAAGAGGCTTCACATTCCAGATTAGCCCAGGCTCTGCAACCAAAAAAGACTTTTTATTGTTTAACTAAAGGAAGAACGTTGTCAATGTTTTAAAATTTGGAAAGAACAGATCTGTTCAGAAATGGTGAAACAAGAGGCTCTAACAAGAGGTCACCTGACCCCTGCGACTAACAGATGACATCTTTCTTAAGATCCAAGGTCCCATGACATGGGGACAAAACAGACATCAGCAAGAATGACCTCAGACTGGAATGGCTTAAACCCCCTAAACTTTACACACTAACACTTTACATATCAAAATCCAAAAACTCATCCCAGAACAATTCTCAATGGACTTATAATCAAACATCATGCAACCACATAACTCTATGTTATATGTGTATGTCTCATATGCTTAGATGCCATACAATTCATAATTGTTATAAATATTAGGTGTGTGAATGAAAGTGTGTCGTGTTTCCTGTCAGCAGGATCGTATTTTTAATTAAAAAAGATGGTTTGATTTGAAATCTGTGTAAAATGTTTTGTATTATTATAATAGTAATAATGTCTAAACTGTGGCCTATTGTTCGCTCTGCTGGTGCTGGAGAACAAGGAGATCACAGAGAACCCATGATTTACGATAAGAAGAAAATAGGACCACCTCCTAAATTAAGCCAGTGCCCAATTGGCCAGAACCCATCCGGGAGGTTGGACAAACTTTGAGTTTAAAATCTTAGACCCGTACACAGAACTCTCTCTCTCTCTTGCTCTCTTGTGCTCTTGCTCTATGGTGCTCTTGCTCTCTCTCTCTCTCTCCCCCGCTCTCTCCTTCGGGAAAGGTCTCGGCAGAACAAGTCGGGTGGAGCAGACGATGGTTAAAGTAACCATGTAGACAAACGAAGACAAAGAACCCAAATTAAGATCAGAAGAACATGGGTTAAACAACAGCTTCATTTAAACCATCTACTCGTCACGCCTTCCTTTCTTTTCCGTTAAAAGTCTCGGTTCTAAGTTAAGTTTTGCTGCAAAGTTTCGTTTAAACGTTTCGACTGCAACGCGCTTCCAACTTCAAAGACTTCCATCCATCCGCCAACACACCACGTGATTGGCTGCCCAAGATCTAGCAGGCACGAGGAGACCACTAGCCAAGCAACGGATCCGGGGAACCCCTTTACACCGACAAAAGGAGAATCCCAAAGCAAACCGAAGACAAGCAAGTAACCTCTCCAGACTTTTAACCGAACTGGTCCAGTATATAAAATTGAATAACCTGCCTATATAAGAAACGATAGAAGGGTGAAATCGATGATTGATGGTTCATTCAGGTCATGTCTTTTAAGTGCATATAGAAACTTGGGATCTGACTCCTAAAACTCATTTCTTCCTCACTCTCTTTCTTTTTGCAACTCGTATGAATGTGTAAAGACTCAAGGGCGGATCTAATCCGTGGGGAATTTGCATATCATAATTAATAATTGGTAATTAATAATTATTCATACATGTTTGGATTAGATCAGTCTTACATGTTAATAAATCTCCCAATAAGGGAGGATCTGTCATTTTACCTGCATGCATGCATGTGAATCCTTGAAATTAACCACAAGTTGATTGCAATTAATTACACGGACCACGTTTCACAAAACAGGTAAAATGAATTAGCTCAATTGTCAGGATAATATTTGTGGGGTCCACAATATCATCTTACTTTATAGGATTTCAGGAAACGCAATTCTCTGGCCAGAAGAATTGGGTTTCCCGCCCTATAAACACATACTCTTTAAGGTATATTTAATTTTAGTAAGCTTGTAGCATAAGATCTTTGGCACTTAAGGGACTTGAAACTGAGCAAAGAGACAGTACATCAATCAAATGAATATATAATTAATTTGATAGAGGCATGACTACTTATGTATTTACTACGGTTACACAGGATATATATATGTATTTACAAACACATAGACATCAATGAACAATACAATAAGACATCAATGAACGAGAAATGCGTAAAGTTTGGACAATGGATAACTTACACGCGTGAGCGAGTAAGAGAGAGAGAGAGAGGGAGAGAGGGAGAGAGAGAGAACATTGGCAGAATTCCTCCTAAGACATTCACCTCTCCGATTACAACACGAAACATCATCTTAAAGCTTCTTAGAAGCTCTATAAAGAGATTATACTTGCACAAGTTATGTTATGGTCTCTCTGTGCCGAGGCATTCCTGTACGGCCCTGTCTGGCCGCGTGAGCTGAGTCCTTTGTGTGTGAGGAAGCGTCACGTGGGCTGCTTGGCGCGCGTGTTGAACGGAGGTTCAAAGTCTTTGGGGTAACATTACCAAAGGGAAATAGTTCGGCTAAGTTCGTTTCACTTCGTGGAAGTGAACTGAGTCAACTACGGAAAACAAAACTTTGACTAACAAAAAAGAAATAAAGATCTCTACGGGGAAATCACGCGGAGTTAACGTTACATCTTTGCATGGCTGGTGAAGAAGCGCGTGCGTCGCTCGGTCCGGCGCGTCACGCGATCACGTGCGCGTGTTTCTCCTTCAAAGCGAGCGCGCGCTCGTTTAAAGGTCCCTTGTAGATGGATTTAAACACGGAGACTTATCTAAAACTGAAAAACACAAACGAAACTAGAAACAAATAAAAAGAAAGGCGAAGAGCTCGCCCGGAGGCGAGACGTTACATTATGACACGAGGACAAGAGTAAGAGAGCGACTTAAGCCTGCGGTTTGTCCTTTTGAAGACCTGACGTTTCCGCCTTCTTTTGGAAGAGGGTCCAATCAGGAGCTGTCCCTTTGGAGGGAGATTTTATGACCCTTTGTGTTATAACCAGGCATTTAAATCTCTAGTTTCATTGGGTGTTTAAGAGAAGAATCTTCACAATTCTTATAATACTAATGTGTCACAAAGTTTAGCAAAATGTAATGTCAATTAACAAATGGGGAACGAAGATGGGAGTTTATCGAGACCAAACTTGCCACAAATGGATTTGGTTAAACCTTAGTTGGCAAAGTTTAAAAACATTATCCCATTAGAGTTGTCGAGAAACATAGACCAAACCACAGAAAGGCAATTCATGAAATAAGGAACTTAGATACATTGTTCATACAATTCTCAAGTGGATATATAATAATATATATATATATATGAATACAGGATTCATTTCTCCTCCTTGGTTAGAATTCAGAGAGAGCCACAGTTCTGTGAACATTCCTTTGGGTCGTAAACGCTGTTATCTAAGAACACCAGTTATGTTTTGGTCTCTTTTCACTCCAAAGATGGAAAACATAGTAAACTATATTTTACTGGATTTTACGGTACGTATTCTGATTGATCACACCGAAAGCATTCTGGAGGTGTCCAGAACTGTGTGTACCAGTTATGGGAATAGACAGTTATATTTAAAATGCATAATGAAGGTATTTATAATGCACTTTAAGCTACGATAAAATCATAGTCATTCCAATGTGACATGGGCAAATGGACACACATAAAAACACATCGAATATATCTGGTTAAATGTCTTTTAAAAAGAGAAGATTCTTTCTCTTGAGCATCAAATTCCAAGTCAGTCATAAAAATGTCTCGTAACTGGACACCACGCTCTGTCCTGAGCAAGCTTCACTTGTGGGGGATGCGTGTGTGTGTGTGTGTGTGTAAATTAACATTCCAGACTTTTTGGGTCTTTAGCAGGATGTATTTAGTTATTCAGATTCACCCTTTTAGCCCAGTCCTTACAGTCCCCCTTTTTGTCTGATGAAGTCCCGGTGTGGACATCATCGGACACAATCATCACAATGGACGGATGACAGGTGAATCATGATGATCGGGTAGCAGGTTGCTGTTAAGGCCGAGGGCTCACCTTGATGAGGTTCAGCGCGGCCTCTGGCGTGGTCCCCTCTTCCTGAGGGTCCCGTGGGCTTGGCTGTAGATGTTCGCACCTCGTTGAGCCTCCTGTGCAGGATGACTGTCGAGCGTCAGGGTGTGGTTGATAGAGGTACCCAGCGTAGGGTCGGCTGCAGTCCAGGATTGGACAGCAGGTGAGGCATTTAAGGCGGGCAGTTGAGACAAAGCTTGGAGGGCTGTGTCGATAGGATAGATGTCAATTCGCTGGGACCACCCCCCTTTCGCAAACCACAACTCCCGTTCTGGAGTTAGGGTGAAAGTGTGGTTCCTGGAGAAGGATGGGATTTCCAGTTTTAATTTGTACTCTTTGCATGGAAGATGGTACCATGCCAGGTCGTCGAGGTGAAGGATGGCACTTTTCGGTGCTTGGATTCACAGGCTACTCTCTGCTTGGGTCTTGATGCCTTGAGTGCGCGGCTTGGCTTCGGCAGGGCAGCGGGTGTCGCTGATCTGCAGCCCGCAGATTCCGTCAGTGTTGTCTCTGAAGAAAGGTTTGTTAGGGCAGAGATAGTGAATTTCTTTGGTCAATGTGCACACGTACGGGTTCGGAGCTTAGGACGGCTTTGTGTTGCTGTCGTTGCAGTCAACCCCGTCCGGCGTGTGGATCTTGATGTGAATGTTACTTTTCAAAATCTGACCTTGACAATGTTCTTGAGCCGGTAGATTCGGCTTGACTCTATGATGGGCAAGTTCAGGAGAAAGCCCCCCCCTTCTCTGCTTGTAGTCGACGCAGAGAGGGATGGCACTACCCAGAGAGTAGGAAAGGTGTATTTGTAAAGAGTCAGTTGGCGTGGTGATGGCGGACGCCAGCACGGTTTTCACGAGGCTTAAGGGTATCAGGTGCGGTGGAATTCTACCCATGGCGAGGCTGTCGATGGAGGAGTTCACCCCCCTGCAGCAGGTTTGTCATCAGGGCTGTTACCAGCTGAGTTTGAGCAAAGTCATTCTGGAAGACAGTAAACAGCTGTTTCATGGAGTGAGTGTTGGAGTGCATGGGGTTCAACGCTGTGAGTGTTGAAAGTTACCACAGTTCCCTTCAGTGTCTTGTCGATGGTCTGCAGGGATGCACTCTGTTGTGAGTGCTCTTTTATCTGTGGAATCTCAGTCTGAATTTCGGCTACATGCCGTCCCACGTTGGCGAGGTTTGCTGCATTCATGCTGGACATACAAGTGTTAAACAGAGTTCTGACGGCAGTGCGGCGGTGGTTGTGGCCACCTGGCTCCGCTAGCGTGACAGTCATTTTCTCAAGTTGCTTGAGCATGTGTTCAACCTCGGTCTCAGCGTGAGTGCGGGAGTCCTTTGTCCATCGCCACCTACCCAGCTGTATTGTGTTGTTACGCTGGGGTATTGTGTTCTGTAGGCGTTGTGAGGATCAGGTGGCACATTCGCTTTCTGAGTGCGGGTCCGGCAGAAAAGGAGTCCTGGTGCCAGACCTGGTGAGATGTCCGATTGCGGTTGCCCTCTGGTTGGCTGGAGGCACAGCTGCATCCTGGTAAAAGTGAAAGGGAGAGAGAAAGAGAGAAAGGGAGGAAAAATTTCAGCGAGTCTCGTCCTTGGTTGGCTAGGACGGTCTTTTCGCTTTGAGAACGCCGGTATGCCACTTGCTTCGGTGTCTTGCAAGTGTCTCTGGTGCTGCGGCGTGCAGCACATGATGCATCATGGGCACAGGGCATACATTGGCATTACCCCCCTTCTGCACTGTGGCATCACAAGCTGTGGCGCGGTGATGGCATCAGGTGCAGAACGCTGAATGTTGTTTAGTGCATGCAACATGTGCTTGTTGACGTAGGTTGTCTGGGGCACCGGTTGTCGGTGTGTGCAGACGGCGTCCTTGGGTGGTTGGAGGGGTATGAGAGGTGGTTTCTCATAGTGTCCATTGTTTTGTCATAGTCTTTGGTAAGCTGGAAGGTTAAGGTCAGGTGAAGCAGGGGCTCTGTGACTTTTGTCATACTTGTGGTGAGAGCCTAATGCATGACCCTAAAAGTTCAGAACTACGGTTTAATTGGTTCGCTAGGTATGTAGCATAAGCTAGGTGTTCAAGTGTAGCTAGCTAGTGAAGTGTGTCTTGTATCTTATCTTTGCTGTGGATGTTAGGAGGCCAAGACTATATGTGGTTCCGAGAGTATGTCCTGAAAAGGGGATAGCCGAGATGAAATAATTGTCTTAAGATGGTTCTTATGACGAAATTATTTCTCTGGACTTAACTAGTGGGTCACTACGGCTTGACTAAGTGAATGATAGGGGAAAAAAGGACAGCTTTCCTATTCGAATAATGCTTATTATCAATTCTCTGGACTATAGTTGTGCCCTAGTAAATTGTTGAAATACTTGTGTTTCAGGGTCACAAAAATGAGTGCGCTTGTTGAAAATAAACACAATCACAAGTAAAGGTGTCTCTGCTTCCTTTCTGGGCCCTATGGGAACTGGAACCACATTTGAATAAGAGAGGAAATAAAAGTAAATCATATAGATGACCGAATAGCCAAGGGAATAGCTGAGTGCTATTATTATCAAAGTCAAAGAAATTAAAGAATTAACGAAGAGCAAAAAAAATTTAAAATTAAAAGCGAAAAGAAATAAAGTGATCAAAACAACAGGAATGATCTTAAGGCGAGAATAATCAGTGGCCTTAGTGACTAAACTCTAGGACTAGACTAGACGCTAGGTTAGGTTAGCTTAGCTTCCTAGGCTGGTTTGTTTACAAAGTGACATCACAATTTAGCACTTCCTGTGACAGGTTGTTGTCATGGGAACCAGAGTATGTCAGACAATTCAACAGTCCCTGAAAAATGTCTGTACATTTTACATGAATTAAGCATGTTTAAACGGGTTAACAGGAGGCACTTATATTTTAAGACCTTCCAGAACTTGGTGTTACATTAAGTAAAATGCAGATGTGTTTTGGCATTTGCTAATTCTACTCGTGGAAATGTTCTCTTTATTTTACGCAACTTAATCTATTTGTTTACCGAGTAAGGAAATAGATTTGCTGGAAGTCAAAGCTTGTCTAAGCATATATAGTTATGTCCCTCTCGTGCATAAATGCTGACTTTTCGGCGAGTGACTTGTTTTGATCGCTAGGTAGCTCTGTGCTTGTAGATGCAGCTAAAATTTAGGTGAATTACATCAATCTAACAATAATTTGTAAGGCCTTTACATTTGTAGAAAGGGGAGCATCACCCAGGTCTACCTAGATATAACTTTTTCCTGAGCTTTCTTTGTTAGACACAGGTTTAGTCATATTACAATTTGGATTTCTTTTAAGTAAAGCAGAATAGATATCGGTACAGTTTACAAGCTGCTGAGATGGGGTTTCTTCGTCAAACAGACTTATGCTTTACTGCCGAACATGCTAAGTTTAGTTGGAAATCTAAGGCTATTTTACTTAAAGTAGAGATGTCAATTCCAGCTATCGTTCTATCTGCATTTAGACAAGCCAGCGATCAAAAATGCGTATTGCACGTTGTGTTCTGGTTGGATCGCAACGACCAAAAGCACGCCTGTAGGTTAACAGTAGTTTAAAACTGGGGTAGTTTTCCTACACTCTGGTGTTAAAGGGGACGTATGCTCTATTTGGAGCTAGTGTTTCTTGTAACCCTTCATTGTCATGGAAACTAATGTTTAGCAGTGTCATTTCAACCAGCATGTCGCAAATGTTTGTTTTTAAAAGAGTCGTGCATAGTCTTTTGGCAGGTGAGGCTTACACGTCTATTCGAGATTTTCTTTAAATCAGTAAAGTTCAAATTTTTCCTATTACAGAGTCTTGTGTCTCTTTGAGCACACATTTTCATCTACTCTTAAAAGTTCTATGTCCTATGCTGATCAGGGACCTTTTTAGCAGAGTCTTGCACTGTGTTTGTGCAGTGTCTTCTAGTTTTGCAGTTCAAAGTCAGTGGGGTTTTAGGAATTCTTTGTGAGGAGGCCTTCTGCATTAGGTCACGCATCGTTGAGTGGCCATTGCGTGGTCTTTGGCGAGCTGGAAGGTGCAGGGTCGCGAACTTGAACCTTGACTTGGTGTAAGCTTCTTTTAGCTTGTTAAGTCTTTTGGGAGCCATGCCGTGGTTAGTGGCAGGCCTCTCCCGGAAAGGCTTTTGAGTCTCTTTAAGTTCAGTCTCTGCTCTTTGCAAGGGGCTTCACTTTTGTCGGAGTTTCTCGTCGAGTTCCTCTCTGGTTCTTTTCTCTGACTGCTCTCTTCGGTCTATTGTGCAGATGAAGATCAGACAGGGCAGTTTGAAGTCTTTCCACTTCCTTCTTGTAGCTAGGGGTCGTTGTCATCCTCGGCTTGCATCCTTAGCGTTGCAACTTCGTGCTCCAGGGCGATGCGGCTCCTTTCGTGGAGACGTCCTTGTGTGATGGGCTGGCAAGTGAGGTTGACGTGTCTGACCGGTCTTTGTCGTGGGCGCTTTGGCTTGGTTTGTGCGCCGTCAGCTTGTCCACGTCTGCGATGCTCTTGGCTCGAGGCTCTGAGTCACTAGCGTCCTCGGGCAGGAAGTTAGCCGTCATAGCCGTCAGCCATGTGTCGAGGTTGTCCCAGCGGGTTGTGGGACTGTAGGACCGGAACATACTGGCTTCACTGTGGGCGAGAGGAACACAACACACGCAGAGAGACCAGTGCAATTTCGTTCTACGTTTAACGAGCTATAATACGGGCTATGCCGTGTATGAAAATTTTGGTTAACTGATGCAGACAGTTAAATCATTCGGTGGGACAATTTAGGTAGGTCAGCATGGGCCCGAATAAAATTTAACAGGGCGGTAGCTTAGGGGTCACCTGTTGATGCTAACGGCTTGGTTTGTCAAACTATTATTCAGCGTTCCTTGTTGTCTCAGATAGGTTCTGTCTTCTAGGTGAACTGAAAGAAACAGAGCACAACAGAAAAGAGCAGTGGCAAGATAGCAAAGTTTGAAGTAACATGCAACCCTCAAAGATGGAAAGGTCTGTAATGAAATGGCGTCAATAGTACAGGAAGTGTCACAAGGGAAGAGGAGGCCTAAGCCTGCGGTTTGTGGCTCGGAGAGGAGAAGGGAGCCAAACGCTTCAATGACCGGGGGAATTCATAGATTCTGTGGCCAATACTAAGTGGATGGGTTTAATACCTTTTTCTAGTTTGCCTGGGGTGAAATGAGGTCATTCGGGTTGGAGTCAGCATTGTGGTTGGTCTTCCTGTCATCCCCAAACACTTGACAGCAGTGTCCCGGGCCCCTCCGTATATCTGTACCGATGTGCGCCCTCTCACGCAACCGGCAGTGCCAAATTGGTAATGTGTTGAGGGCCGCACCAACGGAGAGATACGGGAAAGTCCGAGACTCGCGCTCAGTCAGCGCTGGTGACGCAGGTCAGACGAACCCGCTTGCTGGACCCCAAGCAGAGATGACTGTCAAATCACCACAGCACGAGAGAAATTTCTACCTACAAACACAAAACAGGATGAAGGACAAGTGAACCTCAACGTGAATTAAAGCTCTCTTTATCTCAATCAAATTGAGTGTCTATTTTTGTAGAGAAAAAAAAATCGAAGGCAACGGCTTTACAAAAATTATGGTACAAACAAAAAGGAAATTATGACGATGTTAATTATCAGAACAACCTAGCCACCATTCAGAGAAGAGATTAAGTGCAGCAGGAAGAGCACAGGAGGAAGCAAGCTGAAGTGGCGTGTTTGGGCCACTAAGGGTTTGGGCCACTTCCTCCTAGTGGTCAATCTGGCTGACAGAGACCTTGATTTAAATTGCATTCAAACTGGTTTAACTACAATTCAAATCAAGCATATGCATAGATGTTAAGTAACTTCTAGAAAGTAAGGATACAGTTGTCATAACGTATCGAATCAAAATTACTAAAAATAATTTGAAAAAGGAAATATAGAAATAAAGCCATAAAACCATTCCCGACAGGAACGGAGACTTCATTCAAATTAATTTGAAATTTGTTTGTTTCAAACCAAATTTGAATAAGTGTAGGAAATTGAAGGTTGGGATTATATTTGATGATGATCACGACTATGATAATAACAAAAATAAAGCCAGCTGGGAGAAAGCCACTTCAGAACAGAATGATGTTAGGAACTAAGTGATGAGCTGACTTAGCAGGGGAAGGCCAAAGGGGGGGGGGGGGGGGGGGGGGGGGGTGGGGGGGGGGGGTTGGGGGGGGAAATTAATTAGTCCTAACTAATTTCCCCGGAGCACATTTTACCTACCACCATCTTCAGCATCGATAAACTTCTCTGCTGGAGGTGGGGGTGTGGTCTCACAGGTGAAAGGGCAAATGTCCACTAATTACTCATGTCGCCACAAGGGGTCACCAAACAGTTATTAAATAAAACAAAACAGTAATTTTGGTGAAAGACAAAACATTTATAGTAACATTGTTCAACCCTGATACATCCACCCTTGCTGAATTTCACCAAAATTGTATAACTATCAGTAACAAAATACACACAGAGATTCACCAAGACACAAGACAGGTTTCAAGGAAAAACAACCACCAACTATCAAAGTATCCCGTAAGGATGAAATGAGTCTCAACCCACAACTGGCTGTAGGATGCCCATTTTACACCCCACTACCCTGCCACAGATAATAAAATACAAGTGTGTACATTTCCTTGCAACTTCTGGAAAGGAAAGGAAAAGAAAGAAGAAAAAACAGAATTAGAACATTCACAAACAAAAATCTTGTCAGCTACTAACACTACTCTCGAAGAGCTTGAACAACAGACTTACAAATGGTTTTAACATAACATTTAGGGTCATAACTTAGATCTTGTCATGACATGGTATATATCAGTCGGTTCACCGGCCTAACAACACGTCCAAATTGGGATGTTACTCGAGCAAAACCACTTGGTACGTCATCATCGACTTGCTCTTGAACTGACTGACTACCACTTGAATCACACTGCAGGTTTGGTGGTGATTCAATAACAGAAGACTGCTCTGGAAAAGTAGTAAATCCAACTGACGGCATTCCTTCCATCACATCATTGGTTACTTTGACAGGATAAGACACTTCGCTGGGTAAACCAGGATCAGCCTGATTAGAGCTATCATCAGGTAACTGAGAAACCCATTCCAGAGTTCTATCGACACAGTCCATGACACATGAACCTGAACAAGCTGCTTCTGTGCGTTCACAGACATCAGATTCGTCTAATATAGGCACAGATTCAGCTGGAATGGGGACAACACTCACACATTCATCAACAGACGTCCTACCAGCATCAACATCAAGACTTGCATTGACAGTCCCATCTGGACAACTGCCATCAGAAACTCCACCAACAGTAGTCCCATCTTGAAAGCACAAATTGGTGTCATGCAAAGGGGGATGCTCAATTGATGAAGGATCATCAACTTTGGCATTACTTGAAGAGGGCAGAGATCGTGAATCATCATAGCGGATATCAGTCACTGGAAGAAAGTTGGCCAATAACAACAAGTTACGGTGAACAACTTTTTCCTGGCCAGTGACAGTATTACGAATTCTGAATGTGTTTGGGCTAGGAAATTTTTCAACCACAGTATAAACAGTTGATTCCCAACGATCTGCAATTTTTCTCTTCCCCCTTTCAGCACGGTTTGCCAATAGCACGCGATCAGAGATACCAATATCAGACCCTTTTGCCTTTCTATTGTACAACACAGCATGGCGGTGTTGCTCCTTAGAAGCGCGTCTTTGAGCTATGTTCATAGCTGCAGAAAGATCCTTTGACAAGGCGGACACATACTTAGAGAAATCTGTTAATGTTGAATCACTCAAAACACTACGAAACATCATATCCACAGGCAGACGGGGGACCCTCCCAAACATGAGATAAAAAGGGGCGAACCCTGTAGTCTCATGCACTGTACAATTATACATGAAGGTGAGAGACTGTAACCGTCTTGGCCAATCATGTTTTTCGACAGGAGGTAATGCACGAATCATATTACCAAGCGTCCTGTTGAAACGTTCAACAGCACTGTTCCCCATTGGGTGATACGGGGTTGTATGAGATTTCTTTACACCTGAAACTTTGAGAAGGTCACTGATAAGGTTACTCTCGAAACTAGCTCCTTGATCCGACTGAATTCTCTCCGGAAACCCGTAGACACAGAAGTATTTATCCCATAAAACCCTAGCTACCTCCTTGGCTGATTGATTTTTACACGGGAAGGCCTGTGCCAGTCTAGTGAAATGATCAGTCACAACAAGGACATCAACAGATTTGTTTTGTGAATTTTCTGCGGACCAGAAATCAATGCAGACAATCTGCAAAGGCCTGCCGGACTGCATATTTACCAGAGGAGCTCTGCCATCAGGTCCAAGAGTCTTACTAACGACACATCGCTGCCAGAAAAAACGTTGTCTCACCAGGCTGAGGGTTCTGAATTGACCCTGATGACCTGCATGGTCATGAGTGCCTTTCATCACCTCAGCTCTGAAAGAGTCGGGTACCACAAACTGAAACCGCTTCGTCCTCATCAAGCTGTCCCTAGACAACCTGTAAAGCACGCCATCGATACTCTTAAGTTTCTCCCAATGCTTCAAATATCTTACAACTGCAGCAGGCTCATTCGCTCTCTCTCTCCTCGAGGGCCTACGGCATCTCTCCACATACTCCAAAACACGAGAGAGAATTCTGTCACTGTGTTGTTTGTCACAAAGTTCACTCACCGAGTAAGCAGGGGAAAAGTCAAAATCAATGTCGACCATCTGGGGAAAACTCTGCAAAGTCGTCAGTGCGCGGACTCGATCACCAGCTTCCCACTCATTGTGAGACTGCAGAACTGCTGAAACAACATCACTTGACACAAATGTAGAATTATGGGCAACAGAATTAATGCAAGTGAATTGATCAGCCCCATTCGCTGCCGGCCTAAAAGCATTCTGCACAGAGCCATCAGACATCTCCTTCATTTTGCACCTAAGATGAGCAAACGATTCATTCAGCAACCTGTGTCCCACATTCACAAAAGGCACACGGCTCAAAGCATCAGCAACTGAATTCTGAGAGCCTGGGACATATTTGATGTCGAAATCATAACTGGCTAACTTCGCCACCCATCGCTGCTCACAACAATCCAATTTCGGCTAAGTCATAATATGGGTCAGCGGATTATTATCAGTTCAGACAGTGAATTTGTTGCCTCTTAGCCAATGGCTAAACTTGTCACACACTGCCCATTTTAAGGCCAGAAATTCCAATCTATGAGCAGGAAAGTTTCTCTGAGACCGAGACAGCGATTTACTAGCGAATGCGATTGGCCTAGCAATAGTGTCGCCCTCTTGCACTTGAGAAATAACAGCCCCAATGCCATCCAATGAAGCGTCAGTGGAAAGCACAAAAGGCTGATCAAAGTTTGGATGTGCTAGAACCACACTATTAAGCAGGGACGACTTTAACATCTCAAAGGCTCTGACATGGTCATCAGTCCAGTGCTCACAACTCAGCTTATGGCCCTGTGAAGATCTCTTCAACCTTCAGCCACCCTTAGACTTCCTCGTCTGCCCTGTAAGCAATTCAAAGAGAGGTCTAGCAATGGATGAGTAGTTGGGTATGAAGTGCTGGTAATAATTTACCATGCCAAGAAATTACCTTATATGTTTTTGACTAGGAGTCACACCATCCTGTTCCATCAGATCAGTGCTAGTCATTCTTGCAATACTCTCAACTTTACAAGGGTCAGTAGAGACACCCATCTCATCGACTATGTGCCCGAGAAACTTTACTGACTTTCTGAGAAGATAACATTTCTTTGGCGACAGTTTCAAGTTGTGCCCACGCAATCTGCTAAAGACCATCTCCAGTCGCTCCAAAGCAATCTTCTCATTAGGGGCAAAAACAAGAAGATCGTCAAGATAACAGAGAAGACTTAAGAAGTTCTGATCACCAAAAATTGCTGTCATCATTCTCATAAAACTACCCGGACTATTACATAAACCCTGTGGAAGGCGGTTATATTCGTATAGCCCCATCGGGGTTGTGAAAGCCGAGTATTTCCTGTCATCAACATGCAAGGGCATATTGTAAAACCCCGACGTGAGATCCATGGTGCTGAACAAACAATTACCACCTAGTGCAGCCAAGCAATCAGCCTGGTGGGGAAGTGGGTATGCATCTTTGGACGTCCTTTTATTCAGCCATCGAAAATCAGTGCAGATACGTAGGTCCCCGTTCTTTTTCCAAACCAGCACCAGCGGAGAGGCAAATTCACTGGTAGACTTACAAATTATATCTCTCTCCTCCATCTCATTAAGAACTTTGCGCAGAACCTGATACTGACTCGGGGGCACACTCCGGTATGGCAAGCGAAAAGGTCTGGCATCAGTAAGGTGAATTCTGTGCATGAATCCCTCTGCCTTACCACAATCAAGGTGATTGCGGGAAAAAATATCCTCATACCGCAAAACGAGGTCCAGAAGTTGTTTCCGACAACCTTCAGAAACCTCACATGAGTCGATGTCCAGCCCACCCAGACCAACACGCAGCAGCTGCTCATATAACTCATTCTCCCCTCTACCCTGGCTTGATGCGGATTCAGCCACCTGAGAACAGCTCAACAGAGAAACATCTTTACCAGTAGGTACAACAGCTTCCATATCTTCAAGTGCCACACATGCAAACACATCAGCGATCTTTGCATTACGTCTCAACAATATTTGCTGATGAGACATGTTAATGAGCTTCAGTGGTACCCACCTGTCACCCCACAAAGGCGTGACAAGTCTAGCCACTAACACATGTCTGGGAGCCGATCTGGAAGTAGTAGGTTCAGTTATCACAGTACTACCTGGGGAAATGGCACAAGACTTATCCAACTTTCCCCACAACAGGTATTCATGTCCGGGTTCCAGACACATTGCTGAAGTACACCTGACTGTACCAATCTTGTCTGGGATTTCCCCACCCTTCCAACGTTCCACCTCTGCCAACATGGAAAGAAACTGTTCAGATTCTAAATCGGCATTCCGACATGGAGAAGACAATGCTTCCCAGTATGCAGCACAACGTTTAGACTGATGGATCACATGTTTGATTACGTTTGTTCCGATTATAACTTCATCCAATTGGCCTTGAACAACCAAAGTAGGCAGAATGATCTTACAGCCGCACACTTCCATTTCAACATCATAAGCAGATTTAGGCTTCACTCGACTACCGCCACAGCCTATCAGAACTAGGGCTGTCACTTTACGTTCGAAAATCGATTGCACAATCGATCGGACCAACCAACACAAGTATCGAAAACGAAAATAGGGAATCGATTTTAACGGCCCTTTTTTTTTTCTTTTTTTTTACCAAAAATGTGTTTTAGGTGGACAGATCAATACAGGACACAGAACATGTAGGATGTTGGAAAATAAAAATGTCTTTTCTGTTCACCAAATGCTTTTTAATATTCGCTATTACTTCAATGCAAGTGAACAAGCGCGCCGTTATTTGTTGCTTAGTGACGTGTGTATGTGTGTGTGTTCAAGGAAGCCAGAAATGCGCAGATTCTGCGCTATACGCTGTATTTAATATATCATGAGGACTCACGAGTTGCGCATTTGCGCTAAATCCGCGCAGATTTGGCTTACACGAACTTCCCCAGCAAAGAAAGTGAGTAAACATAGAAACACGCCAGATCAGCTCGTGATTTGACAGCGTTTCCCGCCAAAGTTAATTTTTACCCGCATTTGGCAAGTTGGATGGTGTTAATCTCAATCTCTGAATGTTGCGCTCCTGTTTGTCATTGTGCTGAAACTTCACACCAATAAATCATCAGAAATATTGCTGACTTGTGCGTCTCAAGCGCCCTCATTACGCTCGTCCTAATGCATGTTAGGTGTCCGTGGATTTGCCTATATTTGGTGATGAAAATGGAAACGTCTTTAGACATGGAAAATCGATTTTACAATCGATTCAATGAACACTTACGTCTCAAAAATCGAACAGGATTTTTTCACAAAAGTGACAGCCCTAATCAGAACTACATCAAAATTGGACTCATTCTCTTTTTGCAACACACCAGCATCGAGGAGTTTGGCCTCAGCCCTTTCACTCATTGTGCAGGCCATTGACCCGCTATCGAGCATGCCACCAAGAGTTAACTTGTTCCCCACGATGACTGGTGTGTAAAACAAACTATCGCTTCTGCATATTGTGTTGGCATATCACATTTTCAGTTGAATCACAAAAGTCTTTGACCAAAGTAAATGCATCTTCAACATCAGCTATATGGGAGTTGTCGCTTAGACCCGTACATCCCCCCACCATATACGAGTCCATTAGTTCCCCCCAGTCGGACTGCGCTGAGCAGACACACTGTGTGGACATGCATTGTGTGAGTGCCCTGAGGAAAAACAAGAGAAACACAGTCTTTGTCTAAGGCAATGAGTTTTGGTGGAATGTGTTCGCGATTTACAGATATCACATATTCTCACTCTATCACCTTGTCTAAAATCAGCACTGTGCGAAGGATGAACATTGTTATTTTGCGCCACCTTCTCTAGCACTTGTTCCAGCATACTCATCATACGGCTGAAGATCTCCCCATCTGTCTTTCGCACACTTTGTGCCATGGAAGAGACAGGATCAGTAAAATGAGCACCACATGGCTTACTGTCTGCTGATAGGGAAACATTGGAACATCTTGTCTGTGCATTCAATAGACAATGTTCAGATGGCTGTGATTGGTCATCGTACTGAACAACAGCAGCAAGGTTACGAAGATGAGGACTACTCTGTCTCAACAGTGCTCTTTTTTCTCTCTGGTAATCATCCAGCCGCCGCTGAATGTCTCTAGCATTCCACTCATCAATCGGCTTGCATTTAAAGAGGCATGATAACTCAGGGTCAGGGCAGTGTTTCACAAACATACGCGCCACCTCCTTGCTAATATTATCCATAACTCTAGTCTGTCTGCGCAAACCTTCCTCAGCCAAATCAGCTGCTTTGTTAAGCCTGATCCAGTAATCGACTGGATTATCTTTAGGCTCTGGACATGTTGAATAAAAATCAGCCAGAGGCAAACAAGAAGCATCGGTGAAGTACTTGAGCAGTATGGAATAGATTATGTCAGGGTTATGCACCACATCCAGAGAAACATCACTCCTCAACCCAATTTTAACAATGTCCCTTGCCTTGCCCATTAATCTCGACAGGATCTCATCAGCTTGGTCGGATACTGGACACTTCTGTTTGTTTAGTTGAGATTTTGTCAATTCAATCCAATCATAGACAGAGTATTTATCAGAGCCGTCACCTTTAAATGCCACTGGTTCTCTGTCTGTTTTAACATGAACTGTGACTTGAGGCGTATTTTGACTGACATTCTCGGAGCCGGCTTCTCTAGTAACTTGTGAGTTACAATTTGCATTAACAACTCCTGTTTCAGCGAGTCTCGCCATGATCGAATCACCTGTCTGGGTTCCAAGTCTACCCATCATATCTGTCAATTGTTGCAATGCATGGTCAGTATTGTCAGCTCTTGGAGTGGAAACAAAAGGCCCATCCCCCAAAACTTGTCTCGTCAGATTTGCTGTAGTATGTCCACGCCCTGTACCCCTTTCACTATCACACATAAACTGGAGATTGCCAACCCCTCCACAAAATGACTCACTGCGTGTCATGCCACCATTATTCATCCCAGAAACTAAAACACCCCTCCCTCTAGGGACAAATGGGCTAGCAGCATCATAACCTGAAGGAAATTTCTCAGCCATTAATTCAAAGTGGATGGGAGGGGGGATAAATAAATAAAAAAAATAAAAAAATAAAGAATTAAATCGCAAGTACACAAAACGAAAAATAAACTTGCATAAACGGATATAATTAGATTACAAAAACATAAAATGGTGAATTGAGTCCAAAGTTCACCAAGTGCTCCACTTGTTTTGTTAAGTGCCAGTAATAACGTAAAAGGAACCACCAACCAGTCCACTATTTATCCAGTTCTTTCAATTCCGTGATGAAAATATGAAGTACATGGAGATTCAGCAATAACACGGCGATCTGCGTCGTGCAGATCTTCACGATGCGGCGAGTCACGGCACCAGTGTAACGCTCCTCATCCGACAGCACTCAAATTACAGGCGGACACGGAGAACTGCATTTCATGTGTTGTTTACTCTGTAACACAAGGAAAAATATATATTCTCTGGCAACAGTAGGCATTCACACATACATGCATCACCATCTTCAGCATCGATAAACTTCTCAGCTGTTGTTTTAAACATCAGAATGCGACGCAGCGCAAATTGATCTCAATAGAACAGTTTTAACAGTCAAGAATCCAACATAAAAACCTACCTGTACCGCAAGGAAAAATATATATTATCTGGCGACAGTAGGCATTCACACATACATGCATCTACAAAAGCAAACAAAGATGATGGCGTCAGCCATGCAACACACGTTTAGAAAACTGCATCTAACGTTCACAAAGTTCGTCACATAGAATCAACATAATTTTACATATTGTTACATAACATCCACGAACTCCATTCTTAATATTATTCGTGAAATTAACAAATATTTAGTTACAAAAACTAATTTCCCCGGAGCACATTTTACCTACCACCATCTTCAGCATCGATAAACTTCTCTGCTGGAGGTGGGGGTGTGGTCTCACAGGTGAAAGGGCAAATGTCCACTAATTACTCATGTCGCCACAAGGGGTCACCAAACAGTTATTAAATAAAACAAAACAGTAATTTTGGTGAAAGACATAACATTTATAGTAACATTTTTCAACCCTGTAACACTTGGATAACACTGGGAAAACGTGCCTTTCCAGGGGAAGGGGACGCTGCGGGAGCCACATCCTGCCCGAAGGGAGGTAACATGTGGAGAATACACATGTGGACTGGCCGATAGGGGCAGAGCAACATATGGAATGTCACTGGGGTGGCTCCAGCCTAAGAAGGGGGAGGTTACACCAGACAGTGACGGCAGAGCGGACTCTACCAAGGGAAAGACACGGGCTCACCACAGGGAGCTGGTCGTGGAAGAATACTCATATGGGATCGCCGCAGGGATCACCACATATGGAACCCAGCCTAGCACAAGTTACACAAGCATACGAGCACTTGTCCTGCCGTCGGACGCTCCGCAACGTCCGACTACCGACGGGGTTCGGAGAAACTCACAGGGTTCGCCTGAGTGGGGAACTCGAAGCGCACGTATCCACTCCGTGGAGGGGAGTGGCGCAGCAAGCCGACACTAGAGCGGGAACTTCGGTGTTACCGGCTGGTTGAAGCAAGCACACAGGAAGAAACCGGCTCAACACGTAGGCTATAAAACCTAGCGAACGTGTTAGGTGTCGCCCAGCCCGCAGCTCCACAGATATCTGTCAGCGAGGCGCTGTGTGCCAGTGCCCAAGAAGAAGCGACACTCCTAGTGGAGTGGGCTCTCAACCCGGGCGGGCAAAAAAGCCAAGCTTCGTAAGCCAAGGTGATAGCATCCACTATCCAGTGGGCCATCCTCTGCTTGGAGGCAGCCTTTCCCTTCTGCTGGCCTCCGTAACAGACGAAGAGCTGATCTGAGGTCCTGAGGCTTTGCGTTCTGTCTACGTACAGGCACAGAGCGCGGACGGGACAGAGAAAAGCCAGGGCTGGGTCTGCCTCCTCCGAAGGCAGCGCTTGCAGGTTCACCACTTGGTCCCGGAAGGGAGTGGTAGGAACCTTGGGGACGTATCCGTCTCAGGATCACGTGAGAGCTAGCATGGCTGAATTCTAGGCACGATTCGCCGACTGAAAATGCATGCAGACCCCCTACCCTCTTGATGGAGGCCAATGCAACCAGGAGTACTGTTTTACAGGACAGAATTTTTAACTCAGCTGTCTGCAAAGGCTCAAAGCGTGGTCTCTGAAGAGCCGAAAGGACCAGAGACAAATCCCAAGAGGGTATAGAGAGCGGGCGAGGAGGAATTAGTCTCCTCGCCCCCCTCAGGAATCTGACGATCAGGTCGTGCTTTCCCAACAACTTACCTTCAACTGCTTCGTGATGTGTGGCAATAGCGGCAACATACGCTTTAACCCTCTGGGGTCTAAGGTGTTTTTGGGGTCCTTGAGATGTTCTGACATGCTGTGACATTTGTGTTTTTTTCAGTTGCTTATAAACATATTAATGGCACAGGTGAGATTACACTATATTTAGCACAAACAGGGCTACGATAATATGTGATATAATATGTATGTACATGTTTGTATATTTGAGAGAATATTGTTTATGCGTGGTTATTGAAAAAATAAAAAATGAAAGTTTCTGAAATAAGGCTACAAAACACATAGAAAATATGTGTCCACAAGACTTTTGACTAATGGATGTTGTTGCCTAGGGTTTTTTTTTTCCAAAATGATCTGAAAAACATCCTGCCTAATCATTCACATAAAACTGTGAATTGGGTTTTATTGTGAAAAACTTTTTTTTGTTTGCCAAGGCAATATGCGAATGGGTCCAAGCCCCATCATGAATAATTAGGTGATTCTCACCTGACCCGCATAATAATGAGCCTTTCATTCAGGTGTGGAAGGACAACATACAAAATTGAAAGGACAACATACACACACATACACACACACATATATATATGAAGAGTTCAGATGCAAAAGCCTCTAAGTGCCATTTTAAATTTTCTTCTAGAATGATAATTTTTATCAAGCTTGTATATTTAAGTTCAGTAATTTCACTTAAATGGCAATGAAGATTACCTAATAATTGTCATTTAAGTGAAATTACTGAACTTAAAATGTACAAGCTTGATAAAAATTATCATTCTAGAAGAAAATTTCAAATGGCACTAGAGGCTTTTGCATCTGAACTCTTCATATATATATATAATCAAAATATAAATGAAAGTCAAAAATCCATTTTTAGTCATACCTGGAAACAAATCCTGGTCAAATAGGTTATATGGGGCATTGTATAGAATTGGTTCAAAGTTAGAGTTGGAAACATCTTGAAAATATATATTTTTTCCATATAAAGTATTCTAAGCTTGCATTGGATAACAGTTGATTAGTTTATTTTTTACAAAACATAGGCTACTATATATTTAACATATGAGCAGAAACTGTCTAGCTAAAGCTTATTTGATGTCTATTTTATAGTAAAAACTTTCTAATCTATTTCGTCTGTAACAGTAGGCTATGCATCTGTGCGTTCGTTTGTTCACACACCCAGACACCCGATTCATATTTAAACAGTCTTTTTGGTTTTACAGATACTATTCTATATTGCGATTAGAACAAATCTCAGTAGTCTTACTAATGTAGGAGCGAGAGTGAATGAACGCACAGCGCGCGCGCGTGCGTCTGTGAATTCGTCCATTCATTCGCACACAGACACGCATTTAATATTTAAACAGTCTTTGTGCAGTTTACAGACACTATTCAATAACGCGATTAGAACAAAGCACTTAAGAATAAATGACTTACTACATCAGCTGAATCCGTGCTCCTCGAAATGAAACAGGTAACTGAGTTAACTTTTCTAGGAATTATTCCTCACTGCGCAGCAAGACGAGATAAAGGTTAGGGCGTTCTGATGTGGGTGTTTTCATGGCTTGCCTCAACATTAACGTTTGAATAGCGCGCGCTCTCAGTGGGCGTGGTCACATTAACACGTCATATGCTATAATTAGGTGAAAGGAAAAAGACCGACATCTCTCTCTTTTCATACAGATTACATCAACTGAGAATAGTTGCTTTTTTATATAAATTACTTCATTTAAAAGAAGAGAATTTCAGCTTCATAAAGAGAAATCTTTCGTGTCTCTGTGACAAGTATTTATTGAGTTACAGTTCATTTTTCGGACGCGTTTCAGAAAGATTTTTGCGGAGACAGTGTGAGCTGAAAGCGCACCCTGTTTATTTTATTTATTTTACAAAAACACAAGGTTTTGATGTTAATAAGAGTGTACACAAAAAAAGAAGACATTTAACAGTATTGATTGATGTGTAACACTTATATGTAAGATCAAAATCAACAAAGTATTTTGAGTTTGTTTTGCACTGATAAGAAAAAAAGTGAGCAGATCACACCGGCGTGATTGCCGACCCCAGAGGGTTAAGGGTGGAGGGAGACAGCCTTCGCTTCAACCCATCTTGCAGGAAGGAATGCACGGCCCTGATCGAGCAAGTTCGGGGGTTCTCCTCGTGAGTAGAACACCAGTCAACGAATAGGTTCCACTACAATGCATAGAGGCGCCTCGTAGAGGGGTCTCTAGCGGAAGTGATGGTGTCAACTACCGCTGGGGGTAGGTCACCTAGAACCTCCGCGTCCCGTCCAGGGACCAGACATGGAGTTTCCAGAGGTCTGGACGCGGGTGCCATAGGGTGTCTGAGAGAGCAGGTCCTCTCTCAGAGGAATGGGCCAAGGAGGGGCTGTCGCGAGGAGCACTAGTTCGGGGAACCAGGTCCGGTTGGGCCAATACGGCGCAACTAACAAGACCTGCTCCTCGTCCTCCCTGACCTTGCACAAGGTCTGTGCAAGAAGGCTCACTGGGGGAAATGCAAATTTGCGTAGGCCCATGGGCCAGCTGTGTGCCAGGGCATCTGTGCCGAGGGTCCCCTCAGTCAAGGAATAGAACAACTGGCAGTGAGATGTGTCCGGCGCAGCAAACAGATCTATCTGTGCGGTCCCGAAGCGGCTGAAAATCAGCTGGACCACCGAGGGATGGAGTCGCCATTCTCCCGGTAGCACCTGCTGCCGTGAGAGGTCGTCGACTTTACGGTTGAGCAGGCCAGGAATATAAATGGCACGAAGCGACCTCAGATGCTTCTGACTCCAAAGGAGGAGATGGCGGGCGAGTTGTGACATGCGGCGGGAGCGTAGACCATCCTGACGGTTGATGTACGCAATGGTCGCAGTGCTGTCCTTACGGACCAGTACATGCTTGCCTTGTAGCGGCGTTTTGAAGCGGCCCAATGCAAGATGTACACCTAACAACTAGTTGATGTGCCAATGCAGGTAGTTGATGTGCCAATGCAGTTGAGGCCCTGTCCACAGACCTGAAGCTGCATGCCCGTTGTACGTGGCCCCCCAGCCGGTGGCAGAGGCATCCGTGGTGACTACAGAGTGCCTGGACACTTGCTTTAGGAGAACACCTGCCCGCAGGAACGAAGGGTCCGACCACAAGCTGAGAGTTTGGCGACAGTGCGGGGTTATTTGGACCAAATGCCATATGCCCCAGGAGCCTCTGAAACAGTTTCAGTGGTGCCGCTGTTCTGCGTCTGAGCGTGCTCACGCAGTTCAACACTGACTGGACGTAGGCCTCGGTGAGGCGTGCTGTCATGTTGATCGAGTCCATTTCCATACCGAGAAAAGAGATCCTCTGCCCGGGGGTGAGTTTGCTCTTTTCCCAGTTGACCCGAAGCCCTAGGTGGCTGAGGTGACTGAGCACCATGTCCCTGTGTTCGCACAACTGCTCTCTCCACTAGGCGAGAATAAGCCAGTCGTCGAGGTAGAATGCGAACACCACGCTCGCACATGGGAGCAATGGCTGCCTCCGCGACTTTCGTGAAGACATGGGGCGACAGGGATAGCCCGAGTCTGTGTCGAGGGAGAATCGAGACATGAAAGTACGTGTCCTTCAGGTCGATCGCTGCAAACCAATCTTGGGGATGGATGCATTTGAAAATGCGTTTCTGCGTAAGCATTTTGAACGGCAGCCTGTGAAGGGACCGGTTCAGGACACGCAAGTCCAAGAATGGCCGTAACCCACCGCCTTTCTTGGGTACAATGAAGTACAGGCTGTAGAAGCCGGTCTTCATATCGGCTGGAGGGACCGGCTCGATCGCGTCCTTCGCCAGTAGGACTGCGATCTCTGCCCTGAGCACAGGGGCACTGTCCGGGTGAACAGAATGCCCTTGAACACAGGGGGACGCCAGGCAAAGTGAATCGCATAGCCAAGTCTGACAGTACGGATGAGCCAGAAAGAAGGGATGGGAAGCGCTAGCCAGGCTCCCAGACACTGCGCAAGCGGGACCAACAGCACCACAGGCGGCGGAATGCAGGGACCCAACTCGGACAACATAGCGGCCCGGAGTGGGGTCTGAGTGTGTGGTGCAACATGTACCTGCCTCCGTCGAAGGGCAGAGTGAGTGTGCGGAGGCGTCAGTGCGTCCGGAACACAGCCACTGCTGCTCACTGGCGATGAAAGAGGGGCTTGAGGGTGACAAGGCATAGCGTCGTCGACCGCCAAGCGCGCCCTCTTGGGAACCAGAGGTTTCAGAAATTGCTCTTTTGTTGAAAATGTCGCCGTTTCAGGGTCGTTTGCACCTGCGCTTGCCTCCTGGTTTGGCAGCGGCCTGGCCGGGCATGGTCGACTTCCTGCGGCCTGCTCCATGCTGAGGCCTGGATGGTGGCTGCTGCTGCTGAGGCTTAGCGGTAGCGGAGGACACCGCAGGAGGTCAACCTTGGCGACGAGCGGACGGAGGGTCTACGGCCGGTGGGAGCAGCAGCGGTCCGCCGGGGCAGGATGTGTCGGATGGCCTCCGTCTGCTTCTGGGCGGCTGAGAACTGTTGGGGGCGAAGCTCTCGACTGTGTCGCCGAATAACCCAACCTGGGAGAGAGGGGCATCCAGGAACCGATATTTATCGGTGTCCCTCATGTCCGCCAGGTTGAACCAAAGGTGGCGCTCATGGACCATCAAGGTGGACATCGCCTGACCGTCTGAACGTGCGCTTTCTTTCGTCGCTCGGAACCACCCTCGTTCATGGCAGTTTTTTGGAGGAGCTTGATGTGCTACTCTCATCCTTCCCAGAAGATGGTACTCCTCTTGTAATTCTTGGAGACTTCAACATCCACCTAGAAAAACCTCAGGCTGCTGATTTCCACACCCTGCTTGCATCATTCGACCTCAAACGAGTATCTACTGTGGCTACTCACAAATCAGGTAACCAATTGGACCTCATCTACACGCGCTACTGCTCTACGGACAATACACTGGTCACTCCACTGCACACCTCAGATCACTTCCTCCTCACTCTCAACCTCAACCTGCCTCAGAACACAACACACACTCCTCCACAGGTCACCTTTCGACGAAACCTACGCTCACTTTCACCCTCTCACCTATCCTCTTTGGTCTCATCCACACTTCCTCCACCTGATCAGCTCTCAACACTTGATACTAACTGTGCAACTGATACTCTTTTCTCCACTTTAACATCCTGCTTGGACAACTTCTGTCCCCTTTCCTCCAGGCCAGCCCGCGCCACACCCTCTGCCCCCTGGTTAACTGATATTCTTTGCGAACATCGTACTAAACTCAGGGGTGCAGAGAGGAAGTGGCGCAAATCGAAAGATTCGACAGACCTGGGTCTTTATCAATCCCTTCTCTCTTCCTTCTCTGCTAATATCTCTACTGCTAAAATGGCTTACTATCACAACAAAATTATCAATTCTTCTGACTCTCGCATGCTTTTCAAAACCTTCTCCTCTCTTCTTAACCCTCCTCCTCCTCCTCCTTCATCAACCCTAACAGCTGATGATTTTGCCACATTCTTCATAGAAAAAACAACCACCATCAGCGGCCAATTTACCAATCCACAAACTGACACACACATTTTACCAACAAACGCACACATTCTACCCTCCTTCTCTCTACTTTCAGAGGCGGAAGTCTCTAAACTCCTCCTTTCCAATCGCCCTACTACCTGTCCGCTTGATCCTATCCCCACTAATCTACTTCAAGCCATTTCTTCCTCAGTTGTACCCACACTCACGCACATCATAAACAACTCTCTTCACACTGGTACCTTTCCCACAGCTTTTAAGCAGGCTCGAGTAACCCCACTGCTTAAGAAACCCAATCTAAATCCAGCACATCTAACAAGTTACAGACCGGTATCTCTTCTTCCATTTGTCGCGAAAACACTTGAACGAGTTGTTTTCAACCAGATCTCCTCCTTTCTTACACAGAACAACCTCTTGGACGACAATCAGTCTGGTTTCAAAAGCGGACACTCAACTGAGACTGCCCTGCTCTCAGTAATTGAAGCTCTGAGACTGGCAAGAGCAGCTTCCAAATCCTCAGTCCTCATCCTGCTGGATCTGTCTGCTGCTTTTGACACAGTTAACCACCAGATCCTCCTGTCAATCCTAAAGATGAAGGGCATCTCGGGAACTGCACTCCAATGGTTCGAGTCTTACCTCTCAGGTAGGTCCTTTAGGGTGTCGTGGAGAGGTGTGGCGTCTAAGACCCAACATCTAGCTACTGGGGTGCCTCAGGGCTCAGTGCTTGGACCACTCCTCTTCTCCATCTACATGACATCACTAGGATCTGTGATTCAGAAACATGGCTTTTCCTATCATTGCTACGCTGATGACACGCAACTCTACCTCTCATTCCAGCCTGACGATCCGACGGTAGCTGCTCGTATCTCAGCCTGCCTGACAGACATCTCTGGCTGGATGAAGGACCACCACCTTCAACTAAACCTTGCGAAGACAGAGCTACTTGTGGTCCCGGCCAACCCAACACTTCATCACAACTTCTCCATTCAGCTAGGCTCGTCATCCATAACTCCATCAAGGTCAGCTAAGAACCTTGGGGTTGTAATTGATGATCAGTTGAAATTCACAGACCACATTGCTAGAACTGCCCGGTCCTGCAGATTTGCTTTGCACAACATTAGGAGGATCAGGCCCTTCCTTACAGAGCATGCCACACAACTCCTTGTCCAAGCACTTGTTTTATACAGACTGGACTATTGCAATGCTCTCCTGACTGGTCTTCCAGCTTGCTCTGTCAAACCTCTACAATTGATCCAGAATGCTGCAGCCAGAGTAGTCTTCAATGAGCCGAAGAGAGCACACGTCACTCCTCTCCTCACACAATTGCACTGGTTGCCAGTTGCCGCTCGCATTAAATTCAAGGCACTGATGTTTGCCTACAGAACAACCACTGGCACTGCTCCCTCTTACCTAAACTCATTACTTCAGACTTATGTGCCATCCAGAAACCTGCGCTCTGTTAGCGAATGTCGTCTTGTGGTACCATCTCAAAGAGGCACAAAATCTCTTTCTCGGACCTTTACAATGGCTGTTCCCTGTTGGTGGAATGATCTGCCTAACTCAACCAGAGCTTCTGAGTCAGTAGCCACTTTCAAGAAACTGCTGAAGACATATCTTTTTCGGCAGCACTTGATTCAGTAGAATTAACACTTTCTCTTCTCTTCTCTTCTATAGTCATATTCCCGCAATGGGAACATGAACTATTCAGAAAAGCTGCCTCAGCGTGCTGAATGCCCAAACACGAGAGGCAACTATTGTGGCCGTCTGCTGGCGCCAGGGAACGGCTGCATCCAGAAACGCACAAGCGGAAGGACATCCTGAAAAGGACGCAGGGTCACACTTGTGTTGCTCTTTTAGTTGAAAACAAAAAAATATATATATAAAAAAATACTCTCTCAGTGCAGAAGCACTCAGGGATAGGAGCGGTGTAATCGGAGTACACACTCACGAGAGGAACGCCCACCGAGACCGACACATACAGACACACACACACAAGCAATGATGTGAAAACAGCAATTGTGAGCTGTAATGCTCGCGGCCACCACTGATCGCGCCCACCACTGATCGCGCCTTCACACCAGCACTGGAACAGAGTATTTCATTTAAGCAGTCTTCAACGATGCAGGAGTCTGCAGAAACTCAGAGTCAAAACGAAAGCTCGGCTGACGCTTCTCACGCACGCCAACGTTCATTGGCTCGTTCTGTAGACATTCGAAGTTGATAGGGCTCCCTGAAATGATCCCAATTACGTCGTCACGTCGAACGTGAGTGACTGAAAGGGAAATAAACATGACATGACATATTTGGTGTAGTCAATCCTACACCATTTTTTTTCAGTGCAGAACTTTTTTCAGTGCAGAAGATACAGTGATAGGAGCTGCTCCTCCGGCATGGATGGGTCTGCTGCATAATCCATGTTTTTGGTTCTGGTATTCTGTTATGTATAAAGACTCACCCAAATGAAGAATGAAACAGAAGACTTTTTTTTTTTTTTACCACAGGAGAAACACTAGAAGATTGTTTGCCAAGAGCTTTCCACAGTAACATAAACAACATCAAATGAAAAACATACAAAACTAAGGGCTTGTGAACTAATGTCTTAAATACACAGGGGAGTGATCAAAGTGCGAACAGGTGAATGAAATCTGCAACTATGGAAACTAATTAGGGCACAAAGAACACAGGCAAACCAGGACAGGAAACACAGTGAAAACGAAACCAAAACAGAACATACATGTTACATCACCATTTGTTCAGATACCAACTTTACAAACTACTAATGATTCCAACAAAAGTTGGTGTCTTTATTTTAGTTTGAAGCTGAATTTCTACCCAGGGGGCTCGGTTTTATCTGACAGCATAAGCAGAAGACCACTGTCAGTGACACTTACACATCAGAATCATCTGTGAATAGTGGTTCTACCCACAGCCCGCCACCAGAGGGTAATTTTCCTTTCTTTCTTCCTCATTTTGTTCTCAATGACATCTGCCTATCCTCTGTCCATTTAGTGAAAGAACATTGACAAGCTCAACATTCTTCCTCCCAACACTGCATGGTCTCTAAGTGCTTTTTAACTTGGTGTTTTTGGCTCCCTTAAAGAATTGTGACATGCAATAAAGCTGTCAGCACAAATTAATGATGGAAAGACAGGCAGGGGAAACAGCCGCTCTCCCATCAAAAATCTTTCTCTTCTGGGTAAATGCATGCGTTGCGGTGACGTCCTTCTCGCTGGAAGTTACTTTATGGCTTTGTCAAGACTGTACAAGCATATAAAGTTGAATTATATAAGAAAAAAAAAAAGATTTTCAAGGCTGAATGCTTTTTGGCTGATGGAATTTAGATTTGACACTGGTGTGTGTGTTTTCTCTTTTTTCTTTCTCAGTAGTCAAGCTTTTGAAAGTATTTTTCAGACTGAAGGATCTGTGGTGCTTAGGAACAGTTCTTCCCACAATAGAAATTCTGTCATAATTTATTCACTTTCATGTCATTCTAAACTGCATGGCTTTGAATAAATTCTATGGAACACAAAAGATGATATTTTGAAGAATATTTCAGCTATTATTGTAATTTTTAAATTCGGTCTCTTCACTCTCACTTCAGAAGTCTTGGATTAATTTTACACTACACATATATACTTTTTGAAGCTTGAAAGGTTTGGATCCAATTTCATAATATGGATAAAACATTCTTCAAAATATCTTCTTTTGTGTTTTTGCAGATAGAAAATAGTCATACAGGTTTGTATTGACATGAGAGTGAAATATGGTTCTCTTTCAAAGTGGAACTTCAACACTGCATCTTGCATTGCCGCTATGAGAAACGCATCAGTGTGACCCGGTGTCTGAAGCATGTGTGACAAACATGACAATATTTTTAGGCGACGCTAGTCCATGAAGTCATTAGCTGTGTTACCATGAGTATAGGAGGGGGCCTGTAAATCACGTCATCAGCTTTTTTGTCTTCAGGAGCTTTTTTGTAAGCACATGTAAGATAGACATGAAACATGCACTCATTGCGTTGTATTCACAGTAAGCTCTGTGCTTGCTTTATTCTCTCCCGAGAGATAAGAACATAGCGTTTTCACAGAGCGCATTCGGCTCGAGGAAATAGGAGGCACTCATGACGATGCATTCACAGTATAACTTTGTTATTTCTTGATTCTCTCTAGCGCTGGGGTGCCCAAACCTGTTCCTTGATATCTACCTACCTGCAGAGTTCAGATCCAACCCTGATCCAACACACCTGTCTGTAATTATCAAGTGCCCCTGAAGATCCCTGCTTCCGTTGTGCTTAAATATGATTGGAGCTGAACTTTGCAGGAAGATAGATCCTAGCACAAGGATTGTGTCACGAGTATGTTCTGTCATGTCTGCACCTGTTCTCATTAGTCCCTGATTAGTTGATCTTCGTCCACCTGTGCCTGTTCAGTTCCCTCATTTACCCTGTGTATTTATACTCCCTAGCTGCGTCCCAATGTGAAGGCTGCATCCTCCGAAGGCCCCATTTGAAGGCTGGTTGGCCGTATGTGAAGGCTGATTGGCCGTATGTGAAGGCTGATTGGCCGTATGTGAAGGCTGATTGGCCGTATGTGAAGGCTGATTGGCCGTATGTGAAGGCTGATTGGCCGTATGTGAAGGCTGATTGGCCGTATGTGAAGGCTGATTGGCCGTATGTGAAGGCTGATTGGCCGTATGTGAAGGCTGATTGGCCGTATGTGAAGGCTGATTGGCCGTATGTGAAGGCTGATTGGCCGTATGTGACGGCTGATTGGCCGTATGTGAAGGCTGATTGGCCGTATGTGAAGGCTGATTGGCCGTATGTGAAGGCTGATTGGCCGTATGTGAAGGCTGATTGGCCGTATGTGAAGGCTGATTGCGTCACAGCGGCGCGACGAAAGACGTCCCAATTCAAAGGCTGCACCCTCCGAAGGTCGCATTTGAAGGCTGATTGCGTCACCGCGGCGTGATGAAGGCTGTCCCAATTCAATTCTGCATCCTCCAAAGGCCCTATTCGAAGGCCGGTTGCGTCATCGCGGCGCGACGAAGCCTACCCTGATTCAAAAGCAACGCCAAATGCACCCTTCGTTTCCCCGTGAAAGAGCATTTTTTATTTAAAAAAGGGCGGCTGAGAGTTCGGTGGTGGACCGCAAATTCACATTTAAATGTAAGTATTATGTTTTCATTTATTAGCTAGAGAAACCAGAGTTGAAAGCCACAAGTTTTTCTTTCTTATTCATCTAACTCATTCGTCACCATTGCGTGGCTTTATTTGTCATGTGGTTTGAGGCAAAACTTGTGCAAATATTAGTTTAATAATTGTTTCAGCGAACAAGGAGCAGACAGCTCAGTTTATTCAATTGTGGTCTGAAAATGACCATTTCTTTACGGGGGCGAAAAACTCCGCCAGCGTAAGACAACGACCTATTTGTAATATTTGCACTAGTCTGTCTCACTTGTGAAGCCTATTATAAAAAAATATAAATGTCAATGGGCTTTCACTTTTATGTATTTTTGTAGTGCTGCCATGCAAGCTATGACTACAAAGGTTTTAACCAAATTTGAGTATCCAGAAATATGATTTCTGAAGTATTTTGTATGCATGTCCTGATGTGTCATAATTTGTAATGTTAAGGTTGCACTAATTTTAAGATTTCACTCCTGTCTTAATATTTTTCATAAGTGGTTCCCGTTTGTTTTTTGTTTTGTTTTGTTTTAGGAGAATTCTGGAGAAAATTGACCTGCTGGGGAAGGTGACTCCCATGCAGGACTATGTACAGTGTGTATGTATATATATATATATGTATATGTGTGTAAGAAAGTTTGACAGATCTTTGTTTAAATGTATTGTATCGTTGTTGTTGTTGTTGTTTTTAACAGGCATGCTTTACAGGCGAGGTGTGAGTGGGAAACCCACTGCTAAAACTTGGGCCTGGTTTGTCCTCATGGATGAGGTGTTGGGACAGAGGCACTCCACCAACCGCCCTGTCCTCATTGCCTCAATCCGTGAGGACAGACCAGGGCAGAGTTCAGCAGTGTGCGACCAAGAAGAGGACGAGCCACCAGCACCAGCACCAGCACCACAAAGAAGGCGAGACAGAGAGGACGAGTTTTTGGACTTGATTAGAGAAGACATGGGACTGCAGAGGCGAGGAGAGTAGAAAGAGGATGGGCAGGCTGTTTTCTCTTCTTGAAAGAATGATTGAGAATGTATTTATATATATATATATATATATATATATATTCTTGTTTAATTTTTTTTCACTTTTTTAAAAGGAAAAAAAAATTCTGTACATTATTTCTTTATTATTCATGATTTCATTATTTTATGCAACTTTGTTATCTCGCAGGCAAGGTCTCTCGCTCTCTCCCTCTCTGCCGTGGGTGCGATACACGGTTTGTCGCTGGCGCACATGTTCCGTTTCGCATGCGCAGCTCTAGATTCCAGAAGATTTGAACTAATTTACGGGCATCAGTATGCGGGATATTTATAAATAATTTATATCTAGATGGATTAGATAATTCATTCTCAATTTATAGTTTATTTGTATGGTCGGATGCGCGTGACTGGATGATGACCGGTGTCGTGGTCATTCTCAAGTGTTGTGTTGCTGTTGTATCAGTCAGATCAGCGTAGCACTCAATAATCGGGACAAGAGAGGTGCCGTACGGGGCAAATAAATTAGGCCCAATAATCGGAACGTCCCGGCTAATTCGGGACAGTTGGCAACCCTAGCTGCGTCCCATATAAAAGGGCGCATCTGAAGTGCTCGGACTGGTCTAGCCTACAGAGGATTGTTCTTGTCGCCTTCCAACTGTGACTGACAGCTGCCGATGACGAGCCAACCCGATCTCACGGCAATTCGTACGAATTTTATGAGGTGGCTAATTTGTAACAAATCGTACAAACTCACTCGTACGAATTAGTAAGATTTTTGCTAAATCGTACATATTTTACGAATTGGCCTATTCGTACGAATGACCTACCCCTGACCCCGCCGCTAAACCTACCCATTACGTGGGTTTAGACAAATTGGACTTTTTTTATATTCAACTGGGTTTTATATTCAAATAGGGTTGAAAACCTGTGTAAATATATTCACCATGGTCCATTTCTGTACATAATAAAAATAATACACTAGCCTACAAAATTGCATCAAGGTAGCCTACGATATAGGCTAAGTGAACATTTGAAAATATATATAGGCTTAATGTGCCTATGTACGCCTATGTTTTCTTTTCATATTTCATTACATTATTTATGTAAGTTAACACCCAATACTTGAACAGTTTAAAGTGTAATCCGGCCATTCAGGACGCAGCCTCTGAATTGGGACGCAGTAAACCAGATCTGGCCATGTTCTTGGCTAAGCCGAAAATACATGTCTCGGCGGTGCCGTGGCTGAAACATCCTCCCATGTCCTCCAGTAAAATATATTTTAAAAAAAAGGCAATAGCCAAATCTGGCTCCATAGCTGTTTACTCAATTACATCAAATGAATTATCAGGATGGCAGCTGTACTCTCGAACCGTTGCTTGGTGCCAGGAGGGGTAATAGGGAACACCTGGTTGCGCAATTAGAAAATCCCACGAAGGCTACATGGTGCGTCCTTCGAAGGACGAATAGGCTGCATCCTTCGAAGTCCGCGGCCTTCGAAGGATGCAGCATTCACATTGGGACACAGCTAATGTTCTGTTCAGTCCTCTGTCGGTTATCGTCTATGTGAAGTGTGTGTTGCTTCTTGTTCGTCTGTCTCTTGATGTTTTTGTTTAATAAACCTGTATTGGATTATATTCATTTTCCTCGTCTGCCAGCCAGCAACCACGTAATGTGACAGATTGACACTTGAGCATTTGCATATAGAATGAATAACGCGTAGGTGTAGCACATCAGCAGCCTTGGTATTTAGTGACGCACGCGTATAGACATTTTACAATGATCAAGAAAAAACAACAAGACTGGTATCGGGATTGGTATCAGGCGATATTCAGTATTTTTTGTATCAGAATCGGAACGTTTAAAAAAAAAAGGGTATGCTAACGTGCATCCCTAGACATTGTGAGCTTCAGATCCGATTTGCCAAATTCACATATTCATACTTTGGAGGAATTCATGCTATGTATTTTTCAGCCCTAAAATGTCTCTTTAGCGTGGCAGATGTTCTGATGGGCTTTAATTCTCTTGAAGGGCTGAAGGAGCCTGTGGATATCATATTTTACCACCCGCAGCTGCGGTTTTTGTGTTTCACAGGTGATTTTTCTCTGCTAAAGCACACGAAGAGGCCAAGTCCCTTGCATATATTAAAACTCACCTCAATCATCTAGCAGCACCTTATCAAAAGCAGGGCTAGAGGGGGTAGCATGTCAGGTGATGGCCTTCACTGTTTGAGGAAAGACTTATGGCAACCACATCATGTGTCACAAAGCTTGTCAGTGCATGTAGTATATATTGCACTTATGTTTAGAAAGGGATTATTCTTTTAATCATATGTAAACATATTTAAAGGAAATAATGTTGTATGCATGCTACTTTAATGTTGTATGCATGCTACTATGGATGTTATTTTATTTTGCCCTCACAATATTTTCATGTGTCATTTATATATTATATATATATATTATATATACAGTTTTACCCTTGAGAATATTACACTATAAAAGGTAAATTTTAAACAAAGACTGAAATAATCATAAACTTTTTCATGATTTTTCATCAAGCTGTAATTGTGTCAAATTATATGTGAAAATGCACATAAAATGTTGCCTATGAAATTAGCCTTTGAATCAAACTGGCAGACTTCTTTGTTATACAATTGAATATAATTTCCACCACAGAATCTTGTCAACACAATACACAATTTGACATAAATGTACAGTAAATGAGTAGTATATGCTTACAGCAGAGGTCACACCGTGTCTTTTCTTATTAAATTCCAATTTAATGAAAGAGGCATGAAGAGAGATGAAAATGGGATGTCATTGACTTTTCTAGCCCGTTTGGCACATCAGTTGTGTGTGCAAGAAAACATCCCTCAGAATGAGATCTTAATTAGTGTCCTCCATCATGCCACCCTGCAACACACAGGAAACACACAAAGGATATAAAAGTGTTTCACAGTATTATTTATCAGCTGTGACAGTTTATCCAGAGCAATCACAGCCTGGTAAAAGAAGAAAGAAGAGGGCAATATCAAATTCTTCTCTGACCTTCTTCTCAATAGAATGTGAACACTTGGAAATGAAGATGGAAGGCATACTGAGAGAAAGAAAATGTGAGCTTCTTGTTGATCCTTAGATAAAGTGAATGGTCTCCATTTTTATAGGAACATTTCCAGATCATTACGCTTTAAGTAACTGGCAGTTTCTTATCTTTAGTTCTTGTGTTATGTTTTGGAAATTTAACTAAAGTTAATTTGGAGGACATTCTAAAAAGATTAGTAGACTACACTTTTTATGTGATGATGTGATTTAAAACTGCATCAGTTAGTTTTTAATCGCTCTGACATGTTTGAGGATTTTTTAAATGGTTTATTTCTATGCCATTTCGTTTAGACATTCCTTAAACAGCCAAAAAAAAAAACTGTTATTGTTGTAATGTGATTAGTTCACCCTCTAAATCATTGAAAATCTGCTTAAGCTTGTGATGATATTCCAGGATTCGCTACTTATAAATTAAATCTTTAAATCTCCTGTTTTGGCTTTTTTAAATGTTTCTTACTGTCCATACATGTGCATGATTATCTTGATGTCTACATAATTGTAATAGAGTTTTACATTTACAAACAGATCATTCTGAATAATAAACATTTTAGTGGTTTAATATATATATTTAATACAATAAGAATAAGCAAATGTGAAATAAATAAATAAAATGAATGAATGAATGAATGAATGAACCAACCAACCACAGGTTACTCAACCCCTTGACATTGTTCAAGACAAGTTACTGCTAATCTGGGACAAGTTAAGTAATACATAAACAATGCTATAGATCCTTAGTATTGAGCGGACATTAGAAATCTTAAAATAGATGATGTCTTGAGATAAATTTTGCTACTCTTCTTTACAAGGTTTTTCTGTTAACAAGATTGTAGAAGATGGTATGCTGAAAACTGACTTCTTTTTGTGTCAGAAGATTAAAGCAAACGTGAAATGTTCTCTGATGTGGTGGTGTTTGAGGTTAATGGCTTTCAAGCACTGTGGTACTAACTTTTTAATCAGTCTCTTCACAATTCTGCAGAGTGCCATTGTTCTTCCAACTGAACAGTAAAGGGTTACAAGGTTTATACAGAATATTTTGAAATCCTAGTTGGATCAGAAAGTTTTGACAGTGTCCTTGACCCTACATTTTTTCTGCCTCTCTTTGCTCTCCTTTCAGAGAAAACTCCAACCTCAAAATAGTGCTCTGAGAAAATGTATCAGTGTTCATTCCAGCCATGCCACATTGATCATGTTCATCCATTGCTTTTGTAGGAATGGCCTCCTATGACCTCCTATTCATAGCACACAGAGATAGCTCATGATGAATCACACCATTACCAAGGATTAGAGGAGTATTCTTCCATAGAATCTGATTTCAAAATTTAGATAACATGGAATGTAGCTGATTGTCTAACACAGACTTAAACAATCTCTCAGTGATCCTACACATTCTGTATTTGCATATTGTGAACCAAAAGAGCAGTGTGTTATTGATTGTTGAGGATGAAACAGAAAGGGCTTCTCTATTCATTCTTCTTTGAAGTATCCAGGTACTATACATAATGCATCATATTCTGCTCTCTCCACAGACAATATTATCTTTGGCAAGGTTTTCTCTCAGACACATATTGAGAAGACTCTTCACAGGTTCAATAAGGAATCGCTCTGAGGAATGATGTCAGAGTTCCACAATTATTACCTTAGCCCTTTCCTTTTGTAAAGCCTCATCTTGTCAGATCAAAGCTTCTTTTTGAAGCTTTTTTTTCTGTAGAATGTTTCCAGTTGACATTGTGCATGATTTAAAAAAAAAAAAAAACTTTTTCTAAAGTTTAAAGAGACCTAACTGTATATTGTTTAATGCGGTCTTCAGGGGTCAGATCTTTAATTTTCCTGTTGACCATTTCACTAAATCTCATCTCAATACATTTGTTGAATGGCTATGCTCTTCTTAATTTTGTCATTCTTGAAATGAACATTTGTGAGATTTATTCCACTGGAACAATTTTGAGGTTAATTGGTATTATTTTCCTCTACAGCTAAATAAGTTTACTACTTGTTACATTGTTAGAGTTTTAAGATAATCATTATGTGGAAAGAAAATATGCATGACTAATGAAAGCACAAGATCAAGCTTTAAAAGAATATATAGCTGAGTTTAAAAGATTTTGAAAATACACCACTTTTTTTGTGAAATAGCAAGACAAATTAAAAACTATAAAGCCACAGGGTTGACTAAATGTACAAGTTTCACAATGGCTCAATCCAACATATCCATTTGACATCTTGGCTTTAATGTTTTTACACAGCTCATCAAAACATGTCAATTAACAGGACTGTGTTGCTTCCTGCTTTGTTAAAAAAAAAAAGTGTTCTTCATGCCTAATTCACTTTCCTTTCATAGTTTTCTCCATTAGTGGGGTCATTATACTCTTTAAGGCTGCACTATTAATGGCAAAGTCCTTGCAACTTGCAAGGTTCAGAATAAATATTTTCCTTTCTAGTAACAGTTCAGGCTAAATCAGACTTCAAAACCTTTTTCCACCAAGAGTAAAGGAGGCCATGTCCAAATCAGTATGTGTGATCTCATGAGAATCACTGCACAGATATTGCACTTTGGCAGGAATTAAATGGATGAATTCAGAATAGCATCTCTTATTTCTCTTTTTGGCTGGAATAAGTAGTATGCTAGTGTGTCATTTCAAATTCATGCAATTCTTACATTTTACAAAGTTGTATTGTCGATTTGTAGGTGTAACTATTCAACTGAATGATATAAAAAAAAGATACAATGTAGTATAATGTCAACTTGGTTGTACATTAAAAATGTATAAGGCTATATAATATTTAATTTCTTGAGGTTGGTATTCAACATTTTTTGAAAGTTAAAGGCTCTTTTTAATAACAATTTGTTGAAATGTGAAAAATTAATCTTATTCTGAACATTCATGTAAGTGGCCATAATCCTGAAGCAGATATGAAATACCTGTTTGTATATATTTCAGCAGAGTATACCACAGTACGTCTACAATCTGGGAATAAAAAGGTTTACCAGAAATAGTTTGTGAATAAATGCACAAGAAAAAAAAAAAAAAAGGTTAGTACAGCATAAGTCAAACTGAGAAAAGTCATGAAACATCCAACTCCACTTAGAAATTAATACCAAAGAAACAAATGTCTAATTTCACAAGGTTTATTAAAACACCAAATTTACATGACCAGGTTAACTTCACCACTAGAGACCACGGTTTGCCCACTAGAGATGGTCTTGACGTGCACATCTCTTCCTGTAAAGAATGGTAGAAGCATGAGGGGCATTTAAATAAATTCCCAGTTCCTAAAGTCAATTTACAGCAAGCACTCACTTTTCCTAGAGCAGCTTTGCTCACAGGAGCCAGAAGGGGGATGGCACACCGCTGTACTACAGTGGATGAAGATCTAAGAGGGGGAAAGGGTTAAGCCATAGAATTCACTATAAAAAGCACTAATATTAAGAGTTGAGGCAAGGCTGCGGAGCATACGGTTTCCTGCAGAGGAGCCAGTGACGCTGGATCTACAAATGTGAACATCTTCACAACAAAGCGCTTGTAGTGGGTTGGAAACTGAAGACCAGATGATCCAGTCACTGGAACCAATGTGGTCAGGTAACGATCATCCTGGTAAGGGCATCTGAAAGGCAATGAGGCAGTCAGAAAAGCCTTACAGCACACTATGGACAAAGACTGGCCTTACTCACCCATCAACCAGAAGGTCCCATTGGGGTAGAATGAGTGGACTGGGGGTAGATGTCGCCCAGCAACGTCCCAGCATCAGGACAATGTTGGGGTCGGTCCTTTCCAAAATATGCACCTCAACATACAAAGGCTCCCGCAGGACTTTTGTAACTGGATAATCAGCATCACTGTAGTAGGAAGTATACGCCTCATCTCCTGAAGAAGAATACAGGGTTCAACTGGAAGCTGCTGCAACCCAGAGATTTAGAAAGGTTTTAGGCATACTTGGGACCAAAACGTACCTTCAGCACAGCCTTTTGTGACGCATTGACCATTTGCCAGTCTAAGCTCCACCCTGAGGGGTCCAGGACCAGCTACTGGTGGAGGTGGAGGAACGGTGTTAACCGCCACAACCAGAGCTTCCACAGAAGTGCCAAAGTACCTACACTGGAAGAGAAGCCTGGGCAACAAACAGTGAGCTTTTAGCATTTGTCAATGATTAACATATGATAAAGCATACACAAAGCTTACTCAAAATGGCTGTCCCTTGTGATGGAACCAAGTGGTCCCATACCCACTTCATACAAGGAGGTCATTCTGTTTTCATACACCACATATCCACTGTCCTCCTGCAAATAGAAACACTGTTGGCATCCAGCCCATTCTAAGCCATGCAGAACAAAACACAAGCAGCTACTCACCATCATGCTTGTGCCACATGCAGTGACAGGGAACTGGTATATAGTAAAGAATGGTGTGGATCCCACAGGACTGCAAGGTGGGTCATTTCCACCCAGGAGACGGACTGAATCCAGGCTCAATCGAGGCAGTGTAACATCTCTAGCCACCACTACCACAACCTGACCATCTCTTATACACTGGACAGTCACTAAAAAAAGAGCAGGTTATTGCTGAAAATCATTTTAACATGAACACCTTTACATTGACTCAACACTCTTACCTGCCTTCCCATAGTAACACTGCTGTCCATTAAAGCAGCAGTTGATGGCTGCACACTCAGCACCACTGATACTAGGTGGTCCACATTGGATCTGCTCATAATCAGCTACAGCACATTTGTCAAGGAGCTCTGCCTGTGCCACTGGCTGCTTAGGCCGGAACTGCTGAGGAAACTGTTGACTAGCTTGTTGAACTGATGGAGGAAACTGTTGACTAGCTTGCTGTTGAAACTGCTGAGGAAATTGTTGACTAGCTTGCTGTTGAACTGACTGTGGAAACTGTTGACTAGCTTGCTGTTGAAACTGCTGAGGAAACTGTTGACTAGCTTGTTGTTGAACTGACTGAGGAAACTGTTGACTAGCTTGCGGTTGAAACTGCTGAGGAAACCATTGAATAGCTTGCTGTTGAACTGGCTGTTGAAACCGCTGGTCAGTTTGCTGAAACATCAGAGTTTGAGGATTCTGGGGCAGATTCCATTTTGGAACAGCATGACAGAAAGCACAGATCCAAACACAAAGTGCCAGAGACTGAACAGCACACCAACTTCCTGCCATTGTTCAACAGCTAGTCACACTGTTGAGAATCTGCCCCTTGGTCTTTTGTACTCTAGAGACTTTGGCTAATTAATGATAATCCCTCCCTTTTCATTAACAGTCATGATTCTCCAGACTTGCATGAATGGGAGTTTATCCAACTGGGTGAATCTATTGGTTCTTAAATTTAATTTATTTCTTGTTTTTCCACCCTTTTTTAACATACATAAAACCAGCTGAATTCAGGATAGTATGCTAGTACTATTTCTGCCATTCTGAATTCAGCCTTTGTTTTATCCTTCATTAGCTGAATATTATTTTTGATGTTTTGGCTATTCTGGATAGTTTTTTTCTTTGAAACACATCTTGGAGTTCTCATGACAACAGGCCTGTATATTCAGGATATGTTTACACAACAGTGATATACTAAAAACGGAAAAGTCTTTCTTTTGCGTTTTTCGTGGGCAGGCGACAACATTGTCAAAGCGAGCCCTGTGTACATGGATCTGCGAAAATGACTAAAAATACTGTATGCTGCTGGCAGACCAATAGTTAGCTGTCCCTTTGTAAAGAAAAACTATACACGCCTGTAGACTGAACGCGTAATACGCATGCGCATGACATCACCGTTTTCACAAATTCACATTTTTGTAGTTCACACAGAGGCGATAACAGTATAATTTTCAAAATCTTGCCTTTTGAATCCCGTTTTAAAAAGTTTGCATTTTCAGGCCCCCAAAACGGTGTTGTCGTGTAAATGAACAGCCAAATTGCATAAAAAGTTTTCAGCTTTTTGACGAAAACAGTAAATGGCCTCTCAGACTGACTCAAGAGTTGAACATGCTGGATAATTTATTTAATACAAATGCATTTATTTATTTATTTATTTATTTATTTATTTATTTATTTATTTTACATAACAGAACATATTATTGATATTTAAAAAAAAAGACATCAAGGTCTTTCTAAGATAATGTTCCTGCCTTTATTGATAGTAAAGTAAACTAAATTAAATAGTGACTAACAGAATGTTTTTTTGTTTTATCTTAAAGGGGACATAACACACTCAGTTTCTGCCTCATCTCATGTTAATTTTAAGTACCTATCTTTGAGTCTTACCTACCTACCTTTGAGTCTTAGTTTTATCAGATTTATGCGACAGATTTTTTCCGAAAATAACCGAGCTCCTGGAGGCGTGCCATGCAGCACAGTCGACGGCTTCCGTAACCCGAACTTGCACATTAATGGGCGCACTCTAGTGCTGCGTTCCAGTCCACTTTTAAACACGCACTTGTGAGCTTCCCTAAGCACTTCCTCTCGGGGGAATCCCTGCTGCCATTTTGAAGTGCATTCCACTTCGTGAAGTGGACGAGGGAAGTTTATATGGACAGACCCTCGCTCCCTCGATTTTGACTGAGGCAGTTCAGGCAGCTCCATATACCATATTGCAACACGATTGTGACGTCACCGCAGATCTCGTCTAATCACCACCACCACCACCACCACAAACAACTCTATGATATATTAATTATGATTTTTTTTTAAACAACCCAAACACATCTATATACATTTGGATGCGGCATTAAATAAATTCTTAAAGGGAAACATTTTTTGAATAATAAATCAACTCCATGGCTGATTCCAATTGATCAAGGGCTTAGGATGTTCCAATTCAGCCCATTGCAGTTTCCGCCAGTAGTGGGCACTCATGCAATATAAGCGATGACGTACATCCGAGTGAACGAGACGGAGGGAATTTAGCGAGTGAAAGGCATGACAATTTTGGACTGGAACGCAGCATATCTCTCGCTCTGGTTGTGTGCGCACGCTCTTCCAGGAGAAGTGCTCATACTAGGAATTCCACCCCCTATGATGTAATTCAGGGCCATACTCGAAATAAACTTTACCAAGTGTATTTGGCACAGAAATACTCCATCATACGTCCAACTCGTTTTTTGAAACTTTGGCCATGTTTAGCATGAGAATCCAACTCTTTAACAGTCCCCTTTAAGTGAAAATTCTAAAGATAATTTAGCTGTTTAAGGAGAAATTAAGCAAAAAAATATATATATATATACTGACCTACATTAAGTAATATTTTGGCTTGCATGTGTCTAAAGGAAATATATTGAGTATACACATATAATTTGTGATCTACACAACAAAATTGTGTTTCTCTTTCAAACTTGATTTCCCGATTAATGTAATTCTCTAAAATGTAGATTAAATTAACGCAAATGTGAACCAGTCAAGTACACAAATATTATTTTTGGAAGTGTGTATCATGTTTTTCAGTGAATTGTGTAGTTTTCGGGGTTGAGTTCATGATGTACAGGTCTTTTCTGTCTTTCTTTTGATGAACAGTGAAGCATCTCTCTGATCAGACCTGTACATTTAAAACAAGATAATAAAGAGAGTGTGTGATCACACCACATTGCATCGTCTTCATTGCTGGCCTTTAGATCTCTTTTTGTGCTATAATGTTATTCACTTCAAATGCTCTAACGGGCATCGATTGGCATACCTTACACAATCCAGCCCTGCATAATCTCTTCCTCCCCGAGATATTGTGCTTTGATCTATGAAGGGTAATGCCTGTTAATGGAGGAGCAGAGCAGATGATCTGTTCTTCCTCAGTCTATGGAACGTAATGGGGCACTGAGGAAGAGCTTAAATCTGAACCCTGACAACACTGTAATCATTCATAATGTGCTGCCTGATTGGAATGTATTGCTCTATGGTAGTTTGAACTGTTAAAGGTCTATGGAAGAACAAGATTGTCAACTCAAATGTCACTCCATAACCAAACCAAATGACCTTTACTTTAAAGAAATAAAAGCAAAAACACAAGTAGAGAAAGAAAGAGAAAGAGAAAGAAAGAAAGAGAAAATGAAGACAGTATTGGGACACTGTGGTTGTGAAATTGTAACAGCTAGTGTTGTATAAAGTGCACGAAGATGAAGGTTCAGAGCTCAAATAAAGTTTAATAGTATCCACAGATAAATCCAAGAGAATGAAGCAAAACAGTATAACAGACAACACCGGACACTGAACTGAAACAAAACATATATACAGGTGATGGTGATTGATGAGTGCACAGCCACAGCTGAAGGGGTGGAGGAACAGAGAGCAGCGGACAGTCCGCAAGTCCGTAGCGGAGGCAAAGCGATGTCTGACCCAGGTAGAGCCGAAGTGCTGAGGGAGTCCAGCAAGGCCGAATGGTCCACGATGAGGGCGGAAAGAACGAAGCCAGGGCGATGGGACGAGGCTGATCATAGCGCACAGAGGCTGGAGGTGGAGCCTCAGTCTCCTCGTGCCCAAGAGGAGATGGCTTCAGACAGGTCCGTGGTGGTTCCACGCTACTGAGAGGAGGCAGAGGTGGTACCGAGGGATTGATGGGAGACAGTGATTACTGGGAGGCACAGATGGATGAATACTGGGGAAGAGAATGAAGACCAATAATAATAATAATAATAATAATAATAATAATAATACATTTGATTTAAAGCCCCTTATCAGGACACCCAAGGACACTATACAAAGCAGATAAAAAAAACAACCCATTAAAACAGTAAACACTAAAATTGGCAAGACAACATTGAGGTGATATGGGTCAGGCGGAATATGCATGTCTAAACAACAGAGTTTTGAAAAGATTAAAGGAGTCCATGGTACGAAGATCTGGAGGGAGGGAATTCCAAAGATGGGGAGCAAAGCGACTAAACGCCCTGCTCCCCATTGTGACAGCAGGGGGAACAGAAAGCTGGCAGGTGTGAGAGGATTGGAGTGAACGAGTAGGGATGTTTAAATGGAGAAGATCTGAGATATATGGAGGAGCCATGTTATGAACTGCTTTGAAGGTAATGAGAAGTATTTTAAACGAACACAGAAACAAACAAAAAATAGAGCGTTCGTAACATTTGGAGAGGTAGTGGGGGGGCTGAGCAGGGCCAGCGAGACAGACAGAAGACAGACTGGTTCTGGCAATAGTACTGGGGCTAGAAAAAGAGTCCTCTCCAAACTCAAAATCAAAAGGTGTCTTGGCCAAAAACTCACTCTCAGTAGCTTCACTTCCACCAACACTCCCTCGGCGATGGATGGCTCGGCAGGCTAACACACCTGGTCAGGTACGCGCTACACAGCCCCGTGGCGATGTGATCCTTGGTCACTCTTGGGGGCGCGGACATCACGGCGGTCTCCTTCACACTGCTTGCGGTGGGCTTAGGCCATCGATCCTAGTTGTCTGGGTAGTTCTAGCTGGGCACTGGATCGGGAGTGGGGCTATCGGCATCCTCAATGGTGAAGGCTCATCCACAGGAAGCCAACACCCACTCCAAATATGTTCTGAAGCTCCCTCTAGGAACCTCCCCAGACAACAATGCACGTGTGGCGGTGTTGAGACGCAGGAACATACACTGGCAGTCATCTGGGAAGGTGGTCTGATCCAAGAGATCCAAAAACTCCTCTAAATGTTCCAAGAGGTAGCATTCCCCCATGCTCAAGGCACATAAGTTTAACTGCCGGAAAGACCATGGAGCAAGGAGGGGTGAAAAACTAAAAAACATGAACTGACAGAAAAGATCAAATAAAGTTTAAGCAAACACAAAGCTAAATACTTTGTTGGTCCAGTGTTCTGTCACAGCTAGAGTTGTATAAAGTGCACAAAGACAAAGGTTCAGAGCTCAAATAGGGTTTAATAGTATCCACGGGTAAATCCAAGAGAACAAAACAACACAGCATAACTTACACAACACGGGACACTGAACTGAAACAGAACTGAACATACATATAGGTGATGATGATGGTGATTGATGAGTGCACAGCTGAACATAATTAGTGTCCGAGGCAACAAATCAATGATAAAGGCAGACTATGGCTGCGTCCCAATTCGCTTACTTATACTATGCCCTAAAACTATGTAGGCCTACTCTTTTTGTGGAAAAAGTACATACTTTTGAGTGTGTAGCAAAGGAGTAGGCAAGCTTTGGGACACGCTACTTCGTCATCTTTAACGGACAGATCTGTCGCATACATTCTATCACCGTAAACTGCCCTGTCAATCATCTCGTCACAGTTAAAATCCTCCATTCAATCTAATACAATTTCTTACCATTTCGGAGAGAAATGTTGTAGCACGTTCATCTGCCAGTCGTGGGTCTTTCATGCGGAGACTCTCCTCATGTGTTTGCAATTTGAATGAAATGATGCATTTAAAAGTTAATGCCTATAAACGTATCTTTACAAAAGTTCACAATGCTGCTGCAGATGCAATATAATAATGTAGACAACATTGAATAAATAAAGTTTCGTCAGGTTTGATACTGATATTTAATCACTTAAAACCCTTAAAAACCTTAAACCCATCTAAACCTCGCTATACAACTGCCAGACTCGCGCGTCCTCCATGTCTGTAGTGAAGGAGACATCCTCCATGTCCTCCATGTTTAACACTTTTCACTCGTGTTTGTAGTTCTAACCGAATCCTCGTCCAAAGCCCGATGGGTTGTTGTGGGCAATATCAGCCGTTAGAGTGTGCATCGATCTGCACTTCGGATTCTGACCGGATGTAGTAGACCATCCGGGTCTTTTTGGAACACTCATTTCAACATACTACGATTTGGGACGGATGGTATGCGAATTGGGACGCATATGACAAAACACAAGGAGCCAAAACAAATGTGATTGTGACAGAAATGTTAGTGGTTAGTGATACCTGTGTGAGTTTGAGAACTGATTACTAAAATCCATAAAAAATCACATCATCACACCAGTTGACAAAAAGTCTCAGAAAGTGTAGTTAGTTTTGAGGAATAGTCTAATAAAATGTGCTACAATTACTTAGGTGTCAGAATACCTTTTGGGATCACTAAATGTTGGGATTAAACAACAGTGATAGCAAGCTGGTGAAATGTAGCAGGAGAAATGACTGGCTGTGACTGTTAAATAATCTTGATTTCAACAGATAAGGTTGAAAGCTCTGAAAGGTCATCAGATAGAGACTAATGAATCATGATCAATTATTATTGGCTTAAATCAGACGTTTTTAGAGCTGTGGGATTTTTTATTAATTTTACGTACGAAACCATTTTTCAGTAGCTAAATTTAAGTTTAAAAAATGACTTGAAAATCAAACATTATGATTCACCATGGTAGTATCATGCAGAATACCAGAAATGATCATATTCTTTGGTTGAACTGTGGCTTGGGAAAATCAATAGTTTGTAGTAAGAATAGTTTGGATTAAGTAACTAATTTCATAATTTGAATCTGATTTAAGAAATAGAGCATCACTTATTTTATGTGCTTACATAATGTGTACTCTGCTTACTATTCAGTCTGTCGGGAGTTTAATACCTTTGTACATGATGTGCATAGCCAAATAATATTCCTGCTGTACTAAGATAATGCTGACACCCTCCTGACCTCTGAGTCAACGTTAATTTAATTCAGAACTGATACGTATAAGAATAATAATTCAATCGTTATATCTGGATGTCAGTTGGGTGCTTTAATTTAATTAAGATACACAAGGAAAATCCTTCCTGCAGATAAGATGACGCAGTTTACTAGGCTAATGGAACGCTATTATTGCTTTTTTTTAAGAACCTTTAGGGGAAATTAATGTGACATTTAATTTGCGTGTCTCTCTATACGTCACATACTTCATAGTTTTAATAAGATACATGATGCAAGTAATAACAAGCACAGATATTTTCATAAACTCTAGAATGCACAAAGACTAGCTATCACATTACATATAGATGTGAACAGGCAAGGGGCTGAACAGAAAAGGGAGAATATATACACAGGCTTAACAGGTAAACGTAATCAGTAATCAAGGAGACCAATAATGGCATAATGAAGACTAAACTGAAAGGATAAACATGAAGCCAAGATATGTGAACAAAAACCCAACTAAACAAGACGAAACTCTGACACTATTACATAATGTATTCTGTTGAATTTTAAATGTTTTAAACAAATGTGTCAAGAATAAACAATTTGCCAACTGTAATGTGGTGGACTGCCAATATAGCATAAATTAAGTTATTTATAATATATATATATATATATATATATATATATATATACATATACATATACATATACATATATATATAAACCATTAATTTTAAGGATGAAAATGCGACACAATATTTACATTGAAGCATAACTTTGATCGCATTGGTAGGGATTATTTATCAGTAATCTCACCTTTTCTAACTTTGATAGGGTTACTACCATCCATTAGCACCCATGGATGTGGATTAATTCATTCTAATTCTTAAAATAATAATTCTTAGTTTGCCTTTGTCTCTCTTTCATTTATTTTCTCTTCCAATTTATGAGTGTTGGGGAGTATTAGAGTTTGAATCAGCTATTATTACCATAGTCTCCATCACTCCAAACACCTTTTAGAGTGGTAAAAGAGTGTGTGACAGTTTGGTTTCTGCCCCCATGCTCAGAATGATGCAAAAATAAACTATAACCACTGGGACCTGTCAACTAAACCATAGTGAATTAACTCTCCATTATGAATTGTTAAACTAATATGTTTAAAAACAGAGTTTAACCATAAAACATACCCCATCGCAAGCCCACCACCGACACCACAGATGACCCAACTACACAGTAGCACAGTAGTTCACGGGTACTAATCTTCTGAAGGCTTATTTGGGTGGACTTGGTTCTCTTTGATACCAAAACGATCTGAAATTGTAAGAATGTGACAATACCAAACATTTTGCAGTACCAGTAGTACGGAGTACCATCTTTCAAATGGTCCCAAACATAGGCTATTTGTGTTTGCGCTCTGAAGAGTGTCAAAGATTTTTATTTACAACAAGTTTCGCAGTTTTAAGTATTGCAGTCAATCATGGACATGTCTGTAGAGTGCGTGAACGCATTTATGTTGTCAAAATCCACTCAATACCTTTTCGAAACATGTATGAGAACTCCTACGTCTCGTCGGAGGAGTTTCCAACGAATTGGGATCACGCTAGGGAGACCAATTGCCTTCGAGTGAATTAAAACGAGCCAATGAATATTGGCATGCAGGACTTGCATTCCGCATCCCGCCTACTAGTGCGGGTATAAAGCGGAAGCGAGCGCACACATATTTGCTTTTAGCTTCGGAGCCGACCGGTTGTGTCCTCTGAGTGGATGAGCTTCAAGATTAATAATTTATCTTCACGCTCAACGAGTCTGCTGTTCTCTCCGACACCTCTCTGTGTTGGTGTGACGGCGCTTCAGCGATACTCGGAATCTCCTGGGTACCAGCTGCTGCTTCACGCGATCTGCTGTTTTTTCAAAGAGCTGTTGTCACAGCTGGTATTCGGTTGAGTGCGCACAGCGGGCTTGCAGTTTCCCTGCTGTGTTGCCGCGTTTATCCCTGTGTGCTTCAGCACAATAAGAGAGCGTTTTCTGTGAAAAGAGCAACACGGGTGAAGATCGCGTCCTTTTCAGGTCCTTTTCATCACAAACATGCTGAGACTGTGTTCGTGGGTGGTTTATGCTCTCTTACGAGAGCATGACCACGTCGGCACGTTGTTCGTCTTGCCTTTCTCGAGGGGTTGAGCGCTCAGCGTGCCGTGTGCCATGAGGTATGGCCACGTTCACTGTTTTGCATGCCTGGCAGCTTTCGGATGGAAACTCTAATCCTTCTCATGAGGGACCAGCTATTTCATTCAGGGCTCCAGGGGAGGATCAGATGTCGATCACTGCATCGGAGAGTTCCCACTGTAATGGTGTGTGTGCTCATGCTGAATCTGATTCAGACTTGACAGCCACACTTCCTGGGCTACTCTGGGGGCGCAGTGCAACGTGTAATCGCCTTGCCCCGCCCCCGTGCCTGCCCGGATGCGTGTGAAAAAGCTTTTAGCAGTATGGAAGCATGTTGGTGCTGTGGAAAGCCAAACATGCCAAAATCTGCAGAAAGTTTTTTCCTCTCTCACTACCCTTAGTGGTGGGGTGACTTTGACTACACAAGGGTAGTAGGTACACAAGGTAGAGTCGGGGTTGAGCTGTGCAAGTTATAGCACTGGCCCTCGGTCAGACAATGTCCACACTGGTGATCCAGAAGCATCCCACGGCTAAGCCTTGTGGGGTACGAGACATTGCCAAAGTTCGCTTTCTCGGTGCTCCTATCTCAAAGGGTTTGCCGTTTTCGGTGAAACTGTTGGAGACTGTGCCCAGCGGCTGACCCGATAAGCTGTTGACTCACTCCTGGTTTCTCCTCAGTCTGTTTGTCGCCAACAGTGGTGGAAAGAGTACTGAAAAAGCATACTCAAGTAAAAGTACTGTTACTTGTCAAAAAATCTAGTGAGAGTAGAGTAAAAGTACCCGTCCTAAAAACTACTCAAAGTAGGAGTAAAAAGTAGCCCTATTAAAAGTACTCAAGAGTAGTGAGTAGTGAGTATTATGCTATGAATGTTAGTCCACCTTATACCCTGCAAATTGAAAATGTAGCTTACTCTTTTATCACAAATTCATAGAAAAAAAGAAACAGTATTTCAATATTTCTCCAACAGTTTTATTTTTGACTGCTAGCACTAAAAATACAGCGTTTCCCCTACCATTGTTTTGGACGACCCCCGCCCCCCCAAAAATGCTGACAAAATCCAGTCATAAAAAAGGAATTTATAACTCGGAATTTCACGGAATTTGTAATTTTTTTGAGGAATAAATAGAAAGCAGTTCAGTACACTTGAAATCAAATCGCGATATAGTGTGAATATTAAACCACAAAGACAATTTAAATACGAATCCTGCATGTTCTGTGTGAATGAATGGTGCAGCCGACGCACAGTTTCATTTACCACACACACACACACACACACACACACACACACACACACACACACTGAAGCACGTGTGAGGTGTGACGCTTGCGCTGTTTTTTTGCCTATATGAAGACACAAATGCATGAACTTCCTCCAGGCTCAAGATCCACTCCGAAAGTCACTTCGTGAACAAAATAAATTGGCGCCAGGTGTCTCGAAGTCTGTTGATGCTGGTTTGATGCAAAGTTTACCGCGCGCGATTTGATTTGACGGGAATCACGCATGGAGTCACATGATGACTTATTATAAAAATAAATATTAATATAAATGTAGCGACGGCAGGTTCAGGGAAAATAGCGCAGTAAAAGTACCGATACAGCACTTAAAATGTACTCAAGTAAAAGTAAAAGTACACTGTTTTTAAACTACTTAAAAAAGTACAATTCCTAAAAAAAACTACTCAATTACAGTAACGAGAGTATTTGTAATTCGTTACTTTACACCACTGGTCGCCAAGGGTGTCAGCCCCCTGTGAAAAAGATGTCTGGCAGCTTTATGGTGACGTCTAGCTTTCGCAGGAGGACGGCGCCACCTGTCTCAGCAGGCCTGAGACGGGTGACACAGGGTTGGAGGAAGTTGCTCTCAGGGAGATGGTGTCCTCACCTCTCCCGCCCCCGGAGGAGGACCGGGTGGAGAATTTGTTCAGTTCCTGTTCCGCTGCTGGCTCCCTGAGTCCAGTGGTACCCACATTTTCAATAGAGCAATTTCTTCCATCTCTGGGTCACAAGAGGTGCGGACTGCAGTGAGTGACGCTCCCATGCCTCGCCACTCCTTTCCCCCTCTTCCAGCGCTCAGATGGCAGTGACGCCGCTACGGCCTCGTCACTCTCGTCTGTCACTGGCCAAGGAGGCGCGGAAGCCAGGACTCGACGCCCCCGGGCCTCACTCCTCGTTTCCCCTCCAAGAGGGTGAGAATGACAATGCGCGCCGCCACGTTGCCTCGCCGCTCTTATTCCCCTCGCCCCAGCGCTCAGATGGCAGTGACGCCGCTACGGTCTTGTCGCTCTCGTCTGTCGCTGGCCAAAGCGCTCAGATGCCAGTGTCGCCGCTACGGCCTTGTCACTTTCATCTGTCGCCGGGCAAGGAGGCGCGGAAACCAGGACTCGACGCCTCCCAGCCTCGCTCCTCGTTTCCCCTCCTACCTTCGCCTCGGGACAGTCAGCAATCGAACGCCCCAGAGAAAGATGGGCCTTCCCTGCTGCTTGCCCCCCGGTGGAAGCAGGTAACTGTTGCTCTCGAAGCCTGGCTAGCGCTTCCGAGGCCGTCCAGGTGGCTCATCCGCGCCATCCGGTTTGGCTATGCAATTCAGTTTGCTTGCCGGCCTCCCAGGTTCAGGGGCGTCCTATTCACCCAAGTGCGGAGTGGCGACGCCCCTGTCTTGAGAAAAGAGATCGTTGCCCTGCTGGCGAAGGGCGCGAACGAGCCGGTCCTTCCAGCCGAGATGAGGTCTGGATTCTACAGGACTTACTCCATTGTACCCAAGAAAGGCGGTGGGTTACGACCAATTCTGGATCTGCGTGTTTTGAATCGGGCCCTTCACAAGCTCCCGTTCAAAATGCTTATGCAGAAGCGCTTCTTCAAGTGCATCCGTCCCCAGGATTGGTTTGCAGCGATCGACCTGAAGGATGCGTACTTTCATGTCAGTACAAAGTCCTACCCTTCGGCCTGGCCCTGTCGCCCCGCGTCTTTACAAAGGTTGTGGAGGCGGCCATTGTTCCCATGAGCGAACATGGCGTTCGCATTCTCAACTATCTCGACGACTGGCTGATAATGGCTCACTCGCGAGATCTGTTGTGCGATCACAGGGACCTGGTGCTCCGGCACCTCAGCCGTTTGGGGCTTCAGGTCAACCGGGACAAGAGCAAACTTTGCCCTGCACAGAGGATCTCTTATCTCGGTATGGAGCTGGACCCGGTCAACTAGACTGCGCGCCTCACCGAGGAGCGCGTCCAGTCAGTGCTCAACTGCCTCAGGTCCTTCCGAGGCAGGTCAGCGGTCCCACTGAAGCAATTTCAGAGGCTCCTGGGGCATATGGCAGCCGGAACCTGTTCGTCGTTTGGTGCTCTTCCCGCCGGGAAGACCCCCGAACTTGCCCGATCAGTGTCGTGCTTTCCTTTTTACAAGACGGGTTGGAGCGAAGGCTGCCTCCCTCCACCCTCAAAGTAAATGTGGCCGCAATAGCTGCCCATCATAATGTGATCGACGGGAAGTCGTTAGGGAAGCATGACCTGATCATTAGATTCCTTAAGGGTGCTAGGAGGTTAAATCCCCCTCGAAATTTGCACCCTGTACCCTCTTGGGACTTAGCCCTGGTGCTGAGAGCGCTTCAAAGGCCCCCATTTGAGCCCTTAACCCTCTGAGGTCGGCTATCGCGCCGGCGCGATAGTCTCGCTTTTTTCTTATCAGTGCAAATAAACTCAAAACACTCTGTTGATTTTGATCTAACATATTAAGTGTTGTACATCATTAGATCCTGATAAGTGTCTATTTTTTTTGTGGATATTTTAGTGTTGTGCTTTTCGCCAAATAAAGAAAAACAAACATGATGCGCGTTCTGCCTTCTCTCTGTCAGTGAAGTCCATTCTGAAACGCGTCCTAAGATTATTTTTAATTCCGCGAATACTTGTCATACAGGCACGAGTGTTTTTCCATAATGAAGCTTGAACTCTCTTCTTTTAAATGAATGAATTTATATAAAAAAACAAATATTCTCAGTTTATGTAATCTGTATGAAAAGTGAGAGATGTCAGTATTTTTCTTTCCAGCTCATTACACCTAATTACGCGTTAATGTGCCACGCCCACGGAGAGCGCGCGCTATTCAAACGCAAATGATCTAAGACGAGCCGTTCAAACATGCCAACGCCCACCAGCTGGATTATAAAACACATCGTGTTTAGTATGTATCTTGTACAGCTGTGTACACAGTGTATCCTTTCGCTGTGAGGAATAATACTATCTATAATACTATCTAATCTTAAATGTACCAGAAGTGCTGGTAGTTTCATTTCGAGGAGCAACGGATCCAGCTGATGTAGTAAGTCATTTATTCTAGTGCTTTGTTCTAATCGTTATATTGAATTTGTCGGACTGTAAACCGCAAAAAGACTGTTTAAATATGATTTGCGTGTCTGTGTGTAGGCTAAATGATGAGTGAACGGCAAAGGCGCGCGCGCTTTGTTTACTACAGTTATACAGCGCGTGTCTGTGCCGTTCATTCACTCTCGCACCTACATTAGTAAACGTTATGTTTACATGAACAACACATACAAACTATATTGCTATAGCCTACTAAGATGAGTAAAAATAGACTGAAATATGTTGAAATAAAATGTCTGAATAAGCAACAAGCTGCAAATTCACATGTATATACTAATATATCATACACAATATATTACAGACTAAATATGAATATTTAGACACGGTTTTGTGATTAGTTTTGGATAGATTATAAAGTTTTGACTGTAAAAAAAAAGACTACTGTCACATTAAATAGGTATGCTTTTGTTCACCAATTTCTGCTCATAGTTAAATACTATCGAGACGAGACGTAGGAGTTCCCATACGAAAGGGAACGTCTCGGTTACGTATGGTAACCCTCGTTCCCTGAGTAGGGAACGGAGACGTCTCGTCCCGTCGCCATGCTTGCTGTACCTTCGCGGAGGACTGGACACCGTCCGGCTCCTCAGCGTAAAGCAAATGTGTGTGCGTTCGCTTACGCTTTACACCCGCATTAGTAGGCGGGATGCGGAATGCAAGACCTGCATGCCAATATTCATTGGCTCATTTTAATTCACTCGAAGGCAAGTCTCCCTAGCGTGATCCCAATTCGTTGGAAACTCCTCCGACGAGACGTCTCCGTTCCCTACTCAGGGAACGAGGGTTACCATACGTAACCGAGGCGTTTTCCCACAACACAAATTCACTTTGAAATGTTCAAATAGATACTTATATAATTATATAGTTAAAGAGAGAGTGTTCTCATCGTTTTTGCTATCAAAATTTCACTACTGAAATTTGTATTTTGTGACAACACTAAACAAGCACAATAAAATATTTTTTTACATTGATACCACAGCAGTTTAACTCCAACCTACGTCTCATCTACAACAAATGACAAACTAAATAATAACTTAACACTTAAAAACGTCCTGCTCAAGTCATTATTGCGAACCATCACGTTCAGCTGTGTCATCGTTGATCACCTCGTTTACCTGTGTATTTAAGTTCCTGTGTTTTCGATTCTCAGTTGTCTGGTCACGTTAATGTTAAGTTGTGTTTGCTCGCCTGCCTGCCTTTTGGATTGTTTACTCATATGGATTATTAAAGCCTTTTAGACCCTGATCTTCATCTTGTTCATCCTACAGCCCAAACATGACCATTTCATTATCTTACTCAGACTTGAGTTGATACGGTAAAACCGCTGCTATCGTTACTGTTTGTATCATTGTGTAGCCTATACAAGTGCTGAGAAAGCCTCCAAAGATGAAATTCAGACATGGTAGATGGTGTTTTGTTTCTGACTTGAGCCAATCACAACAGACTGAGCCATCTAACCAATCAGTGCAGAGTAGACTCTCAGAAATGAGGGGTTTAGAGTGATTGGATCCTTGATCGAACCGTTTTAGACACTGTAAATGGTAAATGGACTGCATTTATATAGCGCTTTCAACAAACCCATGGCCACCAAAGTGCTTTACATATTGCCTTGCATTCACCCATTCATTCACTCATTCACTCATTCATACACCGACGTTTTAGACACTGTGAGAAATGAGGTGATGCTGTAATGTTTATTAAGATAAAATGAATGTGTTTGATGACCTTGGATGCATGTAAACCTATTGTAGGGGACCTCCAAAAAATAAGAGCCTTTAAAATAGCATAATAAAGGCATTTTAAATAGCACAATCATATAGGAAAAATAACTTGTGCCCCTTGCTTCTGTTGGCATTTCCTCTTCCAGCTGGTAGCCTCCCTGCACACTTCAACAAAACTGTAGTTGGTCAGACTCAGCAATATATCAGCTTTAAGCTGGGCTGCCAAGTCCCAGAGCTGTTGTTCTTCCATCTAAAACAAAACAAAACAAAACAAACAAAAAAAACCTAAGAGGAGAGCATAGCTAATATTCAGGTTCACCAGCTGACCTGCAGGACAATTATGCAGATCCTGGACCCAGCAGTGCACCTTAGATTTTATTGCAGACAGCAATTTTAACACTGAACACCAGCCATTACTTCCTCTGACCATGAAAAAATAAGAAATGTTATGCATTTAAGGCCCCATTTACACTGCATGGTTCAAGTGACCCAAATCCGATTTTTTCCTCTCATGTGGCACAAATATGACCGGTGAACGTGTAAGCAGGAAAAAAACGCATGGATTCCGATTTTCTCAGATCGTATAGGGAATGTGGAGGTACGTCACGCCGTGTTGCATTATGGGACGTGGGCGCCATCTTTACAGGCACGATCTCTGTTTACCTTCGCTATAATAGTGGGTGTTTGGCTAAAACGAGGTAAAATTGAAGAAGAACGGAAGAAATGGAGATGTTGAAAGAAAAAGAGAAGGGACCCTACCGGGATAAACTAAATGCCACTGCCAAAAAACGTTATTTGGACAAACTATCCGCGATAAACAACGTTGATAGATCTGATTTAGTTTTGGTGTTCTAAGCCTATGCTAAGTTGATTACTATTGTGCATAAAGTTCAAGCTATTTTACCTGAAAAACAGCTCTCATAGTTAATGTTAACTTGCTATTTTCAGCATATGTTAAGTTTTCATAGGTTGTGCAAGATAAAAAATTGTACATTACTTTATAATGCCACAAGATGTGGTAACTTGTTAAATAAAACTGTGCCTTATTGTCATCATTTAATGTTGACACGTGTAAAAATGATGAGGGTATTTGGTCGTTTATTTTAAAATAGTTTGATGTATCTTTGCCCATTTATGTGTACTTAAAGGGTCTTTGTGGATGCAATCAGTACAGAAACAGAGAAGTCACTTAATGCATTTATTAAGCAGTTATATAAAAACATGATTCACAAACATTTTAAAAAAGGCATGTAAAAAGATGTACAGAATATCAAAGCAAATTGTTAACTGAAAACAAAATAAATATAATTTGATTCATGCAATGTGTCCTGGCTTTATCATCTGCTAACATGAACCACACATTCAACATCATTCATCAACTATCCTCCTCATAGAGGAATATACAATACACAACCTCTTGCTTTGTACAACTTTTAACAAACGTAGTATGCAGTGGAGGACAGTAAGTAAAGTTTTTCCTCATGATTGCAGCACCCCACGCGATCCGGCGTCTTCTCGTTAGCTCCTCGACCTGCTTCCCTTGTTGTTTTTTCCAAGAAAGAAAGGTGAACAAACGTATTCCATTGTTCAGTTTCCTCCCTGAACGATCGTGTGACCTGCTATGGCAGTTGAACTGAACAACCATATCGACGTTTATTAAAATCTCGACAGAAAATCCAAACACATCCTCCAAAACATGCATTTAAATACAGCGGTATTGGGCGCGATCCTGTAAATATGGCGGCGGACCCATAATGCAACACGGCGTGACGTCATCTCCACATTCCCTATTCAGGCCTAACTCATGTGGTAATAAATCGGATATGAATCGGATACGCGCATTTGCGTGTGCCATGTAAGCAGACAAATCGGATATTCCCCAGTAAATGCGAGTCGTACGTCATTAAAAAAGTTACGTCAACTCAGGTGAACACCACCAACTGAGATCACATGACTTATTATAGGCGCGATGGAGGACGAAGGATACACACAGTGAAGCAATGCGGAGGTTTCTTGTATTTTGAGTGTTTTGGGCAAAGAGACAGTGCAGGCAAAAATGCAGGGTTGTTACAGAAATAAATCCGTGTTTGAAGACATTTCACGAGATATGGGGAGGCACGGTTTTAAGCGCTCGATCGTGGCTACATTGCCAACAAGAGCTCTCCTCTTTTTTCTCCTCCGTACGAGACCAATGTTTTGCTGACTTTTTTGATGACTTTTCAAAATATTGTGGAAAGCAGTGGATAATTTTATTCGCATCTGCATCCATTGCATTTCGTGCTGTTTTACTTCCTTTTCCGGGTCAGAACGTCTACATTTGGTAGTTTCAGCAGTGTATAGTGTAAATGCAAAAATCGGTTATGGGTCACTTATAAAAAAAAGATGTAAGTGGGTCGTCAAAAAAATCGGATATAGTCAGAAAATCGGATTTGGGCATCAAGACCTGCAGTGTAGGCCTATATGCAGCCTGAAGCAGGGCCTGTGGATCAGCAGGTGAGTCATATTCGACTGAGTGCAGGAATGTACTTATGTTACTTTTTAGCTACAATTTTATTGGCGGAATCTTCCAAGTTATGGATTAAGACATTGGATTTGGATTTATCCAAATCGACTTACAAATGAGGAACATCACAAGCAATAACTACATGTTAGACTGATATTGATATTGAGATGTTGACAGACTAGCAGTCAAAGCAAAGGTGCTGTTTTTGTGTTCAAACCCCAGATAAATCTATTATAAATGTTGACAAATACCAAGAACGTCTGCAGTTCCTTCACAGATTTTGGTTGTAGTCAATTGGTTACTAACTGGACCTAAACAGATTAATATGAATTCCCTGGGGACTGAGGACATACCTTAATGCAGTGGTTCTCAAAGTGGGGTCCGTGACGCACTGCCTGGGGGTCCGCGAAATATTTTTAGAGCCCTATGAACGGAATCGCGGAATCCAGTCAGACCATCGGGGAAATTCTTGGCAGAGCGCACCTGATCTTCATTGTACCGGTGCTTATCTTTAGCGTGCGCAGCTCAAACAGCAATGCACATTTATAACTATAATTGGGACTGTCATATACATGCCATTATAATGAGAACACTATTGTAATAAAACGTTGTGAATTCTCTGGGTTTAGTGGCCGTTTCAGCGCGTTGTTGTGGGAATAGCGCGTCCAGAACAGGGATGGATAGCCTACACATTATGACCAGCACAAGTTCGATTGTGCATTCACGTCATTTTGTGCAGATAAGTCGTAATATAAAGTTGATGTAATATAAATATCTGATTAATCTCACATAGGCCTATTATGCGTTAAACAACATGGTAGAAAAGGTCTTCAGTTTTCCGGTGCTCGTTCTCTTCAGCGCGCGCAGATTAAACAACAATGCAACATATTAAAAGCTATTGGGACTGTCATATAGTTATAAGTGTATTCACTATTGTAATACATTTGTAAATTCTTTGGGTTTACATTCCTCCGCAACCGTTGGTTGAGTTGATTATTCTTCTAGCAAAGCGATTCAGTTTAACGTTCGTTCTCTTCAGCGCGCGCGCTCAAACAGCAATGTCATTTGAAACAGTAACTAAGCTATTAAAGATGTTTACTATTACTGTAATATTAAAAAAGTTTTTTTTTTTCAAAAATATTGCGTTATAATTAATAACTAACATTATTTTGTTCTCGTATTTTCATCAACGATAGGGTTTGATTAAAATAATTTCCTTATTGTCCGTGCGGAGGCGATTCCATTTTATTGATCCATGGCACATGCATTTTGTTTCTTAATATCAGTGGCGGAACTAGAGTTTTATACATGGGGTGGCCACTGCTACTTTCGGGGGTACACAGTACACACACAGTGGAAAAGCTTGTGGAAGGAATTGGGTCACTCTGTTTGTGTCTATAAGTGTTGAACATCCAAAATATTTGCAGAAAACAAAGCTGAAGCACCAAGTAGATAAGATACTGCACGTGTCTGTTATGAACTGCTGCATTTATTTACAAAAAAAATTTTCCATTTTTTTTTAATTTTATCTTTTATTAGATATAACAGGCATCAAGCAGACATGTCCTTGAAAAAGTTAAACAATTTTATTGCCCATCAATATAAAATCTTATCTTGGGAAGATTAAATACAACATAATTCTTTCTTTATAACAATTTATAATAATTCTAATTCTAATTATTTAATTCATACATTTTTTTTTGTGTTCATTTTTGGGTGAACTATCCTTTTAATCTGGCAAAATCATCTCAACTTAAATTCCTGAATTGGGTATGTGATTGACTGCCTGTGTCTGGTAGATGCTCTGACCTGTTGCTGGTTCTGAAGTCGGACCACACTGACTCTGACTAGCCAGTGGTGATGCAAGGGCTGGGGGGTCTGTTTGCACCTGATCTGCCTGTTAGTCCAGTCATTTTAACCCAAAATGGGGGTCAACCTTGAACAAATTGCAACAAGCAAACTCAACTGATTTTGTATCCTCAATATGTCCTGAGTAAGGAAAAAAAAGTCCCAAAGAATCCCATTAGGGAAAGTTTAGAAAAAAAAAAAATATATATAGCCTATTCATACGCCTATTCATTCTTTTTCTTACGAGAATAGGGTAAAAAGTTTAACCTTTAGATATCACCATGAAAATTACCATGAAAAGTTGATTACTTACATCAAGACAAACAAAAAGTGTACTCCAAGTTTTTTTTTAAATTGTTTGTTAAAGTGGACAAACGGTGCATAATCTAATTACATATGTGCTAATTTGCATAAATACCACAACAGATCTAAACATTGGGTCTAGCCAGGTGAAAATGTCTTGTTGAATCTTGTTGACACATAACAGTAAAATACTTAAGTCTGAATGGAACCCATTTAGGCTACCCATGAGCATTAATACATAGAGGCAGGAAGAAGTACTTTAGAAACCAGCCTTTTTGAATTATTAAGAGATGGGGTTTGGGGCTGGGTCTGTGCGACTGTTTCTGGGGGACGAGTCTAAGGGAAGAACAGGAGACAAGGGTAAGGAGAATGCAGAAGACAAAAGGTAAGTAAAATAAAAAGTGAATCCCCAGAAACAGATTTCGAAACTTTCCCCAAATGGGATTCTTAGGGACTTTGTTTCCTTACTCAGGACATAATGAGGATACAAAATTATTTTGTTGAGTTTGCTTCTGTTGCAATTTGTTCAACCTTTTTTTCATAAAATGACTGGACTATGTTTGTGCTTATTTTAAAATAACTCTGATATCTCTCCCTTTCTTTTCATGTTTAATTGACCCTGTTCAAAAATATGACAAATTTAAAATAGGATTCCAATCATATTCATATTCTAATCATCATCCAATTACCAACATTTAACTCTTTCCTCACCAGTATAAAAAAAATGTGGTTTTGGTAATTTTCACAATTTCATGGCACCCTAGAATATTTTGTTGTATGAATATATGAACATACCAAAAGAAAGAACAAACCCTGTGCTTTTAAAACAAAAACAAAAAAAATAATGTTATTCTAGCTTTGTGCGTCTTTTTTTTTTAATCAATATTCAAGTTGGCAAGTTTCATAAAAAGCAACATGAGCAAAAAGCTGAGAAAATCGCATTTTTATCAAAGACTACATCTAGATAAGATTCACAATGATGATCAAAGCACAGTAGATCGAGTCCATCAACACCCTACACCCATAAAGCTTCGTGTCCTATAGTGATCGCATTATGATATCGCTTGTTTCTGCTCTTCTTTGCCTGCGTTTTGATCTCCTATCCTCACATTAGCTAGAACATTTGTGTAACGTAGGCTACTACACACGGCAAGGTACTATGCGTGTATTAGGCCTAATGTAGGCTATTGGGAGCAAACCACCCTGATGCTAAACCTTAAAAGCTTACTTCAAATATGATGTTTTCTTATTCGGTGAAGTTCGGTATCCTGCAACCATCTCTCGTCCTCTGCTCGTACGTTTGAAAACTGCGCACGCCGCGCTGCCGGCGAACGTATTTTTTTTTTTAAATCAGCATCAGCAACTGCCAGTAGCAAATAACATTTTGGGGTGGCACCCGGGGTGGCCAATCGCATGTCAGGGGTGTCCAGTGCCACCACGGACCCCCCTCTGGCTCCGCCACTGCAGCCCAATGTTATCCAATAACTTGTTTGCATTATTTAGGTATTTTATTTTTTGTTACATGATTTGTTGATTGTTCTGCCATTGATATAAGGTGAAATGAGTTCATTATTTTAAAGTTGGTGCACATAAAGTAACATTACATAATATAAATGATATTTTATGGGATGGTTCACCCAAAAAAATGAAAAGTTTGTCATTTTCTCACCCTCAAGTTGTTCCAAACCTGAAACCAAACCTGCTGAACACAAAAGAAGATATTTTGAAGAATGTGTGTAACCAGACATTTTCTGGTACTTTAAAAAAAAAAAAAAACATATGGAAGTCAATGGGGTCCATCAACTGTTGGGTTACGACATTCTTCAAAATATCATCTTTTGTGTTCAGCAGGAGAAAGAAACTCGTACAGGTTGAGGGTGAGGAAATGATGACAGAATTTTCATTTTGGGTGAACTATTATTTTTATGTAAAATGTTTTAATTTTAATCTAGGGAATTTTAATGTTTGGGTTTATTAGAACAAGCCATGTGCTTGCTGTCTTGCTGTTGATTTTATGAAAGCTTTTAAGATAAATTACTTCCAAAATCCAATTTGAATAAAAGACAAGTATATATAGTATTAACATGATTTAAACTGAAATGTTTCTGTTCTATAAACAGGTCTTAAGTTTTTAGGGTGAAAAAGATTACAATGCAATTAATTCCAATGGCATTTAAGAGAAAAAAAAAAGAAGAAAAAAAAGTAGAGAGTCAGGGCCTTAAACCGAGGCCCTGACTCTCTGTGGTCACAAAAAATCCCAGGATGTCTTTCGAAAGAGTAGGGGTGTAACCCCGGCATCCTGGCCCGGTGGCCTCTGTCCATCATCCCTCCTAATCATCCCCATATATAGCAATTGGCTTCATCACTCTGTCTCCTCTCCACCAATAAGCTGGTGTGTGGTGGGCGTTCTGGCGCAATATGGCTGCCGTCGCATCATCCAGGTGGAGCTGCACACTGGTGGTGGTTGAGGAGATTCCCCCCTCTATGTGAAGCGCTTTGAGTGTCCAGAAAGGCGCTATATAAATGTAATGAATTATTATTATTATTATTATTATTATTATTATTAATAAGGGGGGGGGGGGGGGGGGGGACAGGAGGGTGGGGGGGGGGGGGGGACAGGGAGTTTTTAGTTGTTTCTCTGAAGACAATGATCAGTTCTTATGAAGAGCTAAATAAACATGAAAAGGGAATATCATCTTCAAGTTTACAAGTTTCTAATGCTTTATTATTTCTAATGCATTATTACAAACGTGTTTATTAATCATTTAATGTCAGCAAGTCAAAAGAGCAAGTCTACAGACAGCAACAACACTGACATTTACTCTTACCTCTCTTAAAGGGATAGTTCACTTTGAAATTAATTTTTGATATGTTTTAGCTTACCTCTAGTGCATCCAAGATGTAGGTGTCTTTGTTTCCACAGTATCTTCAATTTTGATAATTTTAGGTAAAACCGTTGTTGTCTGTCAGTCATACAATGGAGGTGAAGGGGGTCCAACTCAAAGAGCAGTCAAAATTAAACATTATTTAATGACTCGTAAATGTAAGTACACATTGATGCCCTAAGACACGAAACGAGTGGTTTTTGTGAGAAAACGAACAGTATTTATATCTTTTTTAGCTCGTGTAAGCATATCCATGTCCAACTGATCTGAGAGCAGGGCGCTTCGGTCTGCGCATGCGTACAGCGTTCGCCGGAATGCCCCGGTTGTGTTCAAATAAATAAGGTTGTGAAAAAAATCAACGTTGTCTGTTGGTATATAGAAATCGTCTTCCATTGCGATCCTGTATATCTAAATATGTTTAGATCTTCACAGTGTAAGGTAAAACTTCCGAAATCTCTGCATAAACAATGAGTGACGTAAACACGCGCGAGGGAGCCCTTCCGGGGCATTCCGGCGAACGCTGTACGCATGCGCAGACCGAAGCGCCCTGCTCTCAGATCATTTGGACATGGATATGCTTACACGAGCTAAAAAAGATATAAATACTGTTCGTTTTCTCACAAAAACCACTCGTTTCGTGTCTTAGGGCATCAATGTGTACTTACATTTACGAGTCATTAAATAATGTTTAATTTTGACTGCTCTTTGAGTTGGACCCCCTTCACCTCCATTGTATGACTGACAGACAACAACGGTTTTACCTAAAATTATCAAAATTGAAGATACTGTGGAAACAAAGACACCTACATCTTGGATGCACTGGAGGTAAGCTAAAACATATCAAAAATTAATTTCAAAGTGAACTATCCCTTTAATATACTCTCAATATTATACTATACCTATTGTTTAATAATTTAACTTAAGTGTAATTGGACGCTGAATTGGACTATTTACCACTAAATATTTACTTGATTATTGTAGGTTTGAAAGTTATCAACTCATTTCAGCATTTCCATGACAATAAAGTCACAAATATTTACAGAGTTAGAGTAATGTTAAATGTTACAGTATGCATGTGTGAAGACTGTTCCCTAGCTCAAATGGCCCACATTACCATGTTTCCAGTCTGGTGTACATCTCTTCTAGCAAATGTTTGTTGCCGGTTTCTTGAATACATGATTATTGCATTATTGAATCAAAGGGGTTTGTGCTAAATTAATGAGATTCCCTGTCATGAATGTCATTCATACTTGTGAATGTGGCGTTTCATACTTATACATGTAATATACTGTAATCTCTCTGTCAACCACAATATTGATCTTTTGTGGGCATTTAGTCATGCACTAGTACTAACACTAACAGTTGAATGATATATCCACTAAGAGTAAGACCAAGTTAAGTTTAATTTAAAGAAACATGATTAGGTTAATGTATACATGTTCGATAGTTGTTTTCTCAATCATTGTCACCCCGATCACGTTGTCTAGTCCGTCAAGCAGAGATGATCAACAGAGCAGCATGCTGATCAAATTCCCAGTCCCTCAGTGTAAGTCATAATTACATTCACTGACACTTAGGGAACTCACTCGCTTCTCTCTGCTCTATTTTTCTCTCCGGTCTTCCTCTACTCTGGTCATTCCAGTCAGTTTGGCTCTGTATAAGTAACTCATCTCCACGGTTACCATAACAACAAAATTACTTAGTCATCATGCAAGAGAAATGTAACATTGTGCACTTAGTCCATATCTGTGCTAAAATTGAAACCTTGTAGATAAGGTTCACTATCCTGTATGGAAATTCAAATATCTTTGAAAACTGTACTGTTAGGATCTGAGAATCTCACAAATTGAAAGATTTGAATCCTTTGATGTTTATATGATGTTTATTGGCCCTTTCTGATGCAACACATCAGTGGGAAGAAGGAAAACTGTCTGCTGGCTTCATTTTACTGTGTGTTTCTCTCAGTGGCGGCGCTAGACCGGGGCTTAGCACCTTAGCACTAAAAATTAGGATTTCCCCCAAGGATTTCATAATGATTTACCAGTTTTTTACTCTCAGTGTCACTTTCAATAAAAAAAAAAAGAAGTAATTAAAAACCTAAAAAGGGGGGTTAAATAAATGTTGGAAATGTGCCCACAATAGTTTTAATGGGGAAGGAGTCAATTGCACACGTAGGTACGGCGTGCGCATTAGCGAATGGAGATCATATTAAAGGGATAGTTCACCCAAAAATGAAAATTAGCCCATGATTTACTTATCCTGAAACCATCCTAGGTGTATATGACATTCTTCTTTCAGACGAATATATTTGTAGTTATATTAAAAAATGTCCTGGCTCTTCCAAGCTTTATAATGGGAGTGAATGGGAGTATGTCTTTGGAAGTCCATCAAAGCGCATCCAAACATGATTGTCCATCCAAAGTGCTCCATGCGTCTCCGGGGGTTAATAAAGGCCTTCTGGAGTGAAGCGATGCGTTCATGTAAGAAAAATATCCATAATTAAAACTTTATCGACTAAAATAACTAGCTTCCGGCAGACGGCCGTACGCAAGCTGATTATTAATTTTTATAACTCTGATTGTATTCGTCTGAAAGAAGAATGTCATATACACCTGGGATATACACCTGGGATGACTTCAGGGTGAGTAAATCATGGGCTGATTTGAATTTTTGGGGGAATTATCCCTTTAAGCTCCTCATCAGCAACGATCATACTGGAGAGCTATTATATGAAGAAAAAGACTGCAGACTTTTGACACATCTCGGAATAGTTCAGAAGATAACAGACATGTCGTCCTCTTGTAATCTGCTATTGGTGAGTAGCTACCCTGATCTTTTTGAGGATTCACTCACGTTAAACGTCAAGTAGGCTAATATAGATTTTATTATAAATTCTTGCACTTTGTTCGCCAAAGCTAGCCTGGTGATGAAAAAAATAATGAGAAAAGGTTGTTTTAGATCTAAACATATAGATTAATGTGTTAAACAAGCGTCTTTGACCGTTATTGCATCTCTTCTGCTTTTTCAGTTTCTCACGCCATGTTTTAAAATGCCTTGTCGAATTAAAAGTTCAACTTTTGAAAACACGTCTCGACACCCCCACTCTTTTCCATTTTATTTGCATTTTAAAAGCACAAGCGCATTACTTAATTTAAAGCTCCAGTCCGTAACTTTTTTGGGTTAAAAATTATCCAAAATAAATTTTTGAGCAAGTACATAGCCAGCCAGTGTTCAAAACTATCTGCTTGTCTTAGCTCGATACAAAACGGTAAGGTAAGCTTGTAATAATGTTTTTAATTCCAGTGGTGGATTTCCGCGGGAAATTCGAGCATGTCTTTGCGTCATTACGTCACATCTGTACACATAAAGGAGGAGTCTCGGCTAGTAGGCTATATTGCGTGTGAGGATGTTGGAGGTGGAGATTTATAGCGTTTTCTCACAGCACTTGATATAATTAAACTTATTAATTTGATGCCAGATCCAGAAAGGTTCAAACGACAATCACCAGTGACAACTGGAGATTCACACGTTGTAAAATGCAAAAGACTTTGGACTTCGGAGTGGCTACAGAAAAAAAGAGACTGCAACCGGCCCCATGCGAAAACAAGGATAAATATCTGAAGGGCATTAATGTAGTCACACAATGCTGATGCTGTTAACATTAACAATTTGAGAACAAAGTATAATTTGCACGGTTTGACGTGATATGATAAGCGGTCGTTAGATTTAATCACCGCGATTTACTGCAATGCTCCCCCCCCCCCCCCCCCCCTTAGTTGATCAGAACAAAAGTGGATGTTACTTGTTCAGATGACAAATTCTTATGTTGGTCATACTTCCAAAAAGTAGAATCTGTAATTCCGAATCACAGTATCCACACCGGCACGGCGACTGACAGCTGCACATTTTTCTCAAAACATTGGATTCATCCGCGCAGTGCCGTGCCGAGGCACAACCCAAGTAATTTTGATAATTCTGCGAATAACTGCAATTTCAGATTTTCGAACAGAGAAACTATGGACTGCAGCTTTAACTTCTCTGGCCATAATTTAGAAGTTGATACAATCTGCAAAATAGATATTTTTAATATTATCTCAGAATTTGCCAGCAGGTAATTTAGGCTGCTGTCACTTTAAGGCCTGCCACACAGATCCCTTATACTGCTACACATGCGTTTTCTTTCTCAACTATTTGCGTTCACTTAAAACATAACTGAATGTGTTTACGTGAATACTCTCCAAGACTGGCATTTTTACTTTTTTATGTGTATTTGACTATTTAAGCGCAATAAGCAGTGAAAAAGTACTCAATTTAGTACTGAGAGGCAGTTTTATGTGCACGCACTTTGGGTGTGAGGAATGAGTAAAATTATGCACAATCCCACACTGAAATTCAAGCCCTGTAACACCAACAATATTCATCTGGAGCAAACGAGTGAGGGGAGGCGGGTTTGTGTCAACTCAGTGTTGGAGAGATGAGAGAGCAAGAAAACACAGCTGGTATCGTGTATCGATTCTGCAGAAAATGAGTATTGGAGGCGTTTCAGATATTTCAGTGTCGAAATGTATTTTCGATGTTTTTGACAACACATTGCAGTTAGTTTATGGTTTAAGATGCCTTTAAAAGACTGTGTGTGTGAGTGTGCCTGGTAAACCCTATTTTTCATAAATATGCCAGGTCCAAAATGCCCACATAAAGATGTTATACCCATGAGGAAAACAGCTAATAAATCATACTAAGTTATGTTTTTTGAAAATGTAAAAATGCAGAACGTTTTCTGTGATAGGTAGGTTTAGGGTTAGGGGATATAATATGCAATTTGTACAGCATAAAAATTATTATGTCTACGGAAAGTCTTAATATGAATGAAATTATTGTCTAATAAAGGTTTGTTTAAAGCAGTTAATTAATGACATTTTATATCATATTTTTAAATCCTAAACCTTTCTGTTCATTTCAGGTTTAAAAGATGAAAATAAAACCAGGTTTTTATTGCGGTTTTAATACAGTTTACTTAGTTTTATGCTAAGTGAACACGCGTGGCCTGCTCCACTTCGATTTGAAGTATTCTGTGTAGGCCTATACTTCACACGTGTGTGTAATTTAATTTATTGATTGGTGTTGTGTGTCACCTAATGGATGCTGATAGAAGCCAGCCACATTGAACATTATCTATCAGCCCTGTCTATATGTCTCTAAAGTTAATTGAATGACCTTTCATAATGAACACAATTATCTCTATTTAGTCCTTGGAGGCCTGAATCAACACGGAGACAAATACTGTGTCCCTGAAGCATGGTTAGATTATCTTTTCAAAGACTGCTCTTATCTTAATTGGTTTGCATGTGGGGAAAAATATCAAAAATTTAAAGCTTTTTGACGATACCTACAGACAGTTTCTTCCCATATAAAAACAGACAAGACATGCAACAAGAGAGCAAACAGTTTTTTTTAAAGAATTGCATTAGGTGTAAAATTGTCAGAATTATAGATTTGCCATTAAAAGAGAAGTATTTTATTGTCACTTTCTTAGTACAGCAAAAATCCATATTCCCTCATTGTTCTCTTTTTTTAAAATGAGTTTGGACTTAAATTACCCAGACTGCACATTTTCTGTCAATGTTTCTTCCTGCATTGTCTATATTTATTAAGCTAATATTGTTACAGGTCATAATGGATGCCTCTATCCATTAATCACTTTTAGAAATCAGTCTATGTCACATTGAAGTTGAAAGATATTTGTATGACAGCCTTTGAAAGTCTTTGATTGAATGGAAGCTTATAATTACTCTCACAAACATACAGAACTGTTTTATATCTTCTGGTTTATTGGACTGCATATGTGCTGAGATTCATTCCAAACCCTGCCTGACAGTTAAAGTAGCACTAAACATCACCTCAGATGACATTTTCTCTTGATCATGTTTTTTTAACTCCCTCTTTTTAGTCAAATTTGACACGCCCTGTAATTATGACTGTGGAAAGACATTCAAACAGCATATGCATTTGATGATCATGTAGAATCCATTAGAAACTTTCTTTTGAGGCAGTTTGTGGTAGATGATTCAGGATCAATCAAACACATTTGTCTAGCTTTTCGAATTGGAGTTATTATAGAGAATCGCCATCTTTAGATTGTTTACAGCTTACAAACTGAGATATTTGTTCTCTGCTGGACTCTCGGAAGCCATGATAGAGAGAAAATTACATTATTCTTACTGTTGACTTTCTTTTGCTTGGTGAGGTTTTTCTTTTTTTTTTTTTTCTGACAATTATAGTTGAGGAATAGAAAAATAATGATTGGATTTCAGTCAGAGACCATTATGGTTTCTTACCTTCATTTGGTTTGTGTGTGCTCATTTCCAAAATTATACTTTTAATGAGATTGATTGATTGATTGATTGATTGATTGATTGATTGATAGAGAGAGAGAGAGAGAGAGAGAGAGAGAGAGAGAGAGAGAGAGAGAGAGAGAGAGAGAGAGAGAGAGAGAGAGAGAGAGAGATTAACTACAGGGCAACTGCCTCTCTCTCTCTTCACTTTGAACGGCAGTTGGATCACAGAGGTGCCACCTACTGTGTGAGAAAAGGAGAATGAAGGATGGGTGGAACTGTGCATCATTTAGCCTTCGGCATATGGTGCTTTGCCAGAGATATTGGAGAGGTTTTACATTGTAATTATAAAAATGATAAATGACACATGTAAGCTTTTTAACTTGTTCAAATGTTTAGAAAACAGCCGTTTACTGTTTCAGCCAATAATTGCCCTATTCTCCTCATTCCTGGTGAGGTTATAATGAGTTGAGTACTTCCAGTACTCCAATTAAAGTGTTTATCTCGGAGTCTCAGCTGAAATATTGATAAAATTTCACCCAAAAAGTTACATTCTGTCAATATTTACTGAGCTCATGCATGTTGTTCCAAAACTGTATGTTGTTCTTTAATCTGTGGAACATAAAATTAAATTTTTGAATGCCATTTTATGAAAGTGAACGGAGACACCAGCTGTCAAGGGCAATTAAAAAAAATTCTCTGATAATCTTTCTTTCACCTCTAGTTCTCAAAACAAATACGGCACCATTTATTTTAATAACGTTGTGACAATGGCATTGAAAAAGGTGTCAAAGCACTATTTTCGTAGTATGTGTCTTGTCCATTTCAGAACTTTGGCAGAGGGAATTTTCAGTGAATAATGACTTTAAGCGGGTTAGTTCAACCAAAAATGAAAATGTCATCCTTTACTCATACCGTTCCAAACTCATAAGACAAACATGTGTGTGATGCCCAATAACCAATGAGATTTTGATGTGCTCTGTGTATGTGTGTAGATCAACATTTTTATGTGAATAATAACATACATATAAAGCGATCATGTCTTTTCAAAAGACTTACTTTAAACCTCTTGATTCATGGATTACATTTATGGTGTTTTTATGTACTTTTTGAAGCTTGAAAATGTTGATTACCTAGACTTTCAATAAATGGACAAAAGTGACAAGAGCATATTAAAAATATCTTTATTTGTGTCCCCAAGAAGCATGGAAGTCTAATGGGTTTGGAACGACATGAGGGTTAGTAAAGGCTGACCGAATTTTCATTTTTGGGTGAACTAACACTCTGTTCATCAAGCTACCTGCATAAGGAATGTCTAAGAAGTATTTTATCATTTTTTTTTTCTCTAATTTTGGAGTTTGACAGCCCCAGCCCCAAATCGCATTATATAAAAAAAAATAAAAAAAAAATGGCCACGATATTTTTTCTTTCTTATTCCACAGAAGAAAGACATACATCTTTGAAACATGAAGGTTAGTAAATTATCTAAAACTTATAATTATCTAAAATATATATATTCCCATTTTTCAAAATTAAAATTCCTTCAAGTTTAAAGTGAACTTCAGTCAGCTTACTTAAATAGAGCTGTCCATGGTGCTGAAACAGAGAGTGTGAACTGAGAGTGAACCAAACAGTGTGGGTGTTGTCCATGGTGCTAGAAGTCAAGTCAGCAGTCACAGGGCACACAATGTCCCCTAGCAAAACAAATACCTGCAATTCTGACAAAGAGACATTGAAGTGCAAAAAATCCCCCAGACCTATTTTTCTTCAGCCATTGATCTTGCATTTACATATTGCTCGGTCAGCAGAAATGTCTCTTTAGAGATCCTCTCTATTGTATTACACTAATTTTTTCTTAAGCCTCTTTATCATCCCATGGTTCTACAGAATTATTGCAATACACAAACACCAGTATTGATCAATTCATCAACTGGAGTATTTTTATAGAGGATATTTGCTCCACAGACAAGGCAAATGAATAACTACTGGAGAATTGGATTTTATTTTCATTCCCTCCAAGAACAGCTTCATTTTTTTTTATGTTCCTTCATTTTTTGTTCATGCCCTGTTTATGATAGCCCAATGCTTGATGTCTTATTAAGACACTTTTGGATTGAGTGTCAAGTGTACAGCAAGCTAGAAAACATCCCAGCTGGTTTGTATTGCCGCATGATGAGTTGGAGAGAGAGGGAGAGAGAAAGAGGGAGTAAGTAAGGACCTCTCTGAGTTTTGTATTAAGCCCACAGCTTTCACCTTAGTAACTCGGCAGGTGTTTTTGAACAGAGTGAATGTAATTGATATTCAGAGGAAAGGCCGGTGCAGAAATGAAAGCTTCAGCGTAAGTTCTGCCGGGAAGACTCAATTGTTACGTTGCTTATTACCTTCTCATCTATCCAATCGTTTTCTAATACTTGTAGTGTAAAAGATTGGTACTTACACGTCTGAGTTCGCAGATGCTGATGCCTACATTCACCTCCATCCTCCCCACCACCACCAGGGTGGTCCCTTCCCATACCTCCCAGGGGGTCGGCTGTGCCCCTGCCTTCGTCTTCAGGGAGGAAATGCAGATTCCGTACTCTCAGATTGCGAGCTACGAGCGGGGCCTACGCCAAAGAACTTTATATCACAATACTTGCTTGATGGGCTGTTACTAAATGTATGCTTGTTGCGTTATTTTGCCTCCCGAGTCTTTCTGGTAGAACTGTCTAGCCAGCTTGTGGACAGCAGCCAGAAGATGAGGTGAAGGTCCATGCCCGGCACTGTCTTGGTGGTGATAGACAGCTTCTCTCCATATCAGTGTATGTTTTTGAGGTATAGGTGTTAGCAGTCTGCCTGAACAGCCTACATTTAGATCAAATTGCCTGCTAGTGAGCTGATTGGCTGAAAGGAAACAATAAATGCTTGAGAAGGGAGTCTGACAATTGTAATCTTATATGTAATCTGAGATACTAGATACATGTGAAGAATTTGTTCTAAAGAGTTTCTTTATGAAATGTATGTAATAGTCTAATGAATATGTGTACTTAAAGGAACACTTCACCCATTTGCATTAAGCTTTGTATCTTTAGAAACCCAGTCATATTTTTGAATGGTCATGGTTTATTCCCTCATTTTCCCCTGAGATGGGAGAAATAAGGATTTTAGTGTTCCACTTCCTGCTTTTTATGACGTAAAAATCGTAATTTTGCATCATAAAAAGCAGGAAGTCCAATTTCTTTGTAAGGGTTGAGACTACAAACACAAGCTCATCATTTATTCAGGGTGTGGGACCCACTTACGCTACAGACCTATTACAGATCAGTGGGTGGGACTTCACCTGCAGATACAGAAAGCAATATCAGCCATCTTGTTTGGAAGCTAAGCTAACAAGCGCTGTGGAGACTGACGGCAATGACGGAAGAAACTAAACATATGGAAAAAGAGGATTTTGAAATTCTGCTGCTCGAATCCGCTGTTCGTGGCTATCTTTACGAGCCGCAATATAGTGAAGAGCAGCTGAGGCTGCTGGAGGAACAGGAGGCGGCTGCCTGTCGCGGACGAGGAGCCCGGACTGGCTCGAGCTGGGCGGACCGCTGGTGCCTGTGCTCTCGCTGTGCGCCACGGACACAGATAGAGTCCGTCTGCTGCAGAGAATTTCAACCATAGCAATTTCTCCTGGACGAAATCTCTGAATCAGACGAGCACACGGACGTTTGTGTTGTGATGTGAACCATCCTAGTGTCGCACTGCATATGTTCTGACTGAACATCCAGGTATATCATGCAATAATTCACCATATAGAAAGAAATACAAACGAGGAGTAATTCGATAATGAGTTTGCCAATGTAACGGGGTTCGTTGTTGTGGGAAGGAGGCGGGAACCGGCGAACATTTAAACATTTTAATAGTAAAATAAACAAATGCAAAAGTATAAGCCAGCAGCCACACGCAACAGAAACAAAACACAGCATAAAATCAGGCCTGTTTCTCTCTCGATCTGCCCTGTCGTCGCTCCTCGTTTTATGCGTCCGCTCCTCCGTGAGAGATGCGAGAGAGACCGGTGCTTCTCACAGGTGTCATTCATTATCACTCCCGCCACCGTCCCTCGCCCTCGTCCCTCGCCACAGCCAACTAACTAGAAATTTTGTGTGAAATGAATTTCTAACTCTGGTGTCAGCTAACATTAGCCTTGTAGATGAAAGACTGATTTCTCTGATCTTTGCGCTGTTCTGGATTAGTGGGAGTGGCTTGCGGAGCTGTGCAATGTGGTGCATTGTAGGAGTTGTTGTTTTACACACAAATGCTCCCTAAAGTTATTTTCTGTCTTTTCTCGGTCAAGAGGGCACCAAATTCAAAAATTCTTTTACATTTCGACTACATATATGACCCACTTTCAATAAAGATTAATGTTGAAATCGGTGAAGTGTTCCTTTAAGTGGAATTAGTAGGTGTTTGGTTCTGAGGCTGTCACTTTGTATAGCAATTCAGAGAGCTCTAAAGTTAAAATATGAAAATCATTGTGGAGTAATGAATAATTTTCAGGTACTTCAGGCCCAAATGTGCCCAAAATCACATACTTTCTTGAGGTACTTATTTTGAATAAGTAATTAAAATAAAATAAAAAATACATTCTATTTAGTATGCATATGTGTAGTAGTATGAATGTAATTTGGATGTACTACAGTACACTCAGCATGTTGTCATTAACATGTGACCTAACAATTTCAATTGTGTCGCTTCACCGCCATTCATAAATCCTCTCCCATGGCCTTATGAGATAGTAAAGTGTCCATTGAATGCAAACTTCAGAATCTCGATAGAATTAGTACATCATCCGGGTACCTTTTGCCTACTCTTACACTGTGAATTTGGACATACTTTTGTCACATACTGTTTTTCACCTACTATATTGTAGGAAAGTATGCCATTTCAGATGCAGCCTAAATGCAACATGGCCACCAATCTTTAAGATCTGATAAAAGAGATCTTTTAAAAAAAATTAAGTTAAAAAAAAATAATTCCAGCAACTTGCATTGTTTAAACTTGTTTGACAATGTGTTTCTTCTGTGGAACACAAAGTTACTTAGCAGAATGTTCATGATACTCATTTCAATACAATGAAAATTGATGGGGACCACAGCTGTGAATCATTAAAAAGATTTTTCGAGTTTGACAGACTTTCACAATTACTGTGTATATAATCCAAAAAACAAGAGGAAATAAAACAAAAGGAGTATTAATGAACATGGGAACAGAGTAACACATTAGCATTACACTATCAACATCAACGCAGGCTTAAATACACAGGGATGGTAATCAACAGAACAACAAACAGGAGAGGACTAATCAGTAACCATAGTAACAAAAAGTGGCGGGAAAACTGATAACAAAGAAAACCAGTGCTGCGTCCCAATTCGCCTACTTATACTATGCCCTAAAAGTATGTACTCTTTTTGTGAAGAAAAAGTACATACTTTTGAGTGTGTAGCAAAAGAGTAGACAAGCTTTGGGACATACTACTTCCTCATCTTTAACTGTCGCGTGCATCCTGTCACCGTAAACTGCCCTGTCAATCATCTTGTCACAGTTAAAATCCTCCATTCAATCTAATATAACTTCTTACCATTTCGGAGAGAATTGTTGTCGCACGTTCATCTGCCAGTCATGGGTCTTTCATGCCGAGACTCTCCTCATGTGTTTGGAATTTGAATATAATAATGCATTTAAAAGTTAATGGCTAAACGTGTCTTTGCAAAAGTTCACAATGCTGCAGATGCAATATAATGTGGACAACATTGAATAAATACATTTTCGTGAGGTTAGATACTGATAATTAATCACTCAAACCCCTTTATCTAAACCTCTCGGACTCGCGCGTCCTCCATGTCTGTAGTTTTTGAAATCTTTTCAGTCGTGTTTGTAGTTCTAACCGAATCCTCGTCCAACGCGCGATGGGTTGTGGGCAATATCAGCCGTTAGAGTGTGCAACGATCTGCACTTCGGATTCTGACCGGATATAGTAGACCATCCGGGTCTCTTTGGAACACTCATTTCAACATACTACGATTTGGGACGTACTAATTCTATTTTCGAATACTATTTAGGACGGATAGTATGCGAATTGGGACGCAGCACAGGTCAAACCAAAACACAGGAACAAGAATTCATACAAAGCAAAACATGTGACAAAGTCCCCATTCACTTCCATTATATGCTAAATCAAGGAATACATCAATCAATATAATTTTATTATTATTATTATGAGTAGTGTAAGTGCTAAAATAATTTGGTAACATTTTATTATTGTCACGGTCTGCCTGTTTGTTTTCGTTTTCATGGACTTTTAGTTTGTTTCTCTAAGTTACCTGTTTCCTGTGTTCCTTTGTTCCCACCAGTTATTAAATGCCATGGATCTTCGTTTAATGATCACATTAGTCTTTGAGTTCATTATCTTTGTGTATTTCAGTTCCTAATTTTGTTTTAGTTCATTGTCTGATATTTTTACGTATGTGTCTTACCATTGAATAATGTCTCAGGTTACGACTGTAACCCTAATACCCCGAGTAGTAGGCCGCTGTACGTGAGCTGTATCGTTCAGTTTCGTTCCAACAAACGGGGCACTACATTTTCTTTTGCTCAATATGTTCAACGTTAATAAAAGGTATCCAAGCAAAAAGTTCTCCACGCATTATCCCGCAGTTAATGAGAAAAGTGTAATTTATTGGCGCACTATATTGACTGCGTATTGAGACATATAAAACTGTTGAGCTAGATTTTCAACCAATCAGCATCGAAAATGTAAGTAGGTCACAGCCAAAATCAAGTTAATATCACTACGCACATGTAAACATGGAGGAGGACGTAAGCAGCGCATCTTAATCTGATAACGGGGATTAAGCTCAATTAACACCCGCAAAGTGTATTCTTCATGTCGGAAAAGATGGTGGGAAAGGTCCGCAGCCCTACTGAAGTCCGATGGAAACAAATCAAGCAATGTGCGAAGAAATGGCTCAAAACATCGGACACTACGGAGCTAGCTATTGATCCCATACTGCAGGTAAGTAAGTTACTTTCATAACATATCAATATTTGTTAATTATTTTTGGGTGATGCTAATTTACAAACTTCCCGATCAGAATCCCGATAAAAACATCGACATGATGAGAGACGTTTTCCTCCGTTGCTTGATCTGTTATCTGGGTGAAAAAGAGGATGACCTCATCCAAGAGTATAGTGTTTTGAGAAATGTATTAGTACATTATTTTTATTTATAAAAATAGAAATGCAACTTAAACAATAATCTTTTTTTTTTTCTAATTAAATTATATAAAGCTAATGTGAAAATATTTAACATAAAATAGATTTTTGGCAGCCACCAGGGCCGTAGCTAGAGGATTCGGGGCCCCCTGAAAAAATATTGATGTGGGCCCCCACCACCCTCCACCAATATCATATACTGTACAATAGATGAACATGGAGGCCCACATAACAGAAGATGGTGATGTTGTTGTAAAACCTTTATTTTAAAAGTTAAATGTTTATATAAAAATTACACCTAATAAAAACTAACAAAAAGCAAGAAATTGTTAAATAATAATAAAACCAATTTTTAAAAAGTAATCATTTTTTTCCCCATCAGTCTGTTATAATTCATAAATCAAAAAGTAAACATTTAGAAATTGACAAGAATGCAGTCTAATTAAAAAAATAAACCATTCATTGTCTTATTTTTTAATAAAGATAATATGGAACTGGTAATATTATTAAATAAAGCGAATACATTTATTCATCCAAGTGCAGTGTGTTGTATTCGTGTTTTCTCGATGTTTTAAATATCATCAGCCGGCAGGTCAGATGCATAATGCAATGCGTCGTGACTCGTGTATTTTTTTAAAAACTCTATTTACAATAGTGTAAAAAGACAGGAATTTAGACCACGTAATCATTCGGTCGATTGTGGCGCGCACCGATAATAAAAAATGACTGTACACGGCAGACTGTAGACGGAAGTTTTCTAATTCCCAGCGAAATAACAATATATAACCGGTCTTTAAGAACGTCTTGATCGACTGGGATACAACCACTCTCCTTGCCTCCCTCTCCGTCTTTTCCTGGCATTTCTGGTTCCCTGATTTATGTTTTCTTTTCCCCGACATTTTTCAGTCAGTCTCCTGCTCTTCCACCAAGTTCATCGTTAACTGCAGGCTGACGCAACTCTGATTGGTTCTGTTCACGAGCTGGGGTGGGACTTACAATTTTATTGGGTCCATCTGATGTTTCTCACTGACTGAATAATTAATAAATACTTTAGGTCGGACTAAACCATTTTTATGGAGGTAAGAGAAGCAGATATTTGGAAAAATATTTACAAAAATTGCACGTTTTTGTGGTTTTCATTTAAATCTCAGGCATACAACTAATGTAAATATTCGAATTATTCATACAACAGGGGCCTAAATAGTATAACTGCTGGATTTTGTGGGGCCCCCTGGGCAGCGGGGGCCCCTATAATTGTCACCACCTTTCACCCCACTAGCGACGGCCCTGGCAGCCACTATATGAAAAAAGGTAACACTTTATTTTGATGGTCCACTTTAGACATTCTACTGACTATAAGTAACTGCAACTATGTTAACTTACACTATTAACCCTAACCTAGCAGTCTACTAATACTCTGAGTTAGTTGACATGTAGTTACTATACAGTTAGTAGAATGTCAATAGTGGACCATCGAAATTTAAAGGGTTAGTTCACCCAAAAATGAAAATTAAGTCATTAATTACTCACCCCCATGCTGTACCAACCCCGTAAGACCTTCGTTCGTCTTCGGAACACAAATTAAGATATTTTTGATTAAATGTGACAGCTGGATCACTCCTCCATAGGCTCCCTAAGGGAATGAATCCTGACGGCCCAGAAAGTCATTAAAGAAAATGTTTAAATATTCCATGTCACAACAGTGGCTCAACTAACTTAGGTAAAGTTGGTTTTATATTCGCATATTCACACATTCGCGGACTTCCGCGTTCAATAACTCGTGAACTAAACGTTGTTGCTACACACAACACCTATCACATATAACTACAGATAAAACACCAGAAGCTACAACATAAATTTCCTCAAAACGATCTTTCCTTCGCACTGGACAAAATACATTGATCTCTATGCGCAGGCTGCTAAGAAGGGACCATCTGCAAAGTGCAAACCCGAAGGAAAGCTCGTTTTGAGGAGATTAAAATATTAAAACAATGTTATTTGTCATGTTCCAAAGGTTGTAGTATGTTCCTACTGACCAGACTGACTTACTACAGGTGGAATTTTGACAGTACCTCCCGTTCAGTATACAAATATTAATAAAAAAAATTACAGTAATTCCCCTAAAGTATTTTTTTCCTGTTCCAAAGGCTGTAGTGCTTTCCTAGTGATCAGACTGACTCACTAGAGGTGAAATTTTGACAATAACTCCCTTACTGTACAATTATCAAATATATTTATGTAATAAACATTATTACATGTGTTTATTACATATGTTTATGTAATAAACTTTAATTCACCTATAGTGTTTTTTTATATTTATATTCCAAAGGCTGTAGTGCTTTCCTAGTGATCAGACTGACTTACTTCAGGTGAAATTTTGACAATAACTCCCTTACTGTACGTACAATAAACTAATAAGTTGAAGAAAAAATTACTGTAATTCCCCTAAAGTATTTTTTCTTGTTTCAAAGGCTGTAGTGCTTTCCCAGTGATCAGACTGACTTACTACAGGTGAAATTTTGACAATAATGCCCTTACTGTACGTACAATAAAATAATAAGTTGAAGAAAAAATGACTGTAATTCCCCTAAAGTATTTTTTCTTGTTTCAAAGGCTGTAGTGCTTTCCTAGTGATCAGACTGACTTACTACAGGTGAAATTTTGACAATAATTCCCTTACTGTACGTACAATAAACTAATAAGTTGAAGAAAAAATTACTGTAATTCCCCTAAAGTATTTTTTCTTGTTTCAAAGGCTGTAGTGCTTTCCTAGTGATCAGACTGACTTACTACGGGTGAAATTTTGACAATAACTCCCTTACTGTACGTACAATAAACTAATAAGTTCAAGAAAAAATTACTGTAATTCCCCTAAAGCATTTTTTCCTGTTCCAAAGGCTGTAGTCCTTTCCTAGTGATCAGACTGACTTACTACAGGTGAAATTTTGACAATAACTCCCTTACTGTACGTACAATAAACTAATAAGTTGAAGAAAAAATTACTGTAATTCCCCTAAAGTATTTTTTCTTGTTTCAAAGGCTGTAGTGCTTTCCTAGTTATCAGACTGACTTACTACAGGTGAAATTTTGACAATAACTCCTTTACTGTACGTACAATAAACTAATAAGTTGAAGAAAAAATTACTGTAATTCCCCTAAAGTATTTTTTCTTGTTTCAAAGGCTGTAGTGCTTTCCTAGTGATCAGACTGACTTACTACAGGTGGAATTTTGACAATAACTCCCTTACTGTACATACAATAAACTAATAAGTTCAAGAAAAAATTACTGTAATTCCCCTAAAGCATTTTTTCCTGTTCCAAAGGCTGTAGTCCTTTCCTAGTGATCAGACTGACTTACTACAGGTGAAATTTTGACAATAACTCCCTTACTGTACGTACAATAAACTAATAAGTTGAAGAAAAAATTACTGTAATTCCCCTAAAGTATTTTTTCTTGTTTCAAAGGCTGTAGTGCTTTCCTAGTGATCAGACTGACTTACTACAGGTGAAATTTTGACAATAACTCCCTTACTGTACGTACAATAAACTAATACGTTGAAGATAAAATTACTGTAATTCCCCTAAAGTATTTTTTCTTGTTTCAAAGGCTGTAGTGCTTTCCTAGTTATCAGACTGACTTACTACAGGTGAAATTTTGACAATAACTCCTTTACTGTACGTACAATAAACTAATAAGTTGAAGAAAAAATTACTGTAATTCCCCTAAAGTATTTTTTCTTGTTTCAAAGGCTGTAGTGCTTTCCTAGTGATCAGACTGACTTACTACAGGTGAAATTTTGACAATAACTCCCTTACTGTACGTACAATAAACTAATACGTTGAAGATAAAATTACTGTAATTCCCCTAAAGTATTTTTTCTTGTTTCAAAGGCTGTAGTGCTTTCCTAGTTATCAGACTGACTTACTACAGGTGAAATTTTGACAATAACTCCCTTACTGTACGTACAATAAACTAATAAGTTGAAGAAAAAATTACTGTAATTCCCCTAAAGTATTTTTTCTTGTTTCAAAGGCTGTAGTGCTTTCCTAGTGATCAGACTGACTTACTACGGGTGAAATTTTGACAATAACTCCCTTACTGTACGTACAATAAACTAATAAGTTCAAGAAAAAAATACTGTAATTCCCCTAAAGCATTTTTTCCTGTTCCAAAGGCTGTAGTCCTTTCCTAGTGATCAGACTGACTTACTACAGGTGAAATTTTGACAATAACTCCCTTACTGTACGTACAATAAACTAATACGTTGAAGATAAAATTACTGTAATTCCCCTAAAGTATTTTTTCTTGTTTCAAAGGCTGTAGTGCTTTCCTAGTTATCAGACTGACTTACTACAGGTGAAATTTTGACAATAACTCCCTTACTGTACAATGATCAAATATATTTATGTAATAAACATTATTACGTGTGTTTATTACATATGTTTATGTAATAAACTTTAATTCACCTATAGTGTTTTTTAATATTTATATTTATATTCCAAAGGCTGTAGTGCTTTCCTAGTGATCAGACTGACTTACTACAGGTGACATTTTGACAATAACTCCCTTACTGTACGTACAATAAACTAATAAGTTCAAGAAAAAATTACTGTAATTCCCCTAAAGTATTATTTTCGTGTTTCAAAGGCTGTAGTGCTTTCCTAGTGACCTGACTGACTTACTACAGGTGAAATTTTGACAATACCTACCACACTGTACATACAATTATCAAATGTTTATTTAAAAAAATACTCTAATTTCCCTAAATCATTATTTTCATGTTTCAAAGGGTGTAGTGCTTTCCTGGTGACCAGACTGACTTAATACATGTGAAATTTTGACAATACTTAATAATACTGTATTACATATTAATATAATACTGTAATTCACTAAAAGGGGTTTTGTTTGTTTAAGGTTGTAGTGAAAGAACCTGTTCACTTGTTGCAGCAAATCTGACAGATAATGTACAGCAAGATCAAGAAGGCATTAAAGATACTGTACAGTGCAGAATTTTATGACCAACATGTAATTTTTGCTTCTTGTACAGCAGGAATAAAAGGGTCTGATTGCACAAGTCCGAGTCCGGTATATTTTTTGTATGCAAGGTTATCCAAAATAATGGTTTGTTCAGAGGATGCTGTTGGCATCATCTTTTCTTAAACTGACTCTCCTGTCAATCTGTATGTAGCGTAGTTGTCCTTCATGGTCAATATTTTCACATATTAAGTCACATGTGCTGATATAGCCACCAGCCAACAAACTTTGTCCTTACATGACATTTACTTTTATGATCTTTCTCCCCCCTCCAAATTCAACTTCAAATTCAACCAAAGTAACCTAGAAAGTCACTGTTGATGTAAACACTGTTTTATTTGTATTATCTTTCTAATTGTCCATGGAATACAACTGTGATTATACATAAAAGTTGTAATTAATTCCTCATGGTTAGAGTAATATTTCAATATCACCTCTTCATAATTCTGCTGTTGTTGATACTCTCTTGGTTTAAGTTGTTCTTATATTATCATAAACCCTTTAACTGATTGTTTTGTCACATCATTTTTACTTTACTATATTTTATTTTAGTGAAGTGACGATAAAATAAAAATTGAATAAAAATAAATGTGTGTGTTTGAATGAAAATATTGTTTTCAGCACAGTTTTCAGCAACAGTGCAAAATATTGGTACCATGCCTTGGATTATCACCAGACAAGCTACCTGGAAAGATGCCCAATGGTTGTGCTCACCTTGTTGCAATATAGATTACCACTGTATACAGTTAAAGACCCAAGGACCAGATACGATTAATTAAAACCAGGGAGTTAGTCAGTCAATTTAAGACAAGAGTCAGAATTATAATAAATGAATGAAAGATTTACTGAAGATAGTTTGTAGTTTCATCATGCAAAAGTTAGCTTCAAGACTCACAAGGAGTTCGTAGGCCACTCTGTTACAGTTACAAAGATCAGCAATTATACCCTTCACCAAGGTCTAAGCTAAATCAACTGATATGACAAGATATGAAGTCTCAAGATCTCAGCACGTCGTTAAACAACTCATCAAACAGCACTTTAAGGCCACTGCACACTGAGTCCGAAATTCACATCTGAAATTTCCGCACGTTAAAAAATAAATACGACCTCACGTTATGTCAATCACGCTTGCACACTGCCTCCGAAACTTTCGTCCGTCATAAAAAAATCGGATCGGGTTTGATTTTCTGCGTTTTTCGCATCTGTAGCAAGCAGTGTGAATGGTGTTTGAATGGTGTTTTGACAATTCAGAGCCACCGAATTACGAATCCGAAAAAACGCATACGACAATTTCGGACTCAGTGTGCAATGGCTAGTCTTATTCTTATTAGCACTTATTAGCACGTCTACAGAAGTTCTTAAGAGAATTAACAGAGGTTCAGAATTTGATGATTTATTGTTTCGTTTAAGGTCACCATGATGGAGATCAGCGTTTTCTTTAGTTGGGTTCCTGACCCTTGACTTTTGAAGACAAGATTTTCTCTGTCTGCTGAAACTTGTGTGTTTATAAAGCACATTTGTTATGGCACGAAAGTCAAGAGAAAATGTGATCAGATGTTGATGGTTAAGTGTTGATGTCAGTCATCATGTAGTGACCTGATTCAATGATTTCTTTCAGTGTCTAATATCTGATTAAAAAGGATGATAAATTATAGTTTTATTCAAAACTGTGATTTTACAGCAAAGGGCCAGCAGTGTTATGACATCAGATACAATTAAGGATTTTGCAAGCAGTGTTCACAAAAAGTTTTCATCTATGGCTTTACTAAAACTAACATAGACATCAAGAATCAGCATATTAATCTCAACAATGGTGACCATTAAATAACGATTCATGCTGCAATGCATGCTGGGTACTAGCATAATACAAAATGTATCCATGGCTCCCAGCATGCATTGCGGCATGAATCACTTTTTAATGGTCACCATTGTTGAGATTCATATGCTGATTATTGATGTCTGTGTTAGTCTTAATAATGCAATAGATGAAAGCTTTTTGTGCGAAAATTGTTCGTAAAATCCTTTCTTTTATCCGATTCTGAATTTAAATAAATAGGCAAACCTAATAATACATCACTTGTTTAATCAGGGATTAGATTAGATTAGACTAAAAGTTCAGTCATCATGTCATTTAATGATGATTTTCATCATCAAAGCACAACCATTGACACCTGATCATATTTTCTTTTGACCTTTGTGCCATAACAAATGTGTTTTATATACACATGAGTTACAGCAGCCAAAGACAAACTAATTTGCAAGGGTCAAGAGTCCAACTAAAACAACCGCTAATCTCCAATATGGTGACCTTGAACGAAACTCAATAAATCATTACCTTCTAAACCTCTGTCACTTCTTCTTGTGTCACTCCATCTATGTCTGACTCTGGTTTGACAATAAAAGGCTAAATGTTTTTGAAATTTTCAGTGCATGTTTGTTTGAGGTAAAAGGACGGAACCTCTTGAGGCTCCGCCCCCTGTGCTGGGAGCAGCAGCTCATTTGCATTTCAAGTTTTTCTTTCCTTCAGTGATTTTGCCTGTTAACAGCAGGTGTTCATCACTAATGCTCAATCATTACTTAATTAGTCACTTAAATAATTGCTTAAAATAAAAATTAAATTAAGGTAATCGGTGTCCTCAAATGTAATGAGTTAGCTTAACTTAAAGGATTTGACTTTGTGTGTGATAGTGTGAGCTAGTAGTAACTACAAGCACTTAAAAGTTCATTTAAAGTTTGTAATTTCACTGTTTTTACTCAATATATAATATCAAATATCAAGATATTTGAATGCAGAAGTTTAATTGTGTATTGAGAAATATCCCTGTTTTAGTGGATTTGGTTAAAATAAGTTCAGAGTACTCATAACTATTGTTTTTTAAACTTAATTGAATTGAAGTAATTGGTCTCAACTGAAATGAGTTTGCATAACGTGTTGGGTTTTACAGTGCACCTCTCAGATTTTCAATACAGAGAATACATGAAATAACATTTTAGATAATCACACTGGTCATTTTAAAACAAAGTACAATCTCATAAGCCTAGAGAAGTCATTCAACTCCTTTGATATTTAGAAGGAAAATATTGATTAATACCTTGATTAAATTAGCTCATTAGATATACATTGAAGCAGCAATGGATTCCAGATTTGAATCATTACAATAAGATTGTTGCTTATTTATAACGTTAGAAAATACGATTAAGCTAAAATCTTTACAGTTTTTAATCAATGAACGAAATGTGTTGTACCAGGAACAGCAGTTCTAATACCTACTTTTACCTAATACATTTATCAAAATTAATTGAGTAGAGTGATCACTAGGAACTGTAGTGGCAATTTTAATGATATTCATTGATCTTTAGTAAAATATAGATGATTCAAATAATGTCACATGTGTGTCTCTCACTTGTAGTGAGAGGATTCTGTTTATGTACCTGGGGAGGCAGAAGAGGGAGACACTCCAGAGAACAGACGAACAAGGACCTCTGACCTAGATGTCAGAAGGCCATTTGGTGCAGGGGAGCTTAGTGGGCCAACTAGTGACGTCTATGGAAAACTACTGGAAGGAAGGCTCTGGGGGGAAGAAGGCCTTGAAACTAAGATAAAAGCTAGTTCAGTCTGTCTGGGGGTGTGTCACTCTTCTGCACAGGGTAACAACTGTGTATTAGACTGCTCCTATTCTTGCAAGAATAAATACTTCTATTTTATATAATTTGACTCTGAGTGTCTCTTACGCAGTGATGTTTGTTTGAGAATTTTTGCCACAACAGAACATACTATAACCTTTGGAACATGAAGAAACACTTAAGGTGAATTACAGTAATTTTTTCATAAAAAATATGTATGTACTGTACTTACAGTAAGGCAGGTATTGGCAATATTTAACCTTTAGTAAGTTAGTCTGATCACTAGGAACATTCTCCAACCTTTGAAACATGAAAATAATGCTTTAGGGGAATTACAGTAATTGTTTCACAAACATATTTGATTATTGTACATACAGTAAGGAAGATATTGTCAAAATTTCACCTGGAGTAAGTCACACTGGTCATTAGGAAAGCACTACACCCTTTGGAACACAAAAATAATACTTTAGGGGAAATACAGTATTTTTTTTTAAATAAACATTTGATAATTGTGCGTACAGTATGCGAGTTATTGTGGAAATTTCACCTGTAGTAAGTCAGTCAGGTCACTGGGAAAGCACTACAGCCTTTGAAACACGAAAATAATACTTTAGGGGAAATACAGTAATTTTTTTAATAAACATTTGATAATTGTACGTACAGTAAGGGAGTTATTGTGGAAATTTCACCTGTAGTAAGTCACACTGGTCATTAGGAAAGTACTACAGCCTTTGGAACGTGGAAAAATAGTTACGGTCATTTACAGTTAATTTTTCATAAACATATTTTACAATAGCACGTACAGTATGTGAGTTATTGTCAAAATTTCACCTGTAGTAAGTCACACTGGTCATTAGGAAAGTACTACAGCCTTTGGAACGCGGAAAAATAGTTACGGTCATTTACAGTTAATTTTTCATAAACATATTTTACAATAGCACGTACAGTATGTGAGTTATTGTCAAAATTTCACCTGTAGTAAGTCACACTGGTCACTAGGAAAGGACTACAGCCTTTGGAACGCAGAAAAATAGTTACGGTCATTTACAGTTAATTTTTCATAAACATAATTGACAATAGTACGTACAGTGAGGGAGATATTGTCAAATTTTCACCTGGAGTAAGTCACACTGGTCATTAGGAAAGCACTACACCCTTTGGAACACTAAAAAAATACTTACAGTGAATTACAGTAATTTTTTCATAAACCTATTTGATAATAGTATATACAGTTAGGGAGTTTTTGTCAAAATTTCACCTGTAGTAAGTCAGTCTGATCAGTAGGAAAGCACTACAGCCCTTGGAACAGGAAAAAATACTTTAAAATGTTTATGAAACAATTACTGTAATTCCCCTAGTTTATTGTACGTACAGTAAGGGAGTTATTGTCAAAATTTCACCTGTAGTAAGTCAGTGTGGTCACTGGGAAAGCACTACAGCCCTTGGAACGGGAAAAAATACTTTAGGGGAATTACAGTAATTGTTTCATAAACATTTTAGTTTATTGTACGTACAGTAAGGGAGTTATTGTCAAAATTTCACCTGTAGTAAGTCAGTGTGGTCACTGGGAAAGCACTACAGCCTTTGGAACGGGGAAAAATACTTTAGGGGAATTACAGTAATTTTTTCTTCAACTTATTAGTTTATTGTACGTACAGTAAGGGAGTTATTGTCAAAATTTCACCTGTAGTAAGTCAGTCTGATCACTAGGAAAGGACTACAGCCCTTGAAACGGGAAAAAATACTTTAGGGGAATTACAGTAATTTTTTCTTGAACTTATTAGTTTTTTGTACGTACAGTAAGGGAGTTATTGTCAAAATTTCACCTGTAGTAAGTAACACTGGTCATTAGGAAAGCACTACAGCCCTTGGAACGGGAAAAAATACTTTAGGGGAATTACAGTTAATTTTTCATAAACATATTTGACAATAGCACGTACAGTATGCGAGTTATTGTCAAAATTTGACCTGTAGTAAGTCAGTCAGGTCACTAGGAAAGCACTACACCCTTTGAAACACGAAAAGAATACTTTAGGCCAGGGGAATTACAGACATTTTTTGAATAAACATTTGATAATTGTACGTACAGTATGGGAGTTATTATGGAAATTTCAGCTGTATTAAGTCAGTGTGGTCACTAGGAAAGCACTACAGCCTTTAAAACACGAAAAGAATACTTTAGGGGAAATACAGTCATTTTTTTAATACACATTTGATAATTGTACGTACAGTAAGGGAGATATTTTCAAAACTGTACTTTGTTTAATGGTTTTAATGTTCTTTTAAAGCAAATCATTCTTCTATAAATACATCCATTAAGTAAAGAAGTTACTGTTTTCAGCCATTACAGTAATAAATACATTTAGATAATGTAATATTTTTTGATGGAAGGTGTGCCATTGAAGAACCCCATAGGACTTTTGCTAGTTTTTTAAATGTTCACCTGTTAGGGGCGCACAGTCAAAGACCCAGAACCAGATATGAAGAAATGAAGAGCAGGAGTCAGAATTATAATAAAGAAAAGATTTACTGAAGATAGTTTTCAGTTTCATCAGCAGAAGTCAGCTTTAAGACTCTCACAGGAGTTCGTAGGCCGTTACAAAGATCACAGAATCACTAAATGAGCAATCACTGTTACTGCTTTCAGATATCAAATACAGACATTAGAAAATAATTGAAACAAACATTTCAGTAATCATACTGGTAACTTCTAGCCTATAACTAAGTAAAATCTCACATGCCTAGATAAGTCATTCCACTCATGTAATATTTAGAAAGAAAACCTTGATTATAATCACTCATTACATATACATTGAAGCAGCAGTTTATTCCAAAATCCACACCCTTCACCCCCAAAATAAACATCATGTTTGCTGTCATGCTTTCTGGGTACTTGTCAATAATCTGATGGATTCAGTCCCATGGACAGTGATATTTCTGCAGGACTGTAAACATCAATCAATGCACACGAATTGTGTTATTGTGAGAGTTTAATGTTAATTGAAGATGCTATACAACAGGAAAACATAAAATACTGTTAGGCCATTCTTTTTATTCAGCACCTGGAGAACACTGTTACACTGTAAAGTCTTTATTACACTTAAAAACAGAAAAACCGAGGTGGATAAAACAGCAAGACGTGGGCTGTAGTGTGTTCTGTAGGGTCCAGACAAGACCATCCAACTTGCTTTGGAACAGTCGGCCCATCCTTTCAAAACCTATTGAAATAAATCATATGTCATAATTAAAACCAACACCAACGCTGTTCTTGTTCATTTTGATTTCAAAAATAAACATAAATATAAACAGATGTAAAATGAAGCGATTAACTATGTTCAGGAGATTACACATGATTTTCCACTTTCTACAGTCTGGATTGTTACCAGATTACAGTTCATGTTGCCTACATGTTCATTCTTTATTATTTCCTAAACACCTTTTTAAACACCATCATTATAAGGACATTCTATTGCATTAGAACACATAATGTGAGCGATATTTGCTGGTACATCTGTAGTTGGCTAAAATGTAGTTGTCTGTTTGCACACGATGAAAAACAATATAAACTTTTTAGACGGTCCCTATCTTGGTTACCACACTACATTGAATATTCAACCAAGTGTGTATGCATTAAAAATATACTTACCCATTTTGATCGATTGTAGAAAATGTTGTAGTTTACAATCTTTGTTGTCAATATTAAGTAGCTGCTTCGAATCTGAAAAAAAATTGCTTCATTGACTATTTAATTGAAAAAGTTCTTTACCACGAATGTGCGAATGTGCGAATATAAAACCAACTTTACCTAAGTGCTCAACTATAAGTTTATCAAGCGACGAGAATACTTTTTGTGCGAAAACGAGACTTCAAGAGATTTCCACGATGCGCACGCGTGAGAACTTAACTGAAGTAGTTGAAGGAGATCGCAATTCTCGCGCATGCGTCGTGGAAATCTCTTGAAGTCTCGTTTCAGGCCTACAAGGAAGAAAAGGAATAGTCGAATAAAGTCGTTATTTTTGTTTTATTTCCGCACAAAAAGTATTCTCGTCGCTTGATAAACTTATAGTTGAGCCACTGTTGTGACATGGAATATTTAAACATTTTCTTCATTGACTTTCTGGGACGTCAGGATTCATTCCCTTAGGGATCCTATGTAGGAATGATCCAGCTGTCACATTTAATCAAAAATATCTTCATTTGTGTTCCGAAGACGAACGAAGGTCTTACGGGGTTGGTACAGCAACATGACATCATGACTTTTGCGTAAACAGACACGCCACTTTCAAGTCAAGTGGCGTGTTATCTATACGCATTTTGAGATATCCGCGTGTATGCGTGTATGTCTACGCCATTAATGTCCAAGTGATTCCGCGTATATGTACACGCCATTAAATTTCCGAGCGAAACGAAGCAAAATGTAGATCTACATCTGGGGAGCGATATTTTTTTTCCCTAGGATGGCAGGGGAAGACTCATAAATGCTATTAACCCCAGTGACGGGTAGGTTTAGGGACGGGGTGGAGGTAGGTCATATATTTATATATACAGTAATAACGTTAAGTCAACTGCGTTCATAAACACGCTGAAAAGCGATTGTGCGTGTTGATAGCACGCCAAAAATGGAAATACGAATTGGCGTGTCATACACACGCAATTTTATGAGATCAGTCTGGGTACAGCATGGGGGTGAGTAATTAATGACTTAATTTTCATTTTTGGGTGAACTAACCCTTTAATTCCCCCCCCCCCCCCCCCCCCCTACAATAGTGTCACCAAATGTCATTTTAAATTTATTTTATTTTTTCTTCCTTAATGCACCCTCTGTCATTGGTGAAACTGTACTTATGTTATTGTGACAGTCTTTGTCTTTGTGGTCCACTGACACATAATATTTTTATGTTTCAGTCATTACAAAGAAAATAAACTATAATGGTTTACTTGTAGTTGTCTTAGCATTTTAAGCTGTTATAAGAATTTATAATTATGGACAGACTTATGATGAGACAGACGAGATAAAAATACTTCTTTAATGTTTGTTTTACAGTGTGACAATGGAGATATCCTGCAGCACATAATGAAAATTGCCATGTGCAAGAGGGATTCTCAGGAGTATTTCAGCATCATCTTGGAGGGGATGCAAGTCATGGCTGGCTTGGAAAATCTGGCAAGAGCCTGTGCTGTTCTTCTTGGACTCACGTATGCACTAAACCTCACCTACCCGAAAAAACTGAGGCACACTTTTGAGGCCTTTCAGAAGCTCTTCTTGGAACTGGATGTTTGCAAGTTTTCCCCGAAATTACTAACACTTAAAAACAAACACATGACTTAGATTGAGACAATGCATTATGACCAAGTTCTGGTGAAAAAAAACTGCATTGATTGATGAACGTTTAATATTGTTCTACATACAAGCTTTCAGCAAGTACAAATTATTTGATATGTTTTGCTACAAGTTATTCACAAGTTTTAGTCAAGAATGTGACTTTTCCAACAGAAATTTGTATGCACATGTTTTTGTGTAACAAAATGATCTTTCTCAATGACATGGAAATGTTAGCATTTTTTTGCTTTTATTTTTCATATCTTAAAACTGCTGTCTTACATTTTATATAGATTTGTTTTATTTGTGCAAAAAATACAGAATAAAAGCATGTTTGATAACAAAAAGTGCATCATTGTTATCTTAACCTGAAAAAGGCAGTAAATGTTATAATCAAGTAAATTCTGCTTGATTTATTTGAGAGACAACTTAAATTAAAAAAGCACATTCCACTAATAATATTAAATTCATCATGTGCCATAGACTAAATAATTTAGGAAATTTTACTTAATTTATTCGGGTAGATTTCACACACACAAAAAAAACCTTAAAATCTACTCAAATATTATACATGTAATATTGTTACCATCATTTTTTTAAGTAGATAGCATGTAATATTTTTTACAGTGTACATGCAGTGCAATTACTGCTCGTGTATGTGAATTGACAATTCACCATTAAATGTGTTGTTTTGAAAAGTGTTTTTTTTATATATGATATTTTGGCTGAATTCTATTTGTTATTCAGATTTTACCTCAAATATTACCTCTGAAATTGGAACAACATAGTGAGAAGTAATTGGGATGTTAATGCTACAGTAGAAGTTTTCTTGATAATATTATCATGTTTACTGTGCCTAGATAGCAACTTCAGGTATATCACACATTTCAAACTGGTTTATTTTGTACCTCAAGTGGTAATTCAGCATTTTTGGGTTTATATGATAAACAGGTTTGAAAGTGCAAAATTCCCTATGTTTTCCCTTTTTTTCAAAATGGGCACCTTTAGCATAATTTTTCTCAAAAACTGCAAGGTTGTGTGCGGAGAACTTTTTCCTAAGGAATCTCTATATATTTCTGATGTTAAATATAAAAAAAATTGGGTAGTGCCCCACATGGTGGAACGAAACCCTATTTCTAGGCCTCTTTTAGGCTACCGACAGCGGCCTATAGACCTTATGCACCAGAGAAACGAGGGTGTCGCCATCTTTAGAATATTGTCTTTGAACTTCCGTTTTTGCGGTCGCTCTGTATATTTCTATGGCATCATTGTCCAGGAGTAATTAGCTGGTGAAGTTGATTTACTTATTGTAGAGTTAACGAAAGTTATCATGAGCATTGTAATGTTTATTATAAGCATTGTAAAGCATATGTCTTAACAAATGGACCTTGGGAATTTTTTTAACGAGCCGTTTATTCATAACAGCGCAAGATCGCTGTGAAAATACAGACCGGAAGTCAAAAGACAATGAGCTCAGCGCTGGAAAGGGGCGTGGCTACATAAGGTCTATAGGGAACGAGAAGATGCGTCGATGGCGCTTTGGGAACGCCCCTGCATGATTGCGTCTGAAGCACGTGTCAACTAGTCCAATGGCGAGAGTGAACGTCACGGGCAGGTGATGTCATGACCAGGAGGGGATAAAAGCACATCCGGTTAGAACGACGCTAGCTTCGAAAAAGGCAGAAGCAAGTCGATCACAGGGATGTAGGAAGTATGGCAAAGTGACGCATCGTCTCGTTCCCTACTCAGGGAACTAGGGTTACAGTCGTAACCTGAGACATTCCCTTTTGAGGGAACTTGCGATGCGTTGATGACGCTTTGGGAACGAGAATGCCCAAACGCCATACAGCCAAGAACTGTAAGTGTTCGTTCCCAACTGTCACGACATGAGAACTCTTGACCCCGGGGTATCCATGTCTAGGTTATAAAATCTGACAAGCGTAAGTGGCGAAGACCAGCCAGCTGCATCACAAACTTCTTGAATGGACACCCCAGAAATTAGGTCCTTGGAGGCCGCCATACCCCTAGTAAAAAGGGCTCTAGTTGCCAAAGGTGAAGGCTGGCCCAGAACATCATATGCAAGAGAAATGGCCTCGACTATCCACTTGCTAACCGTCTGCTTGGATGCAGGAAGGCCTTTTTTATGGGGCCCAAAGCATACCAGTAATTGATCAGACTTTCTCCACTGGGCAGATTTGTGGACATAAGTATCCAGTGCCCTGACTGGACAGATGAGGTTCAGTTTCTCCTGGTCTAAATCTTTAAAAGGAGGAGGACAGAATGCCTGCAGTATGATAGGCCATGGTACATTGGTTGGAACCTTAGGTATGTAACCGGGTTTCGGATAGAGGAACACTTTGACCATCCCAGATGCAAACTCAAGGCATGAAGGAGATGCCAACAGGGCCTAGAGATCTCCTACTCTTTTTAGTGAGGAAATGGCTAGAAGGAACACAGTTTTGAGGGTCACAAATTTTTCTGAAACAGACCCGAGAGGCTCAAAGGGATTGACAGATAGACCTTCTAGAACAAGAGCCAGATCCCAAGCTGGAATTCTGGTACGAACTGCAGGCCTCAGCCTCAGAGGGCCACGAAGGAAACGTATAAAGAGAGTATCTCTTCCAATAGATAAACTCCCCAAGGGGGCATAGTAAGCTGCAATAGCCGCAACATAAACCTTCAGTGTGTAAGGAGATAACCCTGAAGCAAAACGATCTTGCAGGAACTCAAGAATTGAACCCACAGTGCAATTAACTGGATCCCATTGTCATAGATTACACCAAGAGGTAAAAACTCTCCATTTCAGGGCTTATAGCTTCCTCTGGGACGGAGCTCTGGAGTTCAGTACGGTCTCTACAACCTCGGTTGAGAGACCAGAGTCTATGAGTCAGGCCCCCTCAGAAGCCAGACCCACAGGTTGAATGTTTCTGGGCGGGGATGGAGGATTGCTCCCCCCGCTTGAGAGAGAAGGTTCCTCCTGACCGGCAGCTCCAGGGGAGAGCCATCGAGAAGGGATATTAGGTTTGAGAACCACACTCGGCTTGGCCAGTACGGAGCTACTAACAGAACACTCACTGCGTCCTGGCGGACCTTCTCCAGAACTCCTGGGAGCAGAGCGATCGGGGAAATCCATACAGATGTAGCCTCGGCCACGTCTGGACCATTGTGTCTAGACCCAGTGGGGCTGGATGCGTGAGAGAAAACCAAAGTGGACAGTGTGTCGTATCCTGAGACGCGAACAGATCCACCTGTGCCTGACCATAAACTCCCCAAATGTGCTCCACCACCCCGTGAACGCAGACCCCCTTGATGATTTATATTGGAGACCACCGACGCGTTGTCTGTGCGAACAAGCACTGATGGCCCCTCAGGTCTGGAAGGAAATGTCTCAACACATTGAAGACCGCCATCATCTCAAGGCAGTTTATGTGCCAGGAAAGATGATGACTCCTCCAAAGACCCTGAGTTGAGCGGCCTTCCATTACCGCTCCCCAGCCAGTGAGAGAAGCATCTGTCGAGAGCGAAACTCGATGGCAAAGAGCTCCTAAGACTGGACCCTGGGATAGGAACCAAGGTTTCCTCCATATAACCAAGGCACAGAGACACCACCATGTTATCTTGATCATACGGAGTGGGTTCCCTCTCGGGGAAAACCCATTGGTCTGGAGCCACCACTGTAGGGGCCTCATGTACAGCAGGCCGAACGGTATAATGTTGGACGCAGCTGCCATCAGACCCAACAGCATTTGAAACTGTTTTACAGTGAGTGACTGGCCTAGCTTTATCTCTTTTACAACTGTGAGGATCGAAGTGACACAAGCAGGTGAGAGCACGGCCCTCATTGTCACTGAATCCCACACGACACCAAGAAAGGTGGTCCTCTGTGCTGGAGAAAGTACACTTTTCTTGGTATTCAATCTCAACTAGAGCTTAGATCGGGCCCAAAAAATCAAGCCCGACCCGACCCAAGCCCGTGCACGTTGTGTCCGAGCCCGGCCCGGCCCGAGACATTAACTGTAATTATCAGCCCGAGCCCGATTTAAACCCGAACATTTTGGGCCGTTATAACCAGGGGCGACGCCAGATCATGCAGGTGCTGATTGGGTGGTAGACCATTGACAGGGGGGAGCTGCGCAATGTTATATATATATATATTATAAATACTATTAATAAATGTGCAAAAATTGCCCACTTAATATTTAATATTAAATTATTTCAATTATCACAATGAAAGTTTTAATTTTATTAAATTGAACAAGCACAACATTCAGGATTCAATCAAATATTCTTAAAGATTCATTATTATTTATAATGTTATTTCGACATATGTGTGCGCGTGCAACAAGCAAGATGTGCATTTGTAAATTCGGTGACAAGCGTGCCAAAAATTGATTTAATTTATGATGAGATGACTTCAGTTCACGTGCTATGGTAACCGCGGCTCGCCGGCGCTTCCATGTCATGATTATAGTTTGCTATATTTGCTTCTTATTATTCCAGGTAATTGGTTAATGAAAAATGTATTAAAATTAAGATACAATTTATACAAAACGAAATTCACTTTAAAGAAAGGCTTTCTACAAAACAGAACATAATGAAGTGGTCATGCCTGAACCACTCAATGTCTCCCGATATTGCGCACCCTCCTATCTATGTTCACGTTCATAATCAACATAGATGGGAAAAAATAACATTATAATATTTGAATAAATATGAAAATAAATGCGTTTATTTAATGGCTACAACACATACTACAGACTCTCTATTTGTACAAATTGCTGCACATTCATTTAATTCAGAATTTTGCACACATAAATTGAAAGGCATGTAGGCCTATTGACTTTATTGCGTGCATTTATTAATTATTATCTTTATGAATAAAGTAACAAGGACAAAGCATGTAAACTGCGTTGTTTATTTATTCAGAATGGAATGGATCGCAAATGGATCCGAATGAAGTAACGTAAAAAAACGAACACAGAAAATGAAAAATAATGAACTTTGGAGGGCCTAGCTAGGAGTAGGCTACTTTAATATATTTTAACAATGTTTTAGAACATAGAATCTTTTTTAAACAAAATCCATATTGCACTTAAGCTAGGCCTACAGTACACAACACAATACAGCACAGCGCGCGAGTGGAGGAGACGCTGCGCGTGACACGTGACGTGCTTGATCAAGGGCCCGACCCGACCCGACCCGACCCGAGCATAGTGGCGTGAAATATCGGCCCGGCCCGGCCCGCGGGTCGGGTCGGGTCGGGTCGGGCTCGGGCTCGGGCAGAGAATCTAAGCTCTAATCTCAACCCCAATTTCTTTATATGCACGAGAACGATTCCGAACCACCAGTTGTTCCGATGCCCTGCAGCCTGAGCGGGGCTATAGCTGCAGCTAGACCGAATGGAAGAACCCGATACTGGTAGGCTTTGCCCCCAAAAGCGAACCTTAGGAACTTCCTGTGTTGTGGAAGGATGGAGACATAGAAGTATGCATCTTTCAGATCTATCGTGACAAACCAGTCCTCGGATCTGATTTGAGTCTAAATCTGCTTCAACGTTAGCATTTTGAATTTCAATTTCTTGACTGAATGATTCAGAAGACGAAGATCTAAAATAGGACGCAACCCCCCATCCTTTTTTGGGAACATTGAAATAACGGCTGTAGAACCCTGAGTCTCTGCTGGTCAGCGGGACCGGCACTATGGCTTCTTTCGCTGAGAGTGCTTTCACTTCTTGTTCCATCACGAGAGCCTGCTCTGGATGTACTGCTGTGAGTAACACCCGATAGTAGCGTGGTGGACGAGAACCAGACTGGATTCTGTACCCCTTTTCTACTATGTGCAGGAACAACTGAGATATATTTGGTAGAGTCTTCCACTCTGACAGATAATCTACTAAGGAAACCAGCCTCTCAAGGCTGGCCTCTGGTGTAATAAGAGCCATCACTTCGGTGACCTGGAGCATATTGGCAGGAAATAACCGAACTGACTGACTTTCGACGCTCCTTAACCACTAGCGATCACTAGTTCCTCAGATCGGTCTGCTGCTTAGAAGGCTTCGGCTGAGAGTGTCGCCTCTCGCCTACTGTTGCGCTTGGTATGAGGAGCTTGCCGGCTGGTGCTGCTCATGCCCAGCAGCCCCAGGGCCCTGTTGAGGGAAAGGGAGATATCGTTTGAACGCCTCCGCTTGCATTTTCGCCTCCTGAAACCTCTCTATAGCGGTGTTAACTGCTTCACCGAAGAGGCCAGGAGGCGATAGCGGGGCGTCCAACATAACATATTTATCTTTGTCCTTAATATCAGATAAATTGAACTTAATTTATGTAGGTCGTGGAAAAATTAAAGTTCCCTTTGTGGAGGTACTGAACTAGTTGACAGAAAGCGCTCGTCTAATAAGCTTTTCGGATGAGCGCCTTGCTTCTCGGCTGGCCATTCAATGTTCAACTTTGACACAGCACGAGACAATACCTCCACCAGCTCCTCATACGCTGGGGAAGAAGCTGGCATTTCTTCTTCCCCCATTTCGACGCTCAGCACATCTAGTTCCTTGGAACTAGACAGCTGAAGCATCGGTGCCTCTTCCGAAGCGGAAGGAACCGCAGGGTGGGCTTCCAACTCTGGAGAGAGAGCACTGGATCCCACGGGTAAAGGTTGAGAAAGGGCAGGGCCCGTCTCAAACCCCCCTGTGAGTTCCATTTGTGACCCCCACGATAAGAGCTTCTGTGCTGCCTCGGCCGCAGGGAACGCTCACCTGAACACCCTCCTCAAAGAGTGACAGGTGAGAGTGGAGCGTGCATAGCGGCAGCCTATCACAATGCTCACAGTCAGCCCCCTCGAAGGCTGGCAGAGAATGCTCCACTCCCAGACACACCTGTAAGATAACGAGGGCAGGGAGAAGCACACAACTTAAATGATTGTTTGGACGCCATGATATATATATATATATATATATATATATATATATATATATATATATATATATGAAGCTGTATGGTTTTCGTGACAAACAACAATAAATATAACAGACAGTTTGACACAGAGCGCTTGCTGAGGCACAGAAGCTAGCACGGTTCTAGCATATTGATTGTAAAATATCATATATCCATACTTTGTTAGATAGCTACGTTTTCAAAAAAGGTAGCTTTAGTTTAACATGCAAATTATGTGGATAGAAACAGTGTATAGCTTAATTAGTCCAGTGTTATTTTAGTATTAGTCATTTATTTTGCTATGTAATCATGCATTTATATTTATGTATGATTTTTTTTATTTGATAATGTTTCTGGATGTCATCAAATGACGTTTTGTCCCTAACTTCTGTGAAAACACATACAGTACATTTTAAAAAAGTACAATTCTGCAATTTTTATGGTTGCTGCTAAAACGTTTTACAAACTCATCCATATTTAATGATTTGGCTCGTCTTGATTCAATGCTCAAAACCCCTAGATGGCTCAGTCTCTCATCCCCTATTGTTGTTCGGAGATGGTTTTTGACCATAGTTTTTGAGATTGGCATGCTAAATATATCTCGAAATCCCACACTGTGTGAAATGTGTTCTGACTGAAAATTACATCGGTGATGACCTACAGCCAATGAGAGAGCAAGATACAGAGGAGCGGGAAGTTCGGGGAGGAATTAAATACCAGAATATGAGCAAGCATGGCTTTGGTTTCTGAAAAGGCTCCTTCTCTATCTATTTGCACCCAAGAAATTGAAGAAAGTTTAGTCGAACTTTGGTAGGAGCACCCATTTGATGTTTCATTGGAGCTGTACCACAACCGGGTCGAGAAAGAAAAAAAGTTGGAGAGAAATGGTAAATTCTCTGATGGTAAAAAAACAGCCATGTGAGCAAAATAAGTAGATTTTTTTTTTTAAATCCCACTAGGGGCTTCTTTCTCATATTGTAGTTAATAACAAAAGATAAACTCCGGTCTCACGCTGGATCTTGCGTTATCACTTTTTATGTGTGTTTGATTGTGAAACATAGTTTGCAGACCAGACAGAGTTGTCTATTGTCTATTGATTCTTCCTATTGTAAAGTCATGCAATTTGTAACCCCCTGTCGCAGATCAATCATGCATTGTGAAAATCGTGCAATGTAAACTTATAATAATATTTTGCAGAGTTTAATGCTGTAAAAAATGAATTGCTCATTATTAGCTCACATTAAAGCACTAAATATATGAACCAATGAGACCTTATTGTAAAGTGTTGCCCAGAATGTTTTGAAACATTTATGAATGATCCCTTTTAAGTAGCCAATGTAATGTTTTTTATAAGCTGGAGAGCTGTAACTATTTTTCTTTTTGTTAAACTGGTGACAAATTGGTAGAATAAGATTTCCACAGAAACAGAAGGTTTTTTTTTTTGTTTTGTTTTTTAGGTAAAGGGACATCCCTAAACTGAAACATCAGTTAGGTGTAAGCAGATCAAGAAAATATGCAAATGAGATTGAACGAATTAGGACAAATTCACCACCAAGCATAAACTAGTTACACTTTAATAAAGGTGGTTTGGAAGAGCGGCAACAAGCTCCACTGAGGTGTGCGAATTGGGGCCTCAGAGCTTTTAAATTTCTCCGGTATTTAATTTTTGTTCTGGTCTTTGTTCATTTGCAATTGACAGGAGAAATTATTCTGTGCTACAGGAAAAAAAAAACTCCTTTATCTAAACAGTTTATGAGACATCACGTCTCTCCGGTTCCCCAGGTTCTCTCCTGCCTCTCTCTCTCTCTCTCTCTCTCTCTCTCTCTCTCTCTCTCTCTCTCTCTCTCTCTCTCTCTCTCTCTCTCTCTCTCTCTCTCTCTCTCACACTCACACACACACACACACACACACACACACTCATAAACTCATAGAGCATCTCAAGTGTGTGCGTTTGTGCACATAAGATATTTGGTACCCTCACCATGGATTTCACAGTGAGACACTGAAGAGGTCTTTTATCACTCTTTGACTCAAGATTCTTTTTAAACAATGTATCAGGTGTGTCAGCCAGTGTCTCCTATCGCTTTCAATTTTTAAAATCAAGATTCAAAATTCACGACATGGCGACAGACTATGCTTTGCATCATCTGAGTGCATGTGCGTCAGAAGATCCTGTCTCTGTTGTATTTCATTGTAAAGAATTTCTAGAATCTCTCTTTAGATTTAACTCTGTGTCAGATAAGAGAGGAGAGCTGATGTATGTTTCCATAGCAACCACATCCTATTTCACTGTGTTGCAGTCTCTACTAAATCAATTGTTGCTTATATGCAGTCATTTGAAAATGGTTTACTCTTTGTGATTTGTTTAATGCTAGTACAAGGAGGTAGGGAGGAAAATAGTACCAACATATTGAAAGTCTACTTATGTGATATATTAAACATGGACCTCAGTTAGATCCCCAATGCAGACATAAGCCAAATAATCAGATATGCCATAAATGTTTAAGAACATAAGAAACATAAGAAAATCATCATTCAGAATGACATAGTTCCTTGTGCACACACAGCTAAAAAAACATAGTATAGATGATAATCTGCAGCCTTTCAAATTTTCTACCCAGTAGCTGAATGTTTCAGTCACATTCTTCCCCTGAAACTGTTAAAAAATATAATCATAAGCAATAGGGAGGGAAAAGCTGTGGTCCTATTTCAAGGAAGTTTCTTTTCCTTGCATGCTCTCTTGAGGATTTTGCTCATCTATAATTGAACCATGAGTCAAAATGAGGCTTTCTCAAGTGCCGGGAATCCAGCAGTCCTATCTTCATCTGAAAACAAACTGTCATGTAAAATGTGACAAGACCTCACTGCTGTGCGTGTCATGGAGGAAATTCAAGCTATATTAATCTGCAGGAGGAATCTAACATTAAAGAAGATGAAAAGACAAAAAGAAAGAAAAAGGTATAGCCTATTGTTTGTTTGCAGTTGTGGTTGCTAGAATCGTACTGTAAAAAAAAAAAAGGAATTTTGATGTATATTTTACAGTTCCTAGCTGTACATGTCAATAAATAATATAGGCCCTATTGTTAATATACCACCAATTTGAGCTATTCCAAAAAAAGGTGTTTTACTGTAAAATATACTGACAACAACACAGACTATACATGCGTCACATTAAAGGCAGTGCACAATGTTGCCCACACAAAAACAAAACCATCAAGATAACACGTGCCACTATAATAATGCAAAAAAATATGAACTAAACAAAGTATGTTGTAGCATTAAACACTGTAACAGAGTGTTTGAACAAAAAAAAAAACGTGCCAAATTTTATTTTAAAATTTAAAAAAAAAAATGCTATGCTTCACACAAGGAATTTTGGGAATGCCCCTTTGCCCTTTTCCCATAAATTATAAGGTATTTAACAATTTTTACTTTTCTAAAAGCAGAAAAGAAGTACATACTTTTAACATATATTTATTTATTCTACCATAAACTTAAAACTCAAAACCATAACTTTAACTGTAAAATAACTTAATTGTAAAAAAGTTTTTGCCTTAAATTTTTTAGAACAATCAACTTTAAGTCAATTAAACTTAAATTAAGTCCCAGGCCTGTGTCACATTCACCTCCTTCATCTGTCTCTTCACTACACTTCCCAGCATTCCCGGTCATCATCACCTGCACCTCATCATCCTGATCATCATCACCGTCACTTGTGTCCCATCACCCACTTGCACTATAAAGCACTCACCTTCACTGCAGTCACTTGTCTGGTCTCGTTGAGACATGACTCACAGACTCTCCTTCAACCAGCTTCCCGATCCTTCTGAATCCATCCATCCATCCATCCATCCATCCATCCATCCATCCATCCATCCATCCATCCATCCATCCATCCATCCATCCATCCATCCATCCATCCATCCATCCATCCATCCATCCATCCATCCATCCATCCATCCATCCATCCATCCATCCATCCATCCATCCATCCATCCATCCATCCATCCATCCATCCATCCATCCATCCATCCATCCATCCATCCATCCATCCATCCATCCATCCATCCATCCATCCATCCATCCATCCATCCATCCATCCATCCATCCATCCATCCATCCATCCATCCATCCATCCATCCATCCATCCATCCATCCATCCATCCATCCATCCATCCATCCATCCATCCATCCATCCATCCATCCATCCATCCATCCATCCATCCATCCATCCATCCATCCATCCATCCATCCATCCATCCATCCATCCATCCATCCATCCATCCATCCATCCATCCATCCATCCATCCATCCATCCATCCATCCATCCATCCATCCATCCATCCATCCATCCATCCATCCATCCATCCATCCATCCATCCATCCATCCATCCATCCATCCATCCCCAGTGTGACTGCTTCCTACCCATCTGCAAGAGAGAAAATGACATTATCATTTAGCTAAGCCTGTTTCATGTTTCAAGTCATTTGATCCTTACCTGTTATCTCCAACTGAATACCCATCTGCACAAATAAACTTTATAAAACTTACCATCCAGTCTGTTCCTTCTGTGAGCCCTGACAGAAGACCAGACCCGCTAAAATGGACGATAGGGTCAGTGTTGTCGTCCTGGCCAAGGAGAGCCAAAATCTCCCAGCTTTTGCCCATGGACGTTCGTTTGAGGGAACCCGTCTGGCCAGATTTCGCGGGACCCGTGGAGGCCGCAGTAGAGGCGGTGGTCGAGAGGAGTCCCGACACCACTCTCCACTCTGGCCCCTCTTCGATCCTGGGTGGGTGACGTCCAGTCCAGCCAAGCCTTCCCTGCTGGTTCCGTCCAGCACCAAGCCCTCTTCGCCGCTGGTTCCGTCCAGCACCAAGCCCTCTTCGCCTCTGGTTCCATCCAGCACCAAGCCCTCTTCGCCGCTGGTTCCGTCCAGCACCAAGCCCTCTTCCCTGCTGGTTCCGTCCAGCACCAAGCCCTCTTCTCCGCTGGTTCCGTCCAGCACCAAGCCCTCTTCTCCGCTGGTTCCGTCCAGCACCAAGCCCTCTTCTCCGCTGGTTCCGTCCAGCACCAAGCCCTCTTCTCCGCTGGTTCCGCCCAGCACCAAGCTCTCTTCGCCGCTGGTTCCGTCCAGCCAATCCGAGCCAGAGCCCGCTGATCCTGCGCCAGAGACTATGAACATCACGCCTGCCCAACCAGAGACTCAGTATGTACCGGAGCCCATCGTTGTTTCTGTGTTTGTGTCAGTCTTTGTGGCTGTTACTACACTAGTAGCCACTGAGAGTGCGTCTCTGTCAAAGAAACCTTTGGATTTTGGAGATGAGAATTGTCCAGTCCCAGTTCGGTTACCCAAGCCTGTCAAGCTAGATCCTGTCATTCATCTGCCTGTCGTGTTAGCCCCGCCCAACCTCCCTCTTCAAGACATCTCGAACTCTGTTCTTTTTGGGTATCTGCATTGGACTTCAGTCTCTTCTCCAGTCTCCAGCCATCTGTACCACGCAGTCATCTCTGTCAGCCTCCAGTCCATCGGTACCACCTTGGACCTGTCGGGAGCCATCTTCTCCTGCGCAAGATGAGCCCTTAGCTCCGTCTAAAGCCTCGGTGCGCTTCGACCTGTTGCCCTGGCTCCCGAACCTACGCTCCTTCCACCCTCGACCTCGGCGTGGACCATCGGCCATTCAGTCTTGCCGGACTCCCTCGGCACATCGATTCCACCGAGGTCAGACGTCGCTTCACCTCCGCTGCGGACTTGCTCGTCGTCGCCCCCGGTCATCTCCATGGCGGCCTTCACTGCTTCTCCATGGCTCCTCCCTCCGTCGACGCCACCGTGGGGTACCTTTTTGGCTGTTGCCTGGGCACCTTCCATCACCCATCTGCCCAAGGCCCTTCGCTGGCTCTCACCACGACCTGCACCACCCTGGACCTTCCTGTTCTGTCTCCTTCCTGTCCTCCGCCCGAACCTCCTCCTGCTTCTTCTGCCTACCCTTGGTCATCTCCTGGATCCGCGCCTGCGGTAGTGCCTCGCCCGCCTTCTAGACCCCCTCCCTTCTGTCAGGGAGGTTGCGCCTTCCGAGAGGGGGCGTTATGTCATATTCACCTCCTTCATATGTGTCTTCACAACACTTCCCAGCATTCCGGTCATCATCACCTGCACCTCATCATCACCGTCACCTGTATCCCATCACCCACTTGCACTATAAAGCACTCACCTTCACTGCAGTCACTTGTCTGGTCTCGTCGAGACATGACTCACAGACTCTCCTTCAACCAACCTGCTACTTACCAGCTTCCCGATACTTCTGAATCCATCCATCTCCAGTGTGAATGCTTCCTACCCATCTGCAAGAGAGAAAAGGACGTTATCATTCAGCTAAGCCTGTTTCATGTTTCAAGTAATTTGATCCTTACCTGTTATCTCCGACTGAATACCCATCTGCACAAATAAACTTTATAAAACTTACCATACAGTCTGTTCCTTCTGTGAGCCCTGACAGCCTGGTCCTCTCTTAGCTCCCGTCGTCACTCCTCCTTTTATTCTTGCGGTGCTCCTCTGTTCCCATGGCTCTCGGCCCTGCCCTGCTTGCCAAAGTCATAAATACGAAATGACATAGCAAAGCAAATTGATGATATTTTTAATAACTTTTTTTATTTTTTTTTTATTTTTTACTTAAATGGTTAGTTCACCCAAAAATGAAAATGATGTCATTAATGACTCACTCTCATGTCGTTCCAAGCCCGTAAAACCTCTGTTCATCTTCGGAACACAATTTAAGATATTTTAGATTTAGTCCGAGAGCTTGATATTGAAAATGTATACACGGTATACTGTCCTTGTCCAGAAAGGAAATGCAGACATCATCAAAGTCCATGTGACATCAGTGGGTTAGTTAGAATGTTTTGAAGCATCAAAAATACATTTTGGTCCAAAAATGACAAAGTACGACTTTATTCAGCATTGTATTCTCTTCCGGTTCAGTTGTCAAGCCGCGTTCAGTGACGCTGCTGACGTAAGACGCTGCTGACATGTGATCTGGTCCGTGTATACATTTTCAATGGAGGGACAGAAAACTCTGACTAAATCAAAAATATCTTAAACTGTGTTCCGAAGATGAACAGAGGTTTTACGGGCTTGGAAAGACATGACACCCTCATGTCGTTCCAAGCCCGTAAAACCTCTGTTCATTAATGACATTTTCATTTTTGGGTGAACTAACCCTTTAATACACTACTGGTATTACTGGAACACCATACAGGGTATGACAACAACACTTCAAACAATACCATAGATGTGCTATTACTTCACAGTAATGCTTTACCTATAATCACAGTTCTTTGAAATGCAGCGAGAATGGTCTGTGAAATTCGAAGGACAAAGAACTAGTGTGCTTCATTATGCTGGGTCTGTACAATGTGTTATATGCTAGCATGGACATCACTGCAAGGGCATTTACAAAATGAAATTACCACCTCCATTTCCTGCCCTGCCTTTATAATCACACAGCCTGATTACGTAACATTCAATGTGGATGTCCACCACAATGCGCAACCTTATTTGGAATATACAGTGCTGGTCAGAATTTTTTTTTTTTTGTGCAAAAATCTAACCTTTAATTGAAGTAAAATAATTGAAAGTGGGGGGGAAATCACATTATGAAATAAATGTTTTTCTCGAACACAAATTATTTGCCCCCTTTTATTAAATACTTTTTGCAACCTCCTTTTTCCAAGATATCAGCACTGAGTCTTCTCCTATAGTGCCTGATGAGTTTGGAGAACACCTGGCAAGAGATCAGAGACCATTCCTCCATACAGAATCTCTCCAAATCCTTCCGATTCCCAGATCCATGTTGGCGCTTCTTCTCTTCAGTTCAGCCCACTCATTTTATAGGGTTCTGGTCTGGGGACTGAGATGGCCATTGCAGATGCTTGGTTTTGTGCTCAGTGACCCATTTTTGTTTTGATTTTGATGTTTGTTTTTGGATCACTGTCCTGTTGGAAGATCCAAACATGGCCCGTAATAAGATTTCTAGCACAGGCTGTCAGGTTTAGACTTTTTATCTGTTGCTATTTGATCGAATCCATGATGCCATGTATCTAAACAAGATGTCCAGGACCTCTGGCAGAAAATTACTCCCACAGCATTAAAGATACAGCAGAGTATTTCATTTTATACATGGGGTACTTTTTTTTTATCCCCGCGTGCACCAAACCCATCTTAACCCTCTGGGGACCAAGGTGTTTTTGGGGTCCTTGAGATGTTTTGACATGCCCTGACATTTGTGCTTTTTTCAGTTGCTTAGAAACATATTAATGGCACAGGTGAAATTACACTCTATTTAGCACAAACATGGCTACCATAATATGTGAGCAACATGTATGTACATGTTTGTATTTTTGAGAGAATATTGTTTATGCATGGTTATTGAAAAAACTAAAAATGAAAGTTTCTGAAATAAAGCCACAAAACACATAGGCCTACTAAATATGTGTCCACAAGACTTTTGACTAATGGAAGTTTTGGCCTAGAGTTTTTGCTTCAAAATGATCTGAAAATCATCCTTCCTAATCATTGACATAACACAATAGATTCTTTTAAATTGTGAAAAACATTTTTTGTTAGCCAAGGCAATATGCGAATGGGCGTGAACGGCCCAACCGCATTGTGAATAACTAGGTGGTTCTCACCTGAGAAGACAAAGACCCGCATAATAATGAGCCTTTCATTCAGGTGTGTCACACAAGAAAGAATACAAGGACAATATACACACACACACACACACACACATACATACATACATACATAAACATAAACATATACATATACACATATATATATATATATATATATATATATATATATATATATATATATAAAATCTAAAATATAAATATAAATGAAAGTCAAAAGCACATTTTTAGTCATACCTGGAAACAAATCCTGTTCAAATAGGTTATATGGGCCATTCTACAGAATTGGTTCAAAGTTAGATTTGGAAACATCTTGAAAAGAAAATTGTCTTTTTCCATAAATGTCTTAGTAGGCCAATACATTTTATCATACATATTTCAAAGTTAAGGATTCATTATTTTGATATAGCTTGCATTGAAACAAACACTATAACATCTTAGTTGATTAGTTTATTGACAAAACATACTATATATTTAACATATGAGCAGAAACTGATAACAAAAGCTTATTTGATGTCTATTTTAGAGTTAAAACTTTATAATCTATCCAAAGCTAGTTACACACACACACACACACACACACAGAAACATGATTCAAATTTAAACAGTAGGCTATTTTTGCGTTTACAGACACTAACGTTATTATTAGTGCTGGGCAACGATTAAAAAATGTAATCGCGATTAATCGCATGATTTTCTTTGTTACGCGCAAAATTGAATAATGAATTCTAAAGTACTGTATTGCGGACTTTTGATTTAAATGTACTGCTACAAAAGTGCAATAACATATGGTTTGCAAAAACTTTAAACAAATAAGGTGCTTTTATACCAGCAGTATTCCCTTTACACAGTATCAATAAAATATTTCTTGTAAATCTCAACTTAAACATTAATGTAATCAAATCAAATATTTAAACAAAGCTATTTGCCACTGCCAGGGTATTACTTTTTAGCTAGCTTGTTAAAACGAGTCAAAACAGTTTTCTTTTTTTTCTTTTTTTTTCCTGAACAGGTATCTTGTATCAGGGAGCAGCAGAAACAGTCTAAAAGGGTCATGATCACTACTACAGATATAAGTCAACCAACGTTACTTCTCTGATGCTTAGGTTTGGTCATGGCATGCCATGGTTTACCACGTAAGATTACATTAAACAGAGGTAAAGCCCAATTTATACTTCTGCGTCGAACTCACGCCGTAGCTGTGTAGTGCGCGTACCCTGACGTGCATCTCTCCAAAAATGTAACGTCAATTCTATGCGTACCGCAAGCGCTGTGATTGCTAGAACCGCTCCCCGGGTTTCACACTCCCTCTGCATGTGTAATTGCGCGTCAGCGCGGACAACGACGCAGATATATAATAAAAACCAACGCGTAGTCTATAGCGTAGAGGCTCCGGCGTTGGTCCGACGCAGAATTATAAGTGAAGTGGTCGAGCACAGGTGCAGCGACAAGCGGGTGCGTTCCTGTGAAACTGTTGCGGTCATGCTCGCCTCACGCACGCGCCCGCGCGTTGCCGAAGTTGAATTGTCTAACTTTTTGTACACGACGCGCAGCACAAATCATTGGAAGAGAGACTGATCCTCGGCTCGCTGTTTGTGAGTTTCCAGAATCTAAATAGTTATCAGGACATCAACAGGAGGGAATTCACATGGCAGAGCATCCCCGCTAAACTAAACGCAGGCCTATCTGGTAAAGTTATGTATAATTTTAAGTTAAAAAGACTTCAGCTGCGTAGCGCACAGAAGCCGTTGCCATGGTTACTATCCATAGAGCGCCTGTCATTCACTCGCGGAGCGCTGTCTCCCTTTCTGTTTACCTGAGAGAACCTGCCAAAGCCCCTCCACTGCTTGTTTGGGTGGATTATTTGCTGGCTGACCAACATCCCACCCCTCCTGTGATCATGGTTTGACTGTAGGCCTATGTGTATTCAGAGCCAGTGAGCAACGGACTTTCAAAATAATAATAATAAAAAAACTGCGTTAACGCGCGATAAAAAAATTGTCGGCATTAATTAATAAATGCGTTAACGCGATAATACCGCGTTAACCTGCCCAGCACTAGTTATTATATATCGCGATTAGAACAAAGCACAAGAATAAAATGCTTACAAATCAGCTCGCTCCTCGAAGTGAAAATAAACCAGCACTTGTTCTGAGGTAGGTAAATGTCCCAGGATTATTCCTCACAGCCGCGCAAGACGACAGTACATTAATCTGACTAAATATAGTGTGTTTACCGAGTTTATGTGGACATTTACACGTCTCAATGTGTTGCTTCAGATCATTAGCGTTTGAATAGCGCGCGCTCTCCGTGGGCGTGTCACATTAGGAAAATAATGAGCTGAGAGAACGATAATGAGAACGGCTGACACCTCTCTCTTTTTATATAGATTACATAAACAGAGAATATTTATTTTAGTTTTAAATTAGATAATTTAAAAGTACAAACTTAAATGATCATAAACATATATTGCTTATGTCTGGGTGAATAGTATTCGCTGAGTTTTGTTTAAGTTTAGAGACGTGCTCCAGAAAAAAAGTTCACGGACACGGAGAGGCAGAACGCACACCCTGTTTATTTTCTTTATTTTACAAAAGCACAATATTTTATTTTGATTGTAGGTGGGCACATAAAAAAGTAGACATTTAACAGTTTATTTTAAAATATTTATTAACTCTGTATGACCAGAAATTATGGTTTAAGTCTATTTTTCTGCTATGTGAAAAAAATCTGCCAAAACGGACCGGTGCGTTTGCCGTTCCCAGAGGGTTAAGTGTTTGCTGCCAAAAAAGCTTTTTTTTTTTTATCTGACCGTAGAACCCATTCCATTTGAAGTTCCAGTAGTGTTAGTTACTTTTCAAACGTTCTATGGTCAGATGAAAAAAAAAAAAAGGAAACCTTTTTGCCAGCAAACACTTAATATGGGTTGGTTCATACAGGGATAAAAAAGTACCCAATGTGTAAAATGAAATACTCTTTAATATTCAATCTCCAGTGACTGCGGTGAATAGAGCTGCTGGCAACAAGGGAAAGACCTTGTGACAGCCTGGAGAGACAGCTGACAGGAGGAAAGAGAACCCAATGGGGCTGGTAAGGGTTAGCTACCCTTGTCGGCAGTATCCAGCTCCGTGTTTACAGGATGCTGGAGACACCCGCCCAAGGCTTCTGAGAAATTAAAGAGAAAAATACCCCTAGAGTCTGCGAGACCGGGGGCGGAAGATGACTCAATGTTGGACAACATGGTTAACGACTTAGGAATGGAAAGGGATATGAGTATGAGAGTTAGTAAAGTCATTGAACTCCAAGTTTGTGTCTGTGGCTGGATCAAGGCGACAACGGTCAGGGGTTTGAAGGTTCATCAAGGGAAAATGAAATGCTTGAGGGAGAAGCGACAAGGGCCTCGCATTGATCAGTACTTCTTACGAAGTCAGTCAAGTCAGTCGAATGATATCCAGCGACAGGAAGCAAACCACAGCTCGCAGGATATCAGCACCCCTGTCATAGAGGAGTGGAGGGTTTGCACAGTTAGTGATGAACATATTGATACTTGTGAACCCAGTCAGACTAGCCAGCATAAGAGAGAAAACAACCTCAACGGGCATAGGCCTGGAGTTAGATAGCCAAGAGCTTGTGCGAAAACTGCATGGGACACGGTAAACACAGATCTATGCTTTGCATTGGAAAGATTAACTGGTACAGTTGAAAAGAAGCTGGATAAATTTGGGGACATCATTTACTCATATGGAAGTAAGAGGTTTGGTGTGGAAAAAAAAAGTACAAACTACTCCTGGAATGTCTAGACGGCAGCAGAAAATTGAAAGGTTAGTTAGAGAAAGGAGACAGCTAAGGAAGCAATGGAAAAGAGCAGAACAAAGTCAGAAGGAGGGACTCAATCTCTTGCAAAGGGCCATCAAAGATAAGCTGGCAACATTACGCAGAGCTGAGCGCCTACGGAAACGCTACAAAAATAAGGAACGTGCAAGGGCTAATTTCTATAAAGACCCATTCAAATTCGTAAAGAAGTTATTCACCAGTGAGAAGAATGGCATTTTAAAAGCATCTAGGGTTGAGCTAGAGAGATATTTGGAGGAAACGCATACAGATGCAAAAAGGCATGAGCCTATGTCAATTCCATCATACATCCCACCTTTCAATCCACCAGAATACCAAATGGAGATCTGTGCACATAAGTGGAAAGAGGTAGCAGGCCGTGAGAAAGGCAAGGGCTTCATCATCTCCAGGGTTCCGTACAGAGTGTACAAGAGTGCTTCAGGAGTTCTACGAATTCTGTGGAAATTGATAAAAGTGGCATGGGAAAAACAGGTTGTACCTAGAGCATGGCGCAGAGGAGGTGGAGTCTTTATACCTAAAGAAAAAGATGCTACAAGCATCAGTCAGTTTCGTCCTATTTCACTATTAAACGTTGAAGGTAAGATTTTCTTCAGCATTATTGCTTAGAGATTGTCCACCTACCTATTAAAGAATGGCTTCATTGACACTTCAGTTCAAAAAGCGGGCATTCCAGGGTTCTCGGGATGCTTAGAACACATCAATGTTATCTGGCAACGAATTCAATCAGCTAAAAAGGAGAGGAAGGAGCTCCATGTGACATTCCTGGATATGGCTAATGCATATGGTTCAGTGCCACACGAGCTTCTTTGGGCAGCATTTGATGTTTTCAGAGTACCAATGTCAATAACAAATTTAGTGAAAGCCTATTTTGGAGATTTGCAATTTAGTTTCTCAACTCGAGAATTCAGCACTACATGGCAATGCTTAGAGGTTGGAATAATGGCAGGATGCACCATTTCTCCACTGGCTTTTACCATGGCAATGGAAGTAATCATTAGGGCATCAAGATGGGTAGTAGGAGGAGAGCGCTTGGCTTCTGGGATGCGACTACCACCAATCAGAGCATACATGGATGACATGACAACCATGACTACAACAGTAGCCTGCACTAATCGGTTATTGGGTAAGTTAACCGATAATATTGAATGGGCACAAATGAAATTTAAGCCCTCTAAATCAAGGAGCATCTCGATAGTTAAAGGAAAGGTAGTAGATAAAACATTCTTCATTAATGGTGAGGCAATACCAACAGTTTCTGAGAAGTCAGTGAAGAGTCTTGGGAGATGGTACGATGGGGATCTAAAGGATACAGTTCGAGTGGGAGAAGTTAGACAACAAGCAGTGGAAGGGTTGAAGAGCATAAACAGCTGTGCTCTACCAGGCAAACTAAAACTCTGGTGCTTTCAGTTTGGTCTACTGCCAAGGTTGCTGTGGCCACTGACTGTGTACGGGGTTTCTTTGACAACAGTGGACAAGCTGGAAGCGTTAATAAGTTCATACATCAGGAAATGGTTGGGAGTTCCACGCTGCCTCAGAGTGGGACTTTATAGTAAAGGAATATTGCAGCTGCCAGTCTCTGCTTTGACCGAGGAGTTTAAGTGTGCCATGGTCAGACTGGAAATGACCTTAGTAGAGTCACGCGACAAATGTGTAAGGGAGGCAGCACCTGTGTTAAAAACTGGTAGAAAGTGGTCAGAAAAGAAATCTGTGGTAGAGGCAAAGGCTGCCCTTCAAATTGGTGATATCGTGGGACAGGTACAGCATGGAAGAGGGGGTTTTGGGCTCAGTTTAGCTCCTCCTAAATGGCACAAGGCAGGCCCAGCTCTAAGGAGGAAGCTGGTAGTCAACGAGGTGAGAAAGCAGGAGGAGAGGATGAGGTGTATTAAAGGCCATTTCCCAGGCCAAGCAGGGAGAGTGGATGAGATGGGAGAGTGTGGAACAACGCAAGATGGGCTGGCAAGACCTTTGGTCAATGGAAGAGTGTAGGATCAGTTTCCTTATCAGGTCAACATATGATGTTCTCCCATCACCACAGAACCTAAACCTCTGTTCATCACCTGCCACAGTAACCCTCTGGGGACTGATTGGGCGGTACCGCCCAAAATGGCATACTTTTACAAATGTGTAAATATCTTAAAAACTATGAATGATAGAGACGTGCAGTCTTTTTTTGCCGATGGAGAAATATTTTTCTTACCCAATCAGAGGAAGGTTACCAGGACGTATCTAGCAAATCAGAGGACTCTGTAGCCTTGCAAGGGGTGGTACTAATATAGTTAGGGATATGACGCAAACAGCGTTGAATGGAGAGAAGGAGAGAGAGCGAACGGAGGCTTACGCAGCGGATTATCAGAGAAATGTGAGAGAGAGACAGAACAATTATAATATATACATATATATATAAACATACAATTATAGCATTATTTATTGTTTTAGTACTTTTATGATGGCAAGCAGTAAACGATTTACGGTGAAACAAGCTCTGGAACAATTACTGGAGAGTGACGAGGAGAAAGCATTGCTTAGAAAATTCTAAGCATTCCTAAGAAAAACGCCTGGGACTATTTGTAAATAAAGTTACATTTTTCATTGTTCTTTACACATTTTATTTAACAATTATACATGTCTGTCAAGCAAAGGCTTTGACAAATATATTTTTTGTTCAAAAACTGTTCACTATTGTTGTGTGATGTGTGATTTTCAGAAATAAATGACAAAAATCTAATTTCCGTTTTGGAAATTCTCTAGTTTATTCACTCATTTTTCACTCATACTTCCTTTATAAACACATTACATGCATGCTTATGTTAGATTAGGCTCTTCTGCTCCCATAGATACCAAACACATAGTGTTCCATCTCCATTACATATGGTTTATAAGCCCAAATCTAAAAATAGAGAAAACGGACCAAAAAGGGCTTAGTCCCCAGAGGGTTAAGGCACATTTTGACAGGATGTAAGGTGGCTCTTAGCCAAGGTCGGTTTACTTGGCGCCATGACCAAGTACTGCGATGTTTGGCTTTAGCATTGGAAGGCAAGCATAACATGACCAATAAGTTGCCACCTGTTCTAGCAAAACATTACACACAGAAGACAATATTCCTTCGCCCAGGCAAGCAACCACCAAGAAAAGGTGTTACAACCAATTCTCGCCCAGGACAACTGGAAGCTGCTAGGGACTGGAAAATGCTGGCTGATGTAGTGATAATCAGATAGGTAGTCGAGCCAGCTCTGGTATGTGGAGTAAATTAACTAGATTTAATTTACTAAAGTTCCCCTCCCTTTCTTCCATTCGGTGAAAGAAAGGGAATAGTGTTTTGAATTGATTAAATCATTGACTCTGATTCGCACATGCAGCGTTTTTCTCTAATGAATAAAGAAATGCTTTGTTTGTGACATGTGACCCAAAAGGACATGTGACTCGAGACAAAGATTTTGGAAGAGAACAGGCCCTTAGGGTCTCCCCTGATTTGATCACCTCACAAACAGAGCACTGTGTAATGAGTCAATTCATAAAGCAGCCTGAACTCTGAAGAACAATCACATACACACACACATGCTTTAACGTACACTCATACACGAACTTTGAATATTAAAACTTAGCATATAAGCATGTCATATTTCATGTGTGTTTTCCAGTTTATAGTCACTTTGTGTATGACGTGTGTTTGAAGGAATGAACTTGCTTTGAAGGAACTAAATGCTTATAATATGCATATCTCTGTATTCCGATAATCTTCGTGTGATGTGTTTGATATGTCTGTAATTCCCTCAATCTAACGGAGCCGAATTCCAATAGCATAATGAAGTAAGGTGCATTATTTTACACATTTCATATTTCAGGAGCCGAACGGCTCAAATACCATCTCCTCATGACTGAAGTGGGAATCTCCCCACAAGACAAAGAAGAACTTTTCCCGCTCGAGACACTCTAAGGGTGCTTTCACACCTGGATCGATTGGATACGTTGTTCCGAAACAAAGGGGCGTTTCGCTTTTGGCCCGGTTCGTTTGGTCATATGTGAACACAACAATCGCACTCTGAATCGGAACAAAACAACCGAGCCGAGACCGCCTAGAAGAGGTGGTCTCGGCTCGATTCCATACGAACCCTGGAGCGGTTCGTTTGTAGTGAGAACACAACCGACCCACGAACCGAAACAAATCAATGTGTTGCCTGGCAACAGACGCCAATAGATCGCTTGTCAACATGGAGCTTCGGCAGCGTATTTTGCTGATTTGTTGCGTTATTTTGTTGTGGTTTATGCATCAATGTGCTGTGAATGAACAAAACAACCAGTTCCAACGTGAGTTCAGACTTCGACAAAACACTGTCCTGATGGCCATAATCAGAAGACGTGCAGCTGGACGGATTCGCCGTAGAAGATGGACTCTGTATGCTGACCACATATTTCAAAGGCAACTCTTCCTCAGACAACCTAGGTAATAACGTTTGTTATATTTTTATTTTATTCTATTTTTAGGCATCCTATTTTTAGGTTTAAATTTTAAGTCTAGTTCATAGCTTTGTTCTCTTTTTTGTGCAATAAAGAGAACAGGGTTGAGATAAATCATTGGATGCCTACATCCTTTGTTGTCACATTTTTATGTTACACTGTTTGAATATTGAATTGCCTTAAGCCTGCTGTGTCAACCTGATGGTTGGAAAGTACACTATTATACATATTTTTTTTTTCACCACAGAAACATATGGGTGTATCCACGCTCCAAATCTTGGTGGTCACACATCTCCAGCACCTGGACTGACCATGAATGGCTGTCAAACTTTAGGATGAGAAAAGGAACATTCTTGGATTTGTGTGATGCCCTCCGGCCTTGGTTGACCCGGAGCACAACCAAATACAGAAAACCAGTGCCTGTTGAAGTTCGAGTTGCGATCTGCATCTGGAGACTGGCAACAAACCTGGAATACCGCTCTCTTTCCCACCTGTTTGGCGTCGGCCTGTCTACATGTTGTCTTATAACACAGGAAGTTACCACGGCCATAAACACTGTTCTGAAGCCACAGTATATTAGAACACCCTCTGCAGCTGAATTCCAATTAATTAGCCAAGGTTTTCGGGACAAGTGGAGATTTCCCCAAGTAGCCAGTGCTATTGATGGAACGCATATTAATAGTAGAGCTCCCCATGATGCACCAGCAGATTATTACAATAGAAAGGGTCATTATTCTATTATATTGCAAGGCGTTGTAGACAAAAAATTAAGATTTTGGGACATAAATGTTGGGCGGCCAGGTAGGATCCATGATGCCCGGGTGTTTGCGCTTTCAGGGCTGTATGAGCGAGGTGTCAGAGGTGCACTGTTACCAAGAATAGAGGAAAGATTCCAAGGGGTTAATGTGCCACTTACCATTTTAGGTGATTCAGCCTACCCCCTGTTGCCATGGCTTATGACGCCTTATCGTGAGGTCAGAGGAGTAACTGAAGAGCAGATAAATTTCAACCACCGCCATAGTCAAGCACGCATGACTGTAGAGCGTGCCTTTGGACGCCTAAAAGGCAGATGGAGATGTCTCTTGAAGGTCTGTGATGCCCATATTACTCTGGCCAGCCAAATTGTCTGTGCATGTTGCGTACTACACAACATGTGTGAAATTCATAATGAACAATACCTTGACGGAGACAATGTGCTGAGGAGAGAGGAGGATGTGGACAATAGAGAAGCAGATGTGATGCAAGAGCATCAGCAGGACAACGCAAGGGCTCATGACATTAGAGATGCACTTTGTAGATATTTTTCCAGCCTGTAATCTCAAGACACGTGCTATGATGTATCTAGTGGATAAAACATTCAGGGCAGCCTCTACCTGACCTCAAACCTCTTCACTACAATGGGCCCATGGACATTTACGTTGTCACAGTCGACTGATATTCCAAGTCACTCTTTTTGATGTCATGGTGTGAATATTACAAAGTTGTAAATAGTGTTTCCTGTACAGATGTGTTATGTTTGGTCATTTTCAGGGTTATACTTAAAAAGTTAAAGGAGGCTGGCATTTAATCAATATACAGTTTTATTACACTAGACTGTCACAGTAAATACAATTCAATACTAGTATAGACAACAAATATGTAACATTTTTCCTTCCTTCAAGTATAGACAATCCTAAAGATGTATGAATTACAGTGAACAGTTTTTTACAGATTATTCTAAAATGCAAAATTATTCAAACAAACAAAACTTGTCTTTGACAATAACAAAATTCTCCTTAGAAAAAATAAGTTTGGTTTCATTAAAAAATATAAATAAGTTATTTGTTCTATTTATATATTGTTTTATCTATTTGAAAAATATAAATAAAAATGTTCTCTCTGAAAAAGTAAAGATTTTTCCTCTTTATATACAACACTTGTGGAACATGTTTGAACAATTTATAATTAATTGTAATTTATAACCAGAATTGTATTAGGATTGGTTTTCCACACAACTAAGTTCTACTAGTTAAAGGATTCGTAAGAGGTGTCGTCAAAATGTATTGTGTTGTGACCAATATGCAAAATAGTGGAGGTATCCACAGGCGGATCAGACCTTTCAACAGGCTGTGGGTGGACTGTGGGCTGTGGAGCATGAGGTGGTGGAGGGTAAAGAGAATGCTGCTGTGGATGCCACATCTGTGGTGGTCCAGCGTACATGGGAGGTGGTCCGGGGGGTGGTGGTCCAGGTTGTGTAGATGGGGGTCCAGATGATGGTGGTAGTGGTCCAGGGTGTAGCATTGAATTGATATGTAGGGGGAATGGTGCAAGATGAATTGTAGGGCAAATTTTGCTGTGGTTGTAATGCACTCATTAATGTTCCAAGCAGCTGCATAAACATTTGCTGATTGGCCTGTTGTTGTGCCTGCATTGCACTGAACCTTCTATCCTCTGCCTCCTGCTGAGACCTCATCATATTCTCAAAGAAAGCATTATCTTGGGCTTGATGGGCTCCATCCACATCTCGCATCTGCTCCAGGAATCTTCTTTGTTCTGTTTGGTACTGAAACAGTTCCTCGACCGGAGAAGATTTTGTTTTCCTCTTCCTGGATTGACTCCCGGGAATGGGCAGTCGGGGTGTCACTTTCTGTCTTCTGCTTTCTTCTGCCTCTATGTCAGTGGACTCCAGTGTGGTGTCCAGCGATTCTTCACTCTCCACTCTCAAGTCCTGTGCTGCAGCATCTTCTCCTGTCAATAAAAGCAAGTAACGCAATTACTGATATGATTAATCATCAGAGGCTAAATGTGTTAATGGCAATGTCAGTAGTATGGTCCCTGTACTTTGGCCAACAGATTTAAAATTTTAAACGAAAAAACAAAATCGAAAAATGGCTCGTTACCATCAGTAATTAGGAAAATGAAAAACGGGAAACAAACCATTTTTCAGCTCATTTTTCGTTTTGATAACGATAAAAACATAACGAAAAACAGATAACAAAAAAAAAATCTCGTAATCCGATTTAGTTTGATCTGTTTAGATTTCGGAAATTCAAATATGAGTGTAAAAATCTTATTCCTCAATTTTGCTTTGGGTTTTTTGCGTGCTTTGGGTTTTTTGTCCTTCAACAGAGTGGTCGTATGAGATAACCGAAGTCCGTACCACAGTAATTATGTAGGCTGTGTGTGCATGAATAATGAAATTAATAACAGAAAGATTAAATTGGTACAAAAAAAAATTCTGCCATTACATAGGCTAAATAAAATTATTCGAATAAAAAACATCGATGCACGGTCCATGAATGGCATGAGGGCGCATGATTATTAAGCCTCTCTACCATAATTTCTCCATTAGCTCCATTAGTTCCTCTAAATTGTTTTGGATGTAGAATTCTGTTTCCTCTGCAGAGTTTCGTCTGCCTGTCCTGTCAAGTTCATAATTACTGTTTTTAGTTTTGTTGCATGAATATCCAGGGTATTTGCTGTGACATTATTTCGCCCATGGATATGTTTAATGACTGACACAGTGTTTCCGACACGACAGTATACAAATACGCTGCTAGCGTCAAATCAGATAGGCCTAACAGGATTTTTTTCGTTTTCTGTTTGTAATATCAAAACGAAAAACGGTTTAATTCCCGGTTTTTGTTTCCATATTTACTGCCTAATTGGGAAACGAGCCGGTTTTCGTTTCAAAAGAAAATCTGTTGGCCGCAAAGTACACGGACCATTAAAAGTAAAACTACTCTGACAAGTACAATTTTCTCAAAAAAAGTTACTTGAGGAAATGTAGCCTTTGGAGCAAATTGTAAATGTAAAATAGCAAGGGGTTACGTTACTCACCCTCTCCGTCCAAGTCCACATCAACTGAAGAGCAGGTGCTGGGCGAAACAACTTCACAGGAGTCGACAATATCCACTGGTTCCACCACTGGTTTCGTTCCAAGTATTTTGTCCAACTCATCGAACCAGGGACATTTGTCTTTCTCATCACTTGTACCTCCACTTTTGGCAAGGTGGTCTCGTACCTTTATGTACTGCTGTCGGAGTTTTTTCGCCTTTGCGCGGCACTGCTCAACGGACCGTTCATAACCCCTCTCTTTCATTTCATAACTGATTTTCTTGTACACTTCGGTGTTCTTATGTGTAGTCTCCAACATCCTGGAGATGTGTTCTTCCGACCAAATGTCAATGAGGCATTTCACCTCTTCGTAGCACCAAGTCAACCCGCGATTCATTTTGTGTTTGTGTTTAGGCTACTGTTGTCATGGCGATGTCCCACAATGGAATGCGCGACCTGCACGCATGAGGTAGTGACGTAATGGCGTAAGGAAAGCCCTGGAAGGGTGCGTGATTTGGACCGCTTTACAACAGTGTGGTGTGAACAGAGTGACGGATTAAATTGATTCGGAACAAAGTATTCTGTTTCGGATCTGTTCCGGAACAAAACAATTCGATCCAGGTGTGAAAGCACCCTAAGATAATTGGTTCACGTACGTGAAGCAGAGTGAACCCCTCCTCTCCATAAAAGACTGACACAGAGCGCTTACGTTGCTAGAGAGCTTTTTCCCTGTGAGAGGTTTCCGGTTCCATGGCTCCTTAGGGAGCTTTTCTCCGTTTCCTTTAATCGTTCTTTATTTTCGTTTTCGGACCTTTTTGTCACGGTATACAAGTTCATTGCTTCCTTCTCGTCTCGTGTTTATGTTGTTGTATGAAAGCACGTGTGTAGTGGGCGTGAATGTGTGTCATTCCTTGATCCGCTCCAGCTGATCGTCATTACATCACCAGCTGCAGTCGATCTCATCTCACCATATATTCTCACAGTTCTCTCATCTCCTTTGTCAGATTGTTGGATGTTGTCTCTCCGTGTGGTGTTCCAGTTAGTCTCCTTGCCTGTTCCAGTGTTCTTGTTCGTGTTCCTGTTGGATTCGTCGTCGTCTCTTCGTTGAATTGTCGTTTGGGTTTCCACTGCACTTCACGGGTTCGTCTTCGACCATCGAGGTCCCTGCGTCATCAGTCCACACCCGTGTCCCTGTCTTGTATTTCACCGTTCAATAAAGAACTGAGTTTGACCTGCGATTGCTTCCGTCCTGTTTTTGACAACCATGACACTTTTCTTACGTTTAGTTTCAGTGAAATGAATGTAATCGGCAACTTCAACTTTAAAGAGACTCTTTGAACCTTCAGCAACCACGCTCGCCTGGAAGAGCTGACAAAGCACGCACCCGCTCTTAAGGACACACACGCAAGACGCGGTTCTCCTCGGCAACACAAATAGAACCATTGTGCAACTCTCACTCTCCTATCCCTGCATCGGTCCCTGTTCATTTCTTCTCGCGAGGAAAATGAACCCAGCCCGACCTCAGCTGGCAAGCTTCACCTCCAAGGACATTCAAACATGCCGCGCTCACGCGGGCTGGACAAACCCGAACGCTCGGCATCCACATGACCGAGAGAGACACACGCCTGCTTTACATCACCCATCCAAAAGAGCTTTACCGGTGCAAGTACCCGTTTTACTATGCTTTCAAGGGTTAAGATCTGTTGATTCGTGTTGTCTCAAAGGTTCTGTGTCTGTGATGAATTTTGCAAAACTCATGATCTTTCCAGGTCTGCTTTATTTCTCCCTCTCTGTCTAGCTCACATGATCTTTCGATCAGACCACTCTCTCTCTCTCTCTCTCTCTCTCTCTCAATCTCTCAATCTCTCTCTCTCGTTGTTATTTGTTTGTTTCGTTAGTTTTACTGTTAATGTACATATATGTATCCCGGGGTTTTTAATGTAGAATTCTGTATCCGTAGTTTCAATTATTAAAACCATATTCTTGATTGCTTTCTGTCTAAGAGCTTATATTACAAGTCAATGAAATGATGATCTTATAGCTACAAAGCTTTACAAGTTGTTACGATTTCAGTAACGTAAATTTTATAAGCACAAGAAAATTAATGTTCACGGCCGGAACATTGAGATTTCTTGGAGTTTATAAAAAGGGATAACTTTGTTGAGAAGTTGGTAAGTTAATCTTACGGCTGTTTGCTGGACAAACCGATTGTTTGATAACTAAATTAATTCCCTTAAAGTTATCTCATATAATCGATCTGTAATGAGACCATTGATGTATGAATGAGGAATTATAATTCGTTATGATTTATCATTCATATATTCGATCGATCTATTTTCAATTTCGATAATTTAACTGCAACATGCAAGATAATAATCATATCCATGATTAATTATGAAAATTCCCTATGAATAATTTGAGCTAATTAAGGCAAACCTCAATGTTGCTACACTGATCTTGATCAACAGCGTATTTTTCCACCTGAGATTGCCACCACTCACCTCCGACCAGATATTGTTTTGTGGTCTGGATCAGCACGCATTGTTCAACTGATAGAGTTAACAGTACCATGGGAGGATGCTGTAGATGAGGCATATGAGAGGAAAAAACTGTGGTATGCTCATCTGGCCACTGAAGCAGAACAGCGAGGATGGAGAGTCCAGGTTTGTCGAGGATTTGTGGCACACTCTACAACCCGGTTCCTCAGAGACGTCGGATTCAGTGGCCAAGAGTTGCGTCGCACAGTAAAGAACTTATCTGAAGCAGCAGAGAGGAGCAGCAACTGGCTGTGGTTGAGACGGAAATATTCTGGCTGGCTGTGTACAGGCCGCCACGGTACGGTTTCGTAGAATTCTTAAAAAACTCGAAGAGTCTGTTGGTTTATTTGTATAGTTTGCATAGTAATTACAGTTATTACGTTCCTGTGTATATTGCGTGAATGAGGGTTGGTGTTTGGGCAGATATTGTTTTTTGCGGTAGGTAGTATGCCATACGGATCCGTTGCCACTGAACCTACTTTAACGAAGACAGTGGGTCTCGACAGCCTTAGTCAAACGGGTTGGGGCGTATGGTTGGGTTGCAGAGAGATTGTGGTTAGGTCACATGTGAACTACGAGGAAGGAGCAACCTCAGCAGCAGGAGGGATGTAAAGGTTAGTAAGCTGGGCTGAGTTGAGTGGGGGACGGAGGGGGGTGACTCTCGGACGCCAGAGTCACTGTCGAGCCCTCTTGAGGTGTCGTGGGCTAGTCGACGAAACACTAAGGACGGAAGGTGCCCACTTGAAGACCCTAGAGATGTCCCCTACTCGGCTCAATCCAGATGGTTGTCGTGCTGGTCCACTGGGGAGACCACACTGTAGTTAACTTGCAGCCGTTGTGTGTGCTGACGCGCCAAGTACACTGCAGCCGTTAACGGCGGACAGAAGGAGATTCACATCACCATATGGAAAGAAGCGGAAATGGATGGAGAAGCATAGGTTACTGTAAAGCTATGTTTTAGTTTGTGCTTATCTTGGCGAAAGCCGAGTACAAATCAGCATGAAGTTTTAATTAACATTTACTCTCGTGTAATGGAAATCATAATTCTGTGGGAGTAATTTTCTGCCAGAGGTCCTGCACATCTTGATCAGATACATGGCATCATGGATTCGATTAAATAGCAACAGATAAAAAATCAAAACCTGACAACCTCTGCTAGAAATCGTATAACGGGCCATGATGATTTCCCCTCCACTTTCAATTCTTTTACTTCAATAAAAGGTTAGATTTTTGCATTTTTAAAAATAAAATATCAATAGTATATTAATGCAGATACATTTTTTTACAGCCATCTTTGATCATATTTACCAAGGAGGCAAATAATTCTGACCAGCACTGTACTTTGCATAATAATGACAACCCTCAGTATTACAAAGAATATATTACCATGGTTTTATAGGCTTCATTCTCTCCAGTGTGTGTATAACAGTATTATATGTTGTTCTGAAGTCGTGAAATACATAAGACACATTTCTCTGTCTTTTCTCTTTCATTATTGATCAAACAACACTGATATGGTTGCTGTTCTATCTGGACCCCTTTGACCTTAAATCCCATTAAATATACAGTATAGTATTATAACATTGATCCACAAATCCTCAAAACTCTATTTTGACACTTACCCAAGCATTTCCAACTTAAAACTAAAGCATGTTGTTTGTGGATGTAATATTGATATAAGGAGATTTAGACAGCCGCTCTCAGTCTGTCTGCCTGCCAAAAGAATGATATTGTAAACTGAGTGAGAATGGGTTGGCACGGCAGAGCTTTCACTGACAGCGGAAGTCTATCTTAAGCTCTTCAACATAAGCTGTTACAGCTTCAGGTACATTAGCTGATTGTGTGCCATCACTCTAAGGCTGGCTAACAGTGGCTGGCAGGTCAGGTCTAATTGGACAGAGCTTAGCACCAGCAGGCACAGCTATGGAATGTGTGCAGCTGTTCTCCCAGCTGTCAAATAGTTGCTCTGATCAACTGATCACTGCTTCGTCCATCACATTCCCACACGTCTGAACTCAGTGCACTGAAATTTCCAGTTCATTTATCTAGCCTGTCAGTTCCAACATGTACAAACTCTCTATCAGTATAGTTTATCAGTTTATCCAAGGTCTGGAAAAATGCATCCTGGAGTTCTGTATTCAGATAATAATTGTGGAGAATGTCATACTCCAGTTCAAGCCATCCTGTGGTCTCTTCAGATAAAGTTAAGCTAAAGGGCTCCAAAAAGCAGTGGAATCCAAAGCATTCATAATATTTGTCCCTCTTAATCTGTCTGAGAATGTGAGCTTTGAACATGAATGTGTGATAACTACCGAAAACACAGACTCCTTAACAACCACTCTAATCTAATAAAACAGATTTACATTTGCAGACCTTTTATTTTATTTTAGCATGGCTCTCATAGATAATGCCCTTTTACAAGGCCATCAGAACTCTTTTGTGAATTTCTATTCTGATGGTTAAAAATGTAGCTTCGGGTCGATGAAGCGGGTCTTGGATCAGTATGAAAGGACAGATTTCTCTCAGAGCATGTGACTCAATTCTCTATAATCGCATCTACTGTATAATGCACTAAACGGCACATTTGCAGCATATATTAGTCAACTGATTTAATTTTGAATGCCAATGAGTGTAAATGCTATTGACTAAAAGCTTACAGTTTTCCAAACAATATGTGCTAAATGAGTAAATGAGGTCAAATGATGATTAACTTCTTTATTATCACTGCTTAATGTAAAATCATGAGTTTGTTTTTATTTACAGCAAAAATGCAATTATTTGCCTAAGCTGTCATTAAATGTAATTAATCATATTTTTTCTAAATTTGCTTGTTCCATGAAAATGACAACAGCTTGTGGATGTTTCTGTCAGTCGGAATAAAAGCTATCAAATAAGCCTGATGTTTATATAGCATAATTATGGTATAATATATACTATCTGTCAGCCTGTGACTGTTGACGTGTACATGTTGAACCTTATTACTTTCTGAGCTCCATTCAGAAGTGCAAACACAAACAACAGGATTTTTATATCCAAGAATTTTATAAGATCAAAGTGCTGAATAAGTGTGTGTATTGTGACTTACTCCATTAGACTCATTTTCTGTCACCACATTTTTCATGACCTTGACGAAATGCTACAGGCCCACACATCTGGTCTCTTCTGGTTGGCATGCCAACAAACTAAATCTACGCAAGAGCTTTAAGTAAATGTGGCATTCTGTCGAAGCAACATAGAATTGAATCTAGGCAAGCAAATGTAGTCATTTCCCAGGCTAGTCTGCAACTAGTACTCGATGAACTATAGTGTTTACAACATCAAAGATGTCTGTAAGTTTAATAACAATTAACTGTAACACTTTAGAATACGGTTCCTTCGTTAATGAATAACTACACAAGAACCAATGAGTAACACAATACAATCTAGTAACTATTATTAACTAATAAGAAACTCTGATTAACGAACTAGTAAGTAATAGCGCACAGATGAAAGTGGTAGTTTACTATTAACTTATCAATAACTACTATTTTTTTAATGCTTCCCAGAGAACTACTGAAAATGTTTATTAACAATCTATTAAACTATTAACATAAAAGAAACACTGATTAACGAATTAGTAAGTAATAGCTCACAGATTAAAGTGGTACTTCACTATTAACTAATCAATAACTAAAAAAATGTTTTAATGCTTCCCAGAGAACTACTGAAAACTTTCATAATTCATGCAAAACTAATCATTAACCAAATTCAGGACAAATGACTAGCACTACATTAACATTTTAACTGAATACACAAGGTTGTTTACATTATCAATATGTAATAGTATAGCACACTTATGATTTGGGAAAGCTGTTAATAATTGGCCTATGCTGTCTATTTATCAACTGAATAATTTTAAAGAAATGGATTTTTAGTTGTCGGGACCTTACTTGTCCTGTGGCCAATTTTCCGGCATTCCTCTGGACTGGCATTGAATCACTCGAGTCACGGTGAGTACTGGAACATATTGAGTCATCAGTACCCAAATACCTTATACAGTTATTTTATTATTTAACCTACCTCACAAAAAATAAAAGTTTTTCTGTATGTCTTCTAGCTCATATATATATATATATATATATATATATATATATATATATATGTGTGTGTGTGTGTGTGTGTGTGTGTGTGTGTGTGTGTGTGTGTGTGTGTCTGCGCATATCTTGTGAGTGATTAGAAGATTCTACACTTTATTGACTTTTCATTAGTAACTACTGTTAGAAGTAAGTAAGGATAGGAGCAGGCTTCACTCAATGTATACACTAATACACTTTAAGAGTGCTGACCTGGATGATTAGAATACGAAAAATAGGAGAGAGGCCGCTCTATGCATATGTTCTTTTTATTTTTATTTTTATTTGCACAGACGCGTTTCGGTGCGTGCCTTCTTCAGTGTGCTGAGCCCAGCCCTAGTTTTCCTTTGATAGGAAAACTATCAAAAATTTAGTTTGAATCTGCAGATCACAAATCTTCAGTGGCGCCGAACCGCATTAAATAAAAATACAAATAAAAAGAACATATGCATAGTGCGGCCTCTCTCCTATTTTTTGTAACTACTGTAAGAATCATGGTAACAAACTAGTAATGACACAATTGTTACTAAATACTTCTATGGGAATTACTACTTATTTGGATCCGTATTCTAAAGTGAAGATCATGGGCACTAAGTAGTAATGACTAAAGTGTTACTACATGACAACCAAACCAAGTCATTTCTAGCGTTTGAGATTTTTGGTGAACTTTTAAATAGTATACTTTTAGAAAATTTCTTTAGAAGTATGTAGTAACACTTTAGTCATTACTAGTTAGTTCCCATGATCTTCACTTTAGAATGCAGATCTAAATAATAAGTAATTCCCATAGAAGTATGTAGGTAGTGATATTTGAGTCATTAGTTTGTTACCATGATTCTTACAGTAGTTACTAATGAAAAGCCAATAAAGTGTAGAATCTTCTAATCACTCACAAGATATGCACACACACACACACACACACATACATATATGAGCTAGCCTAGGAGACATACATAAAAACATATTTTTTTGGGAGGTAGGTTAAATAATAAAATAACTGTATATGGTATTTGGGTACTGATGACTCAATATGTTCCAGTACTCACCGTGACTCGAGTGATTCAATGCCAGTCCAGAGGAATGCCGGAAAATTGGCCACAGGACAAGTAAGGTCCTGACAACTAAAAATCCATTTCTTTAAAATTATTCAGTTGATAAGTAGACAGCATAGGCCAATTATTAACAGCTTTCCCAAATCATAAGTGTGCTATGCTATTACAGATTGATAATGTAAACAACCTTGTGTATTCGTTTACAGTAGCAGTTAAAATGTTAATGTAGTGCTATAGTCATTTGTCCTGCATTGGTTATTGATTAGTTTTACAAGAATTATGAAACTTTTTCAGTAGTTCTCTGGGAAGCATAAAAAAAATAGAAGTTATTGATTAGTTAATAGTACCACTTTCATCTGTGCGCTATTACTTACTAATTCGTTAATCAGAGTTTCTTTTTAGTTAATAGTTAATAGATTGTTAATAAACTTTTTCAGTAGTTCTCTGGGAAGCATTAAAAAAATAGTAGTTATTGATTAGTTAATAGTGAACTACCACGTTCATCTGTGCGCTATTACTTACTAGTTAATCAGAGTTTCTTGTTAGTTAATAAGTTACTAGATTGTTAATATTGTGTTACTCATTGGTTCTTGTGTAGTTATTCATTAACGAAGGAACCATATTCTAAAGTGTTACCCAATTAACAAAATTAAAAACATGTATACTGTATGTTGTTGTGTAAATGAGTGACCAAAATGCACAGTGCTTGGGGACCTGCGACTCATGAACAGGATTTAGAAACACTGGTGTAATGCATTACAATTTTAGCCACAGAGCAGGAAAAACCTAGTCTAAAGTCAGTGCTGCGTTATTCAGATGCTATTTTAAGGGTGCATTGTTTGGCCATAATGTAGCGTGTGCACAACGTGCATACACTTTGCTTCTCTCATCTACACAGACGCAGCAGTTCCCATTTTTGCAAACCATACATAATTACAAGGAAAAATATTGCCACACGAGGGAAATCATTGTGGTGTCCATGAAGATGTGAAAAAATATGCATAAATCTATCTTACACATTTACCCAAATGATTTTTTTGAAGCTAATTTGGGTGAGTTTCTCCCATCCCCATACAATGTCACTTTGTCATTTACGGCCCTGACGAGAACGTCAATCTCCTCTGCTGTGAACCACTCCTGGCGTGCTCCTGCCAAATCCGCCATTATAATAGCAATCCGCCATGGAACAAGCGCACCTGCTTTTAAAGGGAATGTGAGATGACGCTCTGATTTGTTTCTTGCACTTTACGCCCAAACCACACCTATGAGTAATGTAGCTACTTCAGACCAACCCATTTTAGATTTGCGTCGGGCGCAAGAGTCATTTATTCCACCGGTAAAATAGCAACAGCGCCCAAAATCCGCCCACAAAGTTACTTGCATGCGTTTTAGATCGTTAAAATAGGGCCCAGTGTCTTTTTTTAAATGGAAATGGAAAAAAAGAGCCTTTTCCTGTCATGTTGGAAACTAGATATTGATGCGCCACTCATGACCTCCTCTGTTTGATTTTATGGCAGTCCGATGTGCTTTGATTCGCCACCTGCTTATCACAGTCGTAACACTTGCCCACCTTGCTAACAGATGACAGGAGGTGAGATTATGTCAAATACTGGGTAAATGCTTATTGCTGGTGGCAACAGATTAATAACTGATTCTGTTCAAATGTATTTCATACTGTAGATCAATTAGAGTACTTATGAACAGGTGAGTCTTTTTAAAAAAAATTATAATTATAATTATATTGCCTATAAGAAAGATTCAATACTACGGTAAATAAACACTGATTTCATTGACCATTTAAACTTGCATGAACTCTGGTGTTCCGCATAACAAAAACCTACATTCAGTGACACAGTGAGTAAATTTGGTCTGTGGGTGTGGAGCTCTTCTAGATGAAGGTCTAACTGAAACTAGCTGACTCATGCTCTCTTCTCTTCTCTTCTCTTCTCTTCTCTTCTCTTCTCTTCTCTTCTCTTCTCTTCTCTTCTCTTCTCTTCTCTTCTCTTGTGCTCCTCCACCTACAGCTCCAATACAAGATTACGAGCCAGCAGATGTTTTTCCATCTAAATCATCTTAGAGTGCATTAAATGTAAGGTCAGTCTCCCTAAAGCATTAAACCTTGCTCACATAATCACCTATCTGGTTTTAGCATGTTATTAGGGTATGAAAATCACCAGCACTCCATGTAAACAGCTTTTTTAACTATGTATGTGACATGTTCCTGGGGATTAAAAGAGGAATAAAAGAGGGGATTAAAAGAGGAATAATAAATCTAATGAAAATCAAAAATAATTTAAAATAATGGTCACACTTTAGTTCAGGGTCCAATTCTCACTATTAACTAACTATTAACTATGACTTTTGCTTCAATACACTCATAATTACTGCCTATTTATAGTTACGTTTAGGTATTGGGATTTGGTTGGATTAAGGGATGTAGAATATGGTCGTGCAGAATAAGGCATTAAAAGGTGTTTTATAAGGACTAACAAACAGCCAATATCCTAGTAATATGCATGCAATAAAGCAACTAGTTGATAGTGAGAATTGGAACCAAACTGGAGTGTTACCAAAATATACAATATTTGGGAGCACTTTTAATGATGGTCCGTAATAGGTAATTAGCTACATATGAAGGAATGCAGGACAAATAGATAACTAATAAGTTCTCATTACTAAATGAGATCAGCCTTATTAATTACTAATAACTCATTTATAACTCGATTTACTATAAGAAATTATAAAGAATGACCAATTAATTGCTAATCACAACATTGTGTTATTGAGACGCAATCAATTTTCTTTTTTACTCTCAACATGGTCATAAAATGCATCACTAATTATTAAAGTCAGTGTTACCTATAGTCATGGTGCGTTCACACCGGACGTGAATAGCGCGTCAGGCGCGAGTAATTTCAATGTTAAGTCAATGGAAAGACGCGTTGGGCGCGCGTAAAAAATTCGTAGAGCGCGGCGCGGTAGACGCGAATACGCCTCATTCGCGCGTCAAGTTCGCACGAATGGCGCGAATTGAGCATCTGGCGCGTTAAGCGCGTTACGCGCGAATGATTTAGTTAGTGCTATTTGTGCATTCACGCGTTTGACGCGAATCCGCGCCTGCCGCCCAAGTTGAAAAATCTGAACTTTGGCGTCAATTCGCGCCGCGTTAACCAATCAGGAGCTTAGCTGCTTGCTGCTGTCACGTGGTGAAGTGTCTGGATGCCTCAATAAATTATTTTGTAATATTTCTAAATGGCTGCGTGTGGTTCTAATGCACAACAAAGCAAATATTTTATCACTTAAAACTTTATTTCAATATACGAGACATGTTCATTTTGTATTGAATGTTATTTATTCCATATCTAGATTATATGAAATATTATGATGTAAAGACAACCAACATATACACTCACCTAAAGGATTATTAGGAACACCATACTAATACTGTGCTTAACCCTCTGAGGTCTAAGGATTTTTGGGGTCCTTGAGGTGTTCTGACATGCTCTGACATTTGTGCTTTTTTCAGATATTTATAAACATGTTAATGGCAAAGGTGTAAATTCACTCAATAAAGCACAAACTGGACTACCGTAATTTCTCAGCAACAATTATGAAACATGTTTGTATTTTTGAGAGAATATTGCTTATGCATGGTTATTGAAAAAACTAAAACTTAAAGTGTCTGAAATAAGGCCACAAAACACATACTAAATATGTGTCCACAAGACTTGTGACTAATCAGTGTTGTTGCCTAGAATTTTTGCTTCAAAATGATCTGAAAATCATCCTGCTTAATCATTTACACAAACACATACACTGATTTAAATTTTATTAGAGACCTTTGGTTTGGAAAGGCAATATGCGTGGAGGCGTGTTCACACCTGAGAAGACAAAGGCCGGATAATGTGCCGCATAATGAGCTGCATATTAATTAGCCCTTTCACACAGGTGTGTCACAGGATCCCAAAGAATGCAAGGACAAAAGAAATGATCTATATAGCCTATACATATTTTACAATTAGAAATTGTAACCAATTACAAATAGGTTACAATTACAACAACAATTACAATTTTAACAATATTTCAAGTGTATTTCTTTGTAAAAACTATACATTTTATCATACGTATTAAAAAAAGGTAAGGATTCATTAGTTTGAATATTGGAACAAACACTATAATAACATCTTAGTTGATAATTCAATATACCTACTTTATTTTTGACAAAACATCATACTATAGTATATTTAACTATGAGCAGAAATTGGTGAACAAAAGCGTACCTATTTAATGTGACAGTAGTCTTTTTTTACAGTCAAAACTTTATAAGCTATCCAAAACTAATCACAAAATCGTGTCTAAACATTCATATTTAGTCTGTAATATATTGTGTATAATATATTAGTATATACATGTGAATTTGCAGCTTGTTGCTTATACAGACATTTTATTTCAACATATTTCAGTCTATTTTTACTCATACAAACTATATTGCTATAGCCTACTAAGATGTGTTTATGTAAACATAACGTTTAGTAATGTAGGTGCGAGAGTGAATGAACAAGGCACAGACACGCGCTGTATAACTGTAAACAAACCGCGCGCGCCTTTGCCGTTCACTCATCATTTAGCCTACACACATACACGCAATTCATATTTAAACAGTCTTTTTGCGGTTTACAGTCCGACACTTCAATATCACGATTAGAACAAAGCACTAGAATAAATGACTTACTACATCAGCTGGATCCGTTGCTCCTCGAAATGAAACTACCAGCACTTCTGGTACATTTTTCAGGGTTAGATATTCCTCACAGTGAAAGGATACGCTGTGTACACAGCTGTACAAGAATACTTACTAAACACGATGTGTTTTATAATCCAGCTGGTGGGCGTTGGCATGTTTGAACGGCTTGTCTAAAATCATTTGCGTTTGAATAGCGCGCGCTCTCCGTGGGCGTGGCACATTAACGCGTAATTAGGTGTAATGAGCTGGAAAGAAAAATACTGACATCTCTCTCTTTTCATACAGATTACATAAGCTAAGAATATTTGTTTTTTTTATATAAATTAACTCATTTAAAAGAAGAGAGTTCAAGCTTCATTATGGAAAAACACTCGTGCCTGTATGACAAGTATTCGCGGAATTAAAAATAATCTTAGGACGCGTTTCAGAATGGACTTCACTGACAGAGAGAAGGCAGAACGCGCATCATGTTTGTTTTTCTTTATTTGGCGAAAAGCACAACACTTTGTTTTTATTGTGAGTATCCACAAAAAAATAGACACTTATCAGGATCTAATGATGTACAACACTTAATATGTAAGATCAAAATCAACAGAGTATTTTGAGTTTCTTTTGCACTGATAAGAAAAAAGCGAGACTATCGCGCCGGCGCGATAGCCGACCTCAGAGGGTTAATCCCCTTTCGCGTTCAGAACTGCCTTAATTCTTCGTGAAATTGATTCAACAAGGTGCTGAAACCATTCTTTAGAAATGTTGGCCCATATTGATAGGATAGCATCTTGCAGTTGATGGAGATTTGTTGGATGCACATCCAGGGCACAAAGCTCCCGTTCCACCACATCCCAAAGATGCTCTATTGGGTTGAGATCTGGTGACTGTGGGGGCCATTTTAGTACAGTGAACTCATTTTCATGTTCAAGAAACCAATTTGAAATGATTCAAGCTTTGTGACATGGTGCATTATCCTGCTGGAAGTAGCCATCAGAGGATGGGTATGGTGGCCATAAAGGGATGGACATGGTCAGAAACAATGCTCAGGTAGGCCGTGGCATTTAAACGATGCCCAATTGGCACTAAGGTGCCTAAAGTGTGCCAAGAAAACATCCCCTACACCATTACACCACCACCACCAGCCTGCACAGTGGTAACAAGGCATGATGGATCCATGTTCTCATTCTGTTTACGCCAAATTCTGACTCTACCATCTGAATGTCTCAACAGATATCGAGACTCATCAGACCAGGCAACATTTTTCCAGTCTTCAACTGTCCAATTTTGGTGACCTCTTGCAAATTGTAGCCTTTTTTTCCTATTTTTAGTGGAGATGAGTGGTACCCGGTGGGGTCTTCTGCTGTTGTAGCCCATCCGCCTCAAGGTTGTGCGTGTTGTGGCTTCACAAATGCTTTGCTGCATACCTCGGTTGTAACGAGTGGTTATTTCAGTCAAAGTTGCTCTTCTATCAGCTTGAATCAGTCGGCCCATTCTCCTCTGACCTCTAGCATCAACAAGGCATTTTCGCCCACAGGACTGCCGCATACTGGATGTTTTTCCCTTTTCACACCATTCTTTGTAAACCCTAGAAATGGTTGTGCGTGAAAATCCCAGTAACTGAGCAGATTGTGAAATACTCAGACCGGCCCGTCTGGCACCAACAACCATGCCACGCTCAAAATTGCTTAAATCACCTTTCTTTCCCATTCTGACATTCAGTTTGGAGTTCAGGAGATTGTCTTGACCAGGACCACACCCCTAAATGCATTGAAGCAACTGCCATGTGATTGGTTGATTAGATAATTGCATTAATGAGAAATTGAACAGGTGTTCCTAATAATCCTTTAGGTGAGTGTATGTGCATAAGTTCATGTCTGGACGTAAGAGAGAAAAAAATCATAGGACAGGTTAATAACTTTTGGAGGCTGGCTCTATTTATCATCAAAACAAAAATAAATGACAGATTAGGTGGATGAGGGCGAGGGTGATCCTCGCTCCGATGCGGGACAACAGTCATCAAGCTGGGCATGGGACAGGCGGAAGTACCGCTGACAGCGGCCGTCATCCAGGCGCAGCTCCTGGAGCGAGCAAATGTGAAACTCGCCAAACGGTTCGCCTCCGAAGGGTCCGGTGGACACAAATATGATCCCCACGCCGCTGTTCTGCTCTCCAGAGCAAATACAGAGCGGTGACTCTCTCGATGAATGCTCGATCAACATAAAAAAGATGGCCGCCAACGGGTTTCGATTCCGACGCGCGTGACGCGCGTAAATTTCGCTTCAAACTTTTGTTTTTACGCGCGTCAGTTTCACTCTTGACACGCGAATTAACACATAGTGGTCAAGCGTCAAACTAGACGCGGTAGACGCGAATTTGACGCGCTATTCGCGTCCGGTGTGAACGCACAGTCAGAAGTACTAGTGATCTGGAGCATTATTTTTAAATGAAAAGACAGATGTTTTCACTTTAAAATAGTGGTCCAGTTTAGTAGTTCCTGCAGAGGGACTAAACACATTGGTAATTAGTGATGCAATGTTTGACCATCTTCAGAGTAATAAGGAAAATTTATTACGTCTCAGACACACATATTGTGATTAGTAATTAATTGGTCATTCTTTATCGTTTGTCAGTTAGTTGATAGTAATTAATGAGGCTAATCTCATTGTTACAGATCTGCCAGGCTCTCACACCAGCCAATCACAGTGCACTCCCTCACCTGAGTTCTAATCACACACACCTGCACTTCATCATCACCGCCACCATTTATACACACACTTCACCACAGCTCATTGTCTGGTCTCGATTGTATAAAGAGGAATACTTACCTTGCCTCTACGACTAACTACCTGATATCTCCAGCGATCCTTCTCCAGTCTCCACTCCAGCTTCAGCTTCTCGTCTCCATTCTCCTCCGTGTTGTTCCTCTAGTGTACCGTCCTGCCTCCATGTCTCCTCCAAGCCCACTGCTGTTCAGAGTTCCTGCCATCCACTGTATCATCTACCAGTCATCACACCTGTAAGAAGAAACATACTATTAACTGCCAGCATCCCGCTCTCCGAAGTATCACTGCACTTATCATTTACCTGCTTTACGTTCATCCGCTCAGTTGTTGTCACAATAAAATTCCTATTACCTTCAATCTCCTTCTCTTGAGTCTGCTTCTGTAACACTCATTTAGTAATTATTGATTACTTAAAGTGCCCCTATTAAAGTATCTTAAAGTTTCCTAATGTTGTTTTGGAGTCTCATACAACAGGTTTACATGCATCAAAGGTCAAAAAACTGTTTCATTTTCTCATAATATACATTTGCACATCACCACATTTTCAATGATTCTTGATACCAAGCTCTGATATCCCGGAACAAAAGACACAGATGTGCAGTTGAAGTACTGCAAAAGGGCACTCTATGCTGGCTCTGTCAGGATTGAAACACAAGCCTTAGTACCATTGATAATCCAGAGGACCTCTCCAACAGAACAGGCAGACGGCCAAGCAGACAGAAATCTGTTTCACAGAACATGCTGGCTGTTGGGATGTCTGTCTGTGTTCCCCCTGTCTTTCTGCACTTGGTTCAGTCCTGTTCCCTGTTTTCCCGCTCCTCGTTATATCTATTAGTCTTCCCAGGTGTCCCTGATAACCACGCCCCCTTGTCATCTTGTTTAGCTTGTTTGCCTTTGTATTTAAGCCCTGTGTTTCAGTCCAGTCCTTGTGAGTTCTTAATGTTGTTTAATGATGTTGTAGCGTTCATGCTGGTTGTTCTGTTCCTGAGTCCTGTTCCCTGTCTGAGTCCTTGTCAAGTTTGGAGTTTGTTTAATAATGTGTGCTGCAAGTGGATCCTGCTTCTTCCTTGTCTCAACCACATCGTAACACTGGCGTTTAATCAACTCTATAGCTACGAGGTTTTTCACAGAACTATTTTACTTTGCATTCACCGATATCAGAGGAAATAAATGAGACATAGATGGAGGGAACATAAACCATTAGGAACCATGTGGTCTGAAAAAGTTGTGTGGCTTTTAGGCCCATTAGCAATCAAGCCATCTAAATGTTAGTGTACTTCAAAAAGTTGATTAAAACTCACTTTAATAAGGAACTCAGTCCTACATTTGCTATCACTTACTGATTAGTTATGCTTGTTTCCATATTAGTTATTAGTAGTAGCTAAAGTGTTAATGTAGTACTACTCATTTGTACTGCATTACTTCATGCATAGTTAATGACAGGCCATTCTATTCTAAAGTGTTACCCAATATTTTTAAGCCTGTAAAAAATGCCTTTTTATACCTTTGAGACAATTGAGACATTGAGAATTTGCTTTAAAACGTTTATATTTTCATGAGCTATCCAAATGACAGCTGATTTCAAGTTAGTTTTATCTTGTTTGCATCTGCACAGTTTTTTAATACTTTGGCTACAAATCATGATTGTGATTTTGACACTGAATAATTCTTTTTGAATTGTGATTTTCCACACATTTTTTCAGATTAACGTTGTCTTTATCACCTTAGATTATGACCTCGGGTCTAAATGATTAAAGATTCAGAGAAGCCAAAGCGTTTTGTTTGCACTGGTTTTAGCTCAGTATTAGAGCTACAGTATAATTATAAGTCACAGTATGTCAAGCTCCATCGGAAATTCCTCTGGGGCTCTAGCGTATGCCGCTTTCGTAACTTAATTAAGACCTCTCTTTCCCTCCCTTGACGATTTAATTACCCCTACCATTTGCTTGATATGTATTGTATTTTTAGTATATGATAAATTACAAATGATGACTTTTTCCCTGCAGTTATGTAATCTATGAAATCTATTGTTAGAAAAGTGCTCAGTTCAAAAGTGTGAGATAACTGGAACAGGAGGAAATTATATGAGAGTATTTTAAACTTCTTATGTGGGAAAAACATTTACCCTCTCCTTAGTCCTGAGAAATAAAAAAGAGAAATAAACACTACTGTGCTTGTTGTATGTTTGTGGAGACTTCATTCAGGCTGCATGGTCGGGAGTGAAAATGGGTAAAGTGGGTAGTTGTTGGTTTTGCACAGTAAAATATAAAATAAAAACTATAATAATAAAAATTATGCTGATTCATAGCTTTAAAGGTCAGAAATGCACAGGCTGGAGGATTGTGTTTTTAAAAAAAATGTTCATCAAAGGTGCATCATTTGCATCATTTTTGGATGGTAGCACTAAACCCCCATTTCAATGAATGAATGAATGAATGAATGAATGAACAAAAGAATGACGAATGAAGGAAGGAAGAAAGGAAGGAAGGAAGGAAGGAAGGAAGGAAGGAAGGAAGGAAGGAAGAAACGAATGAGCGAATGAACGGACATCACTACAGCCTGTATTAGCATGTATCTTCTGCATCAGCCTTTGTTACGCAAGATTTCACTTTCTGTGGCGTGAGCGAGGATACTATTTATAAAGGTGTTGCAGCGTTTGCTTCACTGGACATCACACAGCCAGTGTTATTGGTATAGGGACTGTCTAGATTAAGCTTAACCATTCTACATTTACATGGAACTTCTGAAGGATCTATATCTCTCTGGAAGGTTCTTTATCTTTTATTACGGTAGTATGCAGTGATGATTTAGGGTTCTATAGGAAACACTGGTGAGTGTTCAATTTAAATGGGTCATGAAAAATAAATGGGTCAAAATATGGAGGCAAACATGTCCCTTGCATTTTCAAATTTAATAAACTGTTATTCAACTTTTTGGCTCTAAATTGTTTTGCATATTCAAAAATACTAAAAAAAGATTCTGAGAACCCTGAAAATGTGAAAAGGGCCTCTGGAAGTAGAAGCTGTTCAAATGATGGGGGTTTTTTCACATGGTGAGTTTTTCCACATTACCACATTGAAAAAGTTAATTTATTTGTGTTATTGTGACATTTTTAATGGCATGCAAAATATGTTTATGAGAATGTATCACTGGTGTTACAACCCTGCTTCATTAAGACCAAAAATAGAGTTGTCCTTTATCATCAGTAACAATGTGATTTTTAAAAACTTGCCATGATTTTTAATGAGAGAAAGTTTTTTTCAACCAAACAGTTTTTCCCCCACCAAAAAAACTGGACTAAATAACTCCTTCCGTAAGATACTTTGACCTTTAAGCAGAGCAGACATCACAGTACCACATTAAGAACTTCACAATCCATTTGCATCCAAGCGACTGGTAATGACTGAGAGAATACTCCCAGCTTTCATCTCAAATTATTACCTCTAATAAGCAAAACCACACAAGAATAAAAAACAATTGGCAGCAGACTTCTAGCATAGCAATTTGCTATGCATTATAAATCCACCTCAAGCTAGATTTATATATTCTCATATATTTAAGATTCTCTTCAACAAACCATTGGTTTGATTAAACAGCATCACACCCGTCAAACATCAGCGATTAGTCAACATTTCGCCGTCTCTTCGCTCCATCTCAGCCACTCTAGACTGATCACTGATTTCCTGTCTGAGACTTCATAACATCCACAGACAGACAACTTCACTTCACAAGCAGATCAGAATTAATTTAGCATTTAGGTTAGGAAATGAGCAGAAGGCAAAATGGCTTATGCCAAATTTGTGCATTAGCTGTGGTATAGACCAATGAGCATAATAGGCAAATGACAGTAAGAGTAGGTCCCCAAAGAAAGGCAGGGAAAAAAACAGGACCTAATCCATTTCTAAACTCTTTGTCTTCAAATAATAATCTAAAGTGTGACTCATTTCTTTCATAAATGCAAAATTGGCCTGAAATCCATTTATTTTGTACAGGAGAGATAATTAAACAGTGCTGTTGTAAGAGTCATTGACTGCAGGTGCCATTAGAGCTGGTTAGTTTAACATTTAATGATTGTGTTTTGCTTGAATAGATGGGCCTGTTCATCCACAGAGGGGGCTTATGCATTCACAGGGTTTCATGCTGCTGTTGCTGTTTCAAAACAGGCTATGCTAGGGGTCAAATGTAATGAAATGTTTTACTTGGCATCCAGTGATATGTTTTCTTAATTTAGGGTTTTGTTGCAACTGGGCATAAATCTCAAGAATACGATTTCTCTATGGCACAATGGTTAAAGTATCACCTGGAGATCTGTGGCATTTGTTGGCTTGTCCTTAAGATATTACAAACACCTTTATTCCTCCTTTATTTCTGTAATCTGTAATTACCTCCTGCCTTTCACAAAACAAAATCATTGACATCATAATAACATACACACAAGCCAGTATGAAATCTTTTCAACAGAAAGCCAAGAAAGAATAGCCTCATCAAGCAAAGTAATTCCAGACACAACCAATTTCCACAAGTATATTCTCAGTGCTGCTCCTAAAAGAGCCATTAATCTATTCCCGTCAAAGTTAATGAAATCGATTTATTCTGAGAGTGCTCAAAAGGGTTGCTTGTCCCAAGTCAATGCATAATGATATTGCAATCAGTTGCCATCATAATGTCATAGTGTAGTCCACTGAAGAGATATCATACACTTTGATCTCAAAGTTGAATTGTTTTAATTTAATTTAACTTAAAATATGTTAATTATAGATTATCTTTTGTAGTATTTAAATCTGTTTGAGAAGAGTCTGCAACTCATATGTTTCACTTTCAATATCTTTAACCTCTGGTTTTATCTGCCTGCCTCCATCTCTGTTTGGATCAATGATGGGATTCTTATTTTATCCCTACCCAGACAGGTACCCACATCTGGTACGCATGGAATCCACATGTACCAGATGTGGCCAGGGTCTGGGCCGACACTATGTTGCTGTCTGGGTAATTTTATGCTATTTAAAAAAAATATATATATATATATATATTAAATGGAATTCACACATTATTCCTATAAGTGCACTTTAGCATCCTTTTTTTTAAAGTATTATTAAGGAAATAATATACTTTATAAAGAATATGCCAACTGAAATTCTTTAGAGACTTATTCCATATCAATTGCAATTAAATTAAACTGTATTATTGTTTGAATTTCTATTAAATGCAATTAGCTGAACTTTAAAGTGTAGGACTTAAAGGGTTAGTTCACCCAAAAATGAAAATTAAGTCATTAATTACTCACCCCCATGCTGTACCAACCCCGTAAGGCCTTCGTTCGTCTTCGGAACACAAATGAAGATATTTATGATTAAATCTGAGAGGTTCATGACTGCTACATAGGCTCCCTAAGGGAATGACACTTGACGGCCCAGAGAGTCATTAAAGAAAATGTTTAAATATTCCATGTCGCAACAGTGGCTCAACTATAAGTTTATCAAGCGACGAGAATACTTTTTGTGAGAAAAAACAAACAAAAATAACGACTTTATTCGACTATTCCTTTTCTTCCTTGTAGGCCTGAAACGAGACTTCGAGAGATTTCCACGACGCGCACGCGCGAGAACTTAACTGAAGTAGTTGAAAGAGATCGCAATTCTCGCGCATGCGTCGTGGAAATCTCTTGAAGTCTCGTTTCAGGCCTACAAGGAAGAAAAGGAATAGTCGAATAAAGTCGTTATTTTTGTTTGTTTTTTCGCACAAAAAGTATTCTCGTCGCTTGATAAACTTATAGTTGAGCCACTGTTGCGACATGGAATATTTAAACATTTTCTTTAATGACTCTCTGGGCCGTCAAGTGTCATTCCCTTAGGGAGCCTATGTAGCAGTCATGAACCTCTCAGATTTAATCATAAATATCTTCATTTGTGTTCCGAAGACGAACGAAGGCCTTACGGGGTTGGTACAGCATGGGGGTGAGTAATTAATGACTTAATTTTCATTTTTGGGTGAACTAACCCTTTAAGTTGTAATGCAATTTCATAATTATTTCTATTTTATAGAAACATATCTAGGCTACTTCTATAGAAACTCACCTATGTCATGTATTTAAATATAATTTTGTTATCACACATTTCAAAATCAAAATTTATAATCAAGTACTTTACATGTGTTTTAGTGTGTTAGTCAACATCAAAATAAGCGTGCTTCTTTAAAGCACGACACATTTTTTTAAAATATAATGATACTCAAGTGTGATAAGAAACAATCATAAAGGTGTATTCTCTTCAAGTACAGTTAAGTGGCTTTTTATTTCAATAATATTATATTATCTGCAGGGACTGTAGTCAGCATACACAAAGACGAAGGAGATACAAATATACAGTCTTTATTAACGATGCAAAATACTCAGGGATCACAGGAACATAGGAGAAACGCTATGTAAATCATAAAGGAGAACCGTCAAGGTACTGAACATAACAGAGAGTATAAATACAAGGCGAACATAATGACATACAGGTGTAAATCATAAGTAACCATAGCCACCATTAAAGTACTAAAGAAAGCGAGGTAGATGGATTTGGAGTTAAAAAATAACATTTTTTTTTTTACATGTGTCTATCCTGAACAATGATCACCCATTTTGTAAGATAAATAAAATTGTGATGAGGATCATGAGGCTGTGTGTATAAATGCAAGGTCAATACAGAGACGACAAACATTCGATGTTCTCTGAAAATCAATACATCTCCGCATAGATTGACACAGGAAAAAAGGAAGTGACACCTTATCACCTTTAGAGTCTGCATTAGCTTGTATGAGGTTATCTAGCTGTTATCATGAGCCAGATTATTTACTGAAGATACATATACTTATTATACTATACTCTTTCCAGGGCTATTCAATTCATGCTGGATCACATTCAGTGGCAAATAAAATTCAGATGGATATTGTACACTAAAAATGACCATTTCCAATATGACTAGCTTGGTCCTCTTCTAGGAGTCAGGATGCATGGATATTTAGACTAAGAGTATGTTTACACAACAACGATGTGCTAAAAACAGAAAAGTTTTTTTCTTGGTACAGATGGCAACGTTATCAAAACGATCCCTGTTCACGCTGAACTGTGAAAACTACCAAAAAGCTGTTTTAGTCATGCCAGGCCAGCAGTTAGCAATGCCAATTAATATTGATATACACCATTAATTCTGAAGAATTATGCTTTTCTGTACAGGTAGGCTACGTCAGTTCAAAGTGACCATGTCTGTCACGATGCCAGACACATTTTTTAAATCAACCTGGTTGCTGATTTAAAAACATTTAAAATGGGTCCGATGCGTTTTGTGGTCTGCGCCAACTCGTGCACATGATCCGCTCTGTGCTATCGTGACTCTGGACCAGAGCAGAGCAGACTGTGTGCACACTTGCACACATACGCATTATTCTACAGAGCAGACTTGGGCCAGAAGCGTACGCCTATAGTATAGTTGTCACAGTTGTCTGCTGTCTTCATGTCACGTGTCTTTATTAGTTCATCTGTAGCACCGGTCTTGTTAATCATCATCTGTTTCACCTGCCTTCACTAATCAATGTTCATCAGTCTCTGTATTTGGTTCCCTTCAGTTCAGTCAGTCCTTATCGTTTGTTATTTGTGTTTAGAGTGTGTTTGTGTGTTATCCTGCCCGTCATCCTGCCTGCCTGTATGTACCTGTGAGTAAACTTTAAGTAAAGCATTTATATTGGAGCCTTTGAACTTTGAGTCTTCTTCAACCCACACTACACCGTGACAGAACAACCGACGGCCCTAAAAAGGACAAGAATTATCGTCCTGGCCCAGGAGAGCCAAAATCTTTTAGCCTTCACCCTAGGCTTTTGCCGGATTGCTGCCAACAGCGATCTCAACGACGAGAGCCTGTGCACCTTGTTCTGGATCGGGGCCACATTTAATCATCAGATAGACCTGCCAGATCCCACTGGATTGGACTGGAGGGCGACCGTCATCCGTTGTCTGGAGAGTGTTGTGCCTCGGTTCGGGACACAGCCAGCCCCAAGAGATCTTCACGTCACGCCTAACCAACCTGATTGTCTCATCATCCTTGACCAGCCTGGTCCTTACTTCTCACCTGACCTGCCGGATCTTCATATCGTGCCCTACCAGGCTGATCTTCTCATTCTGGACCAGCCCAATCTCCACATCCTGCCTGAACCCTCGTCTCCAGCCAAGATGGCCAAGCCTGATCTTCATGTCCTACTGATTCTCGTTCCGCCGAGACTGTCTCATCGCTGGTCCCGTCCAGCCCAGAGCCTTCATCGCTGGTCCCATCCAACCCAGAGCCTTCGTCGCTGGTCCCATCCAGCCCAGAGCCTTCACCGCTGGTCCCGTCCAGCACAGAGCCTTCACCGCTGGTCCCGTCCAGCACAGAGCCTTCACCGCTGGTCCTGTCCAGCACAGAGCCTTCACCGCTGGTCCTGTCCAGCACAGAGCCTTCACCGCTGGTCCTGTCCAGCACAGAGCCTTCACCACTGGTCCTGTCCAGCACAGAGCCTTCACCGCTGGTCCTGTCCAGCACAGAGCCTTCACCGCTGGTCCCGTCCAGCACAGAGCCTTCACCACTGGTCCTGTCCAGCACAGAGCCTTCACCGCTGGTCCTGTCCAGCACAGAGCCTTCACCGCTGGTCCCGTCCAGCACAGAGCCTGCGCTTCACGTCAGCCCTGCCGAGCCTGAGCTCTGCGTCAGCCCTGCCGATCCTGCGCTCCATCTGCCTCCTCGAACCTGAGCCTTCTGTTCCCGAACCTGAATTCCCACCCAGCCTCCCTCTCCCACCTCCTTCCATCGGCCACCGCTCTACTCCTCCGCTTCTGCCTGTCAGCCCCTCATCCCCTCATCTAATCTCCTTCAGCGAGGTGGAGTCACCGTGGGTCTGCCAGCCCGCAGCTCCAATCTGGTCGGTGGATCCCCGGTCTCCACCTCCAACCTCCGTGACCAGTACTCCGCCTCAGCCCATCAGTCCATTCACGTCCCCTTGGCTCTTACCTCCTTCTGCTCCACCGTGGCCCATCAGTGCACCAGTTCCGCCAGGCTCCCTCATCCCCCCGGATTCACTTTGGTCACTCATTCCCTTCAGTTCCCTTTTGGTCCTCACTCCCTCTGTCTCCACTGTGCCCTTCTGTGTCCCTGCCTGCACTTCAGTCACCAGAGCCTGCGGCGTCGCCATGTCCCTTCAGTCCTTCAGCATCGCCCTGTCTAGTCGGCTCTTCGGTTCCACCCTAGTCTCCTCAACCACCTGCTTCGCCCCCGTCAGTCAGCCCCCTGGTGTTGTTATCCCTACCTCCACCATGGCTCCTCCCTCCGTCTGCTCCCCCCTGGCCGTATGCACTGCCTGCTCCGCCTTGGTTCCTCTTCGGCGCGAGGTCGCGCCTTCCGGAGGGGAGGTGTAACGTCACAGTTGTCTGCTGTCTTCATGTCACGTGTCTTTGTTAGTTCATCTGTAGCACCTGTCTTGTTAATCATCATCGGTTTCACCTGTCTTCACCAATCAATGTTCATCAGTCTCTGTATTTAGTTCCCTTCAGTTCAGTCAGTCCTTGTCGGTTGTTATTTGTGAGTGTGTTTGTGTGTTATCCTGCCTGTCATCCTGCCTGCCTGTATGTACCTGTGAGTAAACTTTAAGTAAAGCATTTTTATTGGAGCCTTTGAACTTTGAGTCTTCTTCAACCCACACCACACTGTGACAATAGTCAGACTAAACATGTAATACGCATGCGCATGACATCACCGGTTTCACAGATTCGAGTTTTGGTTGTTTACACAGAGACGATGAAGCTTTTGTTTTAAAAAAACTTGCACTTTGAAACCCATTTTCAAAAGTTAGCATTTTCAGGCCCCCAAAACGCCATTATGGTGTAAATGAACGGCAAAAACGTATAAAAAGTTTTTAGTTGAAAACGGTGTTGTGTAAACACCCCCTCAGTTGTAGTCTGGTTGGTTCACTTATTTTGAAGTATATTTTGTATACGCTTATGATCATTTAGGACATGTTCACCCACAGTTTGTGTTAATATGTATATTGGTCTACAGTATTTATTTGGTTATTTGTGTAAAAACTGTTGCATGCTCTCCAGCTGACTTATCTACAAACCCTAAACATCACAGAAAAGACTGGATGTTCTACATGGTCTGGGTTTTCCTTCTTGTCATTGTGGCTGATTCTTGGCCAGAATAAGCTACAATGTGGAGAGACTTTATGCCAATAGTCAAAAGTCTGGCTCTGTGTGACGACCCATCACATTATGCGATTAACATTCATGAGCCACAGTAAGACTGTACATTTCTGGCAACAAGAACATGAATGATCCGCCATCATAAATGATACCATAAGGATCCAAATGCAAATACTTTAATCCTTTACTAAACAACAGTAGGATACATAAGCTTTGCTTGAGTTATCAAATCCGCCATGATAAATTTATGAATTTCTGCCTTCATACAGACTCCTGTATTAACATTTGCTGAAGATCTGTATTGTCCTCCAATCCAGGAGAACATATGTAATCATATTTTCCCTGCTGGCTAATTATGATAATCCACATAATGGGATAAGAAAAAAGGACATACTCAGAAACGGCTAATTAGAAATACTGTTAAAACTGAATTTATGCAGTGATGTCCTTTGTTGCCCCCTTGTCACAGTGTCTGGTTGTGTTTCCCTAGGTTATCACTAGAGGTCCTCGTTCTCACGGTGTCATTCACATTAGACTACAATTCCCAGCATTCTGTTCTGTCACTTATCTGATTATTGCACTCAGCTGTTTCCCATCACCTTGTTAGTTCTGTGTGTATATATTCCTTGTCTGTCTTAGTGTTTGTTACGGAGTCCTTGTTTAATGTCCGCACACTTCTGGTCCTGTTTGCTGCCTGGTCTTGTTCATGTTTTTGTCTTGTGTTTTGGATTGCCTTATTGGATTTTGACCCCTGCCTAGATGACAACGAGTTTGGATTGCCCTTTAATTAAAAACTACTGCTCTTGGATTTTCTGTCTCCTGTGTGTGTTCCGTGACAGAAGGACTCCGTCACACCTAATCCAGCGGTATGTTTTGTAAAATGCCCAGCCAGAGACAGTTCACGTCCCGTCTGCCCAGCCAGAGACAGTTCACGTCCCGTCTGCCCAGCCAGAGACAGTTCACGTCCCGTCTGCCCAGCCAGAGACAGTTCACGTACCGTCTGCCCAGCCAGAGACTGTTCACGTCCCGTCTGCCCAGCCAGAGACTGCTCACGTCCCGTCTGCCCAGCCAGAGACTGTTCACGTCCCGTCTGCCCAGCCAGAGACTGTTCACGTCCCGTCTGCCCAGCCAGAGACTGTTCACGTCCCGTCTGCCCAGCCAGAGACTGTTCACGTCCCGTCTGCCCAGCCAGAGACTGTTCATGTACTGTCTGCCCAGTCAGAGACTGTTCAAGTCCCGTCTGCCCAGTCAGAGACGGTTCAGGTTCCGTCTGCCCAATCAGAGACTGTTCACGTCACGTCTGCTCAGCCAGAGACTGTCCATGCCACGTCTACCCGGTCAGAGACGGATCAGGAGATGCCCATTCGCGTGGCCGTGAGGGCACGGATGGACTCTTTGGAGCATCTGATTCGGATCCTAGACATGCCTGTGCTCGCTGTTCCAGAGCCGGAGCCAGTGTCCGTTCCAGAGCCTGGGCCAGTGTCCGCTGTTCCTGAGCCGGAGCCGGTGTCTGCTGTTCCTGAGCCGGAGCTGGCGTGTGCTGTTCCAGAGCTGGAGCCAGTGTCTGTTCCAAAGCCAGAGACAGATCAGGAGATACCTATTCTCGCAGCCGGGGGAATACCGAGCAACTATCTGGAGCGTCTGGCACGGATCCTGGAAGGACCCTTCAGACATTTTGTGTCCCTGGTTCCAGAGCCGGAACCAGTGTCTGTTCCAGACCCGGAGCCGGACCCGGAGCCTGTTCCAGAGCCGGAGCCGGAGCCAGTGCCGGAGCCGGAGCCAGTGCCTGTTCCAGAGCCGGAGCCGGAGCCAGTGCCTGTTCCAGAGCCGGAGCCGGAGCCAGTGCCTGTTCCAGAGCCGGAGCCAGTGCCTGTTCCAGAGCCGGAGCCAGTGCCTGTTCCAGAGCCGGAGCCAGTGCCTGTTCCAGAGCCGGAGCCAGTGCCTGTTCCAGAGCCGGAGCCAGTGCCTGTTCCAGAGCCGGAGCCAGTCCCAGAGCCAGAGCCAGAGCCAGTGTCTGTCCCTGAGCCGGAGCCAGCGTCTGTTTCTGTGTTTGTGTCTGTCCTTGTGGCCATTACTGTTCTAGTGGCTGTTCCCGAGCTGGTGTCTGCTGTTCCCGAGCCGGTGTCTGCTGTTCCCGAGCCGGTGTCTGCTGTTCCCGAGCCGGTGTCTGCTGTTCCAGAGCCTGAGCCAGGGCCTGTTCCAGAGCCGGAGCCAGTGCCAGTGTCTGTTCTAGAGCCGGAGCCAGTGCCAGTGTCTGTTCCAGAGTCACCGCCCTGGCCGCCCGAAGGGTCTTCACCGCCCTGGCCGCCCGAGGGGTCTTCACCGCCCTGGCCGCCCGAGGGGTCGTCTGCTTCGCCCTGGCCGCCCGATGGGTCGTCTGCTTCGCCCTGGCCGCCTGATGGACTTTCTGTTTTGCCCTGGCTGCCGGCTAAACCATCACCCCCTGTTTCTGTTCCCTTTTATGGTCCTGGCCCTCCCATCCCTCCCTTGGATTTCCCACATTCCACCTTCCTCTTGGACTCTTGGGTTGTCTTGTGTACTGTCATGGAGCGTCTGGTAGCCGCTCCGTAGAGGGGAGGTTCTGTCACAGTGTCTGGTTGTGTTTCCCTGGGTTATCACTGGAGGTCCTCGTTCTCACGGTGTCATTCACATTAGACTACAATTCCCAGCATTCTGTTCTGTCACTTATCTGATTATTGCACTCAGCTGTTTCCCATCACCTTGTTAGTTCTGTGTGTATATATATATTCCCTGTCTGTGTTAGTGTTTGTTACGGAGTCCTTGTTTAATGTCCGCACACTTTTGTTCCTGTTTGCTGCCTGTTCTTGTTCATGTTTTTGTCTTGTGTTTTGGATTGCCTTATTGGATTTTGACCCCTGCCTGGATGACTACGAGTTTGGATTGCCCTTTAATGAAACTACTGCTCTTGGGTTTTCTGCCTCCTGTGTGTGTTCCGTGACCTCCTTTATATACTTTTTAGAGCACATGAGTATATTAAGGTTTCTGAGTCTCCTCTTCTGACTTTCTTGAGAGCTAAGAGCTGCCAAGCTCAATAATACACTGTTAGAAGCTTCTATACTGCGTCAGTGCACATAGGTTGGATCTCCTCTGAATTTCCAATGTGATGGGTGCTCTGATGGCACTGATGGCTGTATGATGACTGTAGAACTTAGAAGTATTAAAATATAACTTAAAAAATGGAATCCCTGAAGTTAAAAAAATCAATCATACTGAGTTCACCATAAGATGTTCAAAGAGCAAATTAGTCAACTATTTAGTTGACACTGTTCAAAATATTGCAGCAAGTATTTTTTAAAAGACTTTTATTTTTTTATTACAGTGTTACATTGTTCTACAAAAATATTAAGCAGCACACCCGATTTCAATTGTGATAATAATACGAAATGGTATTTGAGCACTAAATCAGCATATTGGAATGCTTTCTGACGCTGAAAACTGGAGTAATGTCACCACAGGAATAAATTACATTTTAAAATACTTTAAAATTGTACTAATATTTCACAATAATACTGTTTGTATTGTATTTTGATCAAATCAATGCAGCTTTGGTGAGCGACAACTGGTTATATTCAAAGTCAAGGTCAACTTGGTTATTTTTAGCACATCACGTCTATGGATAAAAACTAAATGTCTAGGTTACGACTGTAACCTCTGTTCCCTGAGAACAGGGAACTCGCACTGTGTCGATTGACGCTAAGGGGAACGCCTCAGGCATAACAGGTGTCTGAAATCACAATCAAATCACGGTAATCCTATTGACTGGCGACAGCCCATGAATCATTAACGTGCGACCTGGAAGTATACAGTGGGGATAACAAGTATTTGATACACTGCCGATTTTGTAGGTTTTCCCACTTACAAAGCATGTAGAAGTCTATAATTTTTATCATAGGTACTCTTCAACTGTGAGTGACAGAATCTAAAACAAAAATCCAGAACATTGCATTGTATGCTCTTTAAGTAATTAATTTGCATTTTATTGCATGAAATAAGTATTTGATACATCAGAAAAGCAGACCTTAATATTTTGTACAGAAACCGTTGTTTGTAATTACGGAGTTCATACGTTTTCTTGTATACTGTTTCCTATACGTTCTTGACCAGGTTTGCACACACTGCAGCAGGGATTTGGCCCACTCCTCCATACAGACCTTCTCCAGATCCTTCAGGTTTCGGGGCTGTTGCTGGGCAATACAGACTTTTAGCTCCCTCCAAAGATTTTCTATTGGGTTCAGGTCTGGAGACTGGCTAGGCCACTCCAGGACCTTGAGATGCTTCTTACGGAGCCACTCCTTAGTTGCCCTGGCTGTGTGTTTCCGGTCGTTGTCATGCTGGAAGACCCAGCCATGACCCATCTTCAATGCTCTTACTGATGGAAGGAGGTTGTTGGCCTAGATCTCGCGATACATGGCCCCATCCATCCTCCCCTCATTACGGTGCAGTCGCCCTGTCCCCTTTGCAGAAAAGCATCCCCAAAGAATGATGTTTCCACCTCCATGCTTCATGGTTGGGATGGTGTTCTTGGGGTTGTACTCATCCTTCTTCTTCCTCCAAATACGGTGAGTGGAGTTTAGACCAAAAAGCTCTATTTTTGTCTCATCAGACCACATGACCTTCTCCCATTCCTCATCTGGATCATCCAGATGGTCATTGGCAAACTTCAGACGGGCCTGGACATGCGCTGGCTTGAGCAGGGGGACCTTGCGTGCGCTGCAGGATTTTAATCCTTGACGGCGTAGTGTGTTACTAATGGTTTTCTTTGAGACTGTGGTCCCAGCTCTCTTCAGGTCATTGACTAGGTCCTGCCATGTAATTCTGGGCTGATCCCTCACCTTCCTCATGATCACTGATGCCCCACGAGATGAGATTGACCATCATCTTGAACGTCTTTCATTTTCTAATGATTGCGCCAACTGTTGTTGCCTTCTCACCAAGCTGCTTGTCTATTGTCCTATAGCCCATCCCAGCCTTGTGTAGGTCTAATATTTTATCTGATGTCCTTACACAGCTCTCTGGTCTTGGCCATTGCGGAGAGGTTGGAGTCTGTTTGATTGAGTGTCTGGACAGGTGTCTTTTATTCTGGTAATGGGTTCAAACGGGTGCAGTTAATACAGGTAATGAGTGGAGAACAGGGGGGCTTCTTAAAGAGAAACTAACAGGTCTGTGAGAGCCGGAATTCTTGTTATGATCCAGCTGGGGATCGATCTCGGGTCTCCGGTGTGTGTGTCCTTGATGCTAACCACTTCACCACTGGACCAGGTTGAACCCAAATGCAGAGGATTAAAGAATAGTCAAACGCCAAAAGTCTGAGTTTAATCTTTGGCTCTTTACTTCCGATGGAAAAACAAAACAAAAATAACAACAAGTCTTAGTTGGCACTTTAGGTGAATGTGCTACAGGGAAACTCAAACAACTCTCCTTGAGAGGCAATACAAAAAAGGGTAATCCAGACAGAAGAGATCTTCTTAAACATCAGTCCAGAGAGACAAAACTAGAAATCCACAAAAAGGTAACAAAAACATACCATCCAAGAACAAAACAGAAGGCAGGGAAAAAATCTCAAATCCAAAAATTCTTAGGAATGACAACCCTTTGGCTAACATCAGGACTGAACAAGAACAAAAATGCAGTGAGGCCTTAAATGATGCTGGTTTATCATTAGGCTTGATTCAACACAGGTGAGAGTATGACAACCATTAATCCAAGGATAAATAATCTGGGTAGAAATAACGCCATCTAGTGGTGAAATCAAGGAACTTCAGACAAAACATTACAGAACCCTCTCTTATAGGAACGGCTCCTGACGTTCCCAACAGCTCGGGTTGAGTGAGGATGATGAAAGTCCCTAATCAAACTCTTGTCCAGGATATGGCGAATGGGGACACAAGACCGTTCCTCTGGCCCATATCCTTCCCAGTCCATTAGAAACTGCCGTTTACCACGAACCAGTCAAGTGTCCAATAACAGCTTGACCATGTATGCTGGCTGGCCATAAATGATCTGTGGAGCTGCTGGTGGCCTGGTGGCAGGAGACAGAGGACTGTATTTGACAGGTTTTAAGCATGAAACATGAAAGGTGGGATGTATGCGCAAAGACTTGGGAAGTAGGAGACGGTAGGAAACATGGTTTACTTTCCTTAAAACCTTGAAGGGGCCTATGAATCTGGGAGCCAATTTGCATGCTTCAACTTTAAGGGGAAGGTTCTTGCTAGACAGCCAGACGTTCTGCCCTTGGCGTAGAGATGGTGCTGGTCTGCGGCGACAGTTGGCCCATTGCTGTTGTAGCTGTGAAGTCTTCAGAAGTGCAGCTCGGGCCTTACTCCACACCCCGTGGCACCGTTGAACCAAATGTTGGGCAGCCGGAACTCCCACTTCAGACTCCTGCTCAGAGAACAAAGGAGGTTGATAGCCAAACTGACATTAAAAAGGTGACATACCCATTGAGGAATGGCGAAGAGTATAATGGGAAAATTCTGCCCATAGCAAGTGTTTGCTCCACAACGTTGGGTTGGATGAAATTAGACATCTCAAGGTTGTCTCAATCTCTTGGTTAGTTCTTTCAGTCTGTCCATTAGACTGGGGAAGAAATCCAGATGATAGAGTGGCTGAAGCTCCAGTAAGCTGGCAGAAGGCCTTCCAGAACCTGGATGCAAACTGAGGACCACGGTCTGAAACCACATCTTGGGGAAAGCCATGCAACCTAAAGACATGCTGCAATACAATCTCAGCAGTCTGTGGAGCCGAAGGACGTTTTGGCAATGCTATAAGGTGGGAAGCTTTTGAAAATCTATCCACAACTACCAAAATCACTTTGTTACCTTGGGAGAGTGGTAGACCCGTTACAAAGTCCATAGAAATATGTGACCAAGGACGAGCAGGGACAGGGAGGGGTAGCAGAAGACCTTGCAGACGAGACCTGGAATCCTTATGCTGGGCACAAACGGGGCAGGCAGCAACAAAAGATTTAACTTCATCAGCGATCCTTGGCCACCAGAAGCGTCTGCAAATGAACTCTAGACTCCTATTGACTCCTGGGTGGCATGTGATTGATGAGGCATGTCCCCACTGCAAAACATCAGTGCGCACACTCTTGGGTACAAAAAGACAACCAGGTGGTCCATTACCTGGGTCAGCTTCCTGCTGCTGTGCTTTTCTAACCCTGGTCTCTATTCCCCATCTAACTGGAGCCAGAATCTTGGACGAGGGGATGATCACCACTGGGGTTAACACCATGTTGGGTGGATCAAACTGCCTGGAGAGAGCATCAGGCTTTTGATTTTTAGATCCTGGTCGATAGGAGAGAACAAAGTCAAAGCGATTAAAGAATAGTGCCCATCGGGCCTGGCGAGAGTTCAGTCTCTTGGCTTCTTGGATATAAGCTAGATTCTTGTGGTCAGTCCATACAAAAAAAGGATGTTTGGCCTCCTCCAACCAGTGCCTCCATTCCTCCAATGCTAGCTTAACGGCTAATAACTCCCTGTTACCAATATCATAATTTCTTTCCGTAGAAGAGAGCTTCTGTGAAAAGAAAGCACAAGGATGCAATCTGTTGTCTTTTTTGGCCCGCTGGGAGAGTACAGCTCCGACCCCTATCTCAGAGGCATCCACCTCGACTATGAAGAGGAGCTCAGGATCTAGGAAAGTAAGGATAGGCGCTGAAGTAAATCTGTCTTTTAGTTTGCATAATGCCTTTTCAGCCTCATCTGTCCACTGGAAGCCCTTAATAATCTTCCTAGTGAGAGTTGTAAGTGGAGCAGGAATGGCACTGAAATTTCGTATGAACTTTCGATAGAAATTGGAAAAGCCAATAAAATGTTGAACCTGCTTGATGGAGGTGGGTTGAGGCCAATCTTTAACCGCATTGGTTTTGGCAGGGTCCATCTGGATGTGACCATTAGATACAATGAAGCCCAAAAAGGATACCTCTTGAACATGGAACTCACTCATCTCAAGTTTTATGAACAGATGGTTTTTCAGAAGTTGCTGTAGAACTAGGCGAACTTGCTGAACGTGCTCCTGGAGGTTCTTGGAAAAGACAAGAATATCATCCGAATATACAAACACAAACCTATTCAGCATGTCTCTTAACACGTCATTAATCGAAGCTTGAAATACTGAAGGAGCATTTACCAAACCGAAAGGCATGACCCGATACTCATAGTGGCCCATGGGTGTATTAAAAGCATTCTTCCATTCAATGCCGTGATGGTCAGTGGGTCATCTAGGTTGGTAAGTGGCACCTGAAGATGTCTGGCAATTTCCAAATCCATAAAGTTTCCAGCAGCCCCGGAATCCACGAAGGCCCTTAGGGGATGTGACTGATCATTCCATAAAAGGTGGGTAGACAAGAGAACCCCAGAAGATGCTGAGTTGGGAGGGGTAGTCTTTCTCATCACAGTCCTCCCTTTACTGAGAGAGTTGGATTTCCCGAAAGGATCGGGCAAAAAAGCTCGAAAGTGGCCAGGTTCGCCACAGTACAGGCAGCATTTATCCTTGATTCTGCGGTTTCGCTCTGAAATGGAGAGCCGTGATCAGCTGCATGGGCTCCTCAGTGCAGGTTACAGATGAGACAGGGTGCAGTGGCGGCCTTAAGCATCTGGGGGTAACCCACATAAAACAAACATAATAGAGCAGAAAAAGCAAGGATTCCTGTTGGTTTGTATCAATGGTATATTATTTTATTACCTCCACTTTCAGCTTCATGAACAGGCAGCTCAACATAGAAATAATCCAACCTTATTTGATTAAAATTATATACAATTATACAGCGTTTTACGTTGGAATAAGCCTCGCCCTTTCGCGCAGGGTACCTTCACTTTTGGTAGACTGAAGCTTTTCTTTTGTTGTCCGATATCTTTCGTTTTTCAGCACCACTGGCATATGTACGTTTCATTTCCTCTTAAAATTCTTTTTTAAGACTAAAACTGTTGTGGCAAAAATTCTCAAACAAACATCACTGCGTAAGAGACACTCAGAGTCAAATTATATAAACAAAACACCGGTGTACCAAATTTCATAATTTTGCTCTGAGACTTCCCCATACTGGCTGCTTTTCTGTTCTCTGTGGATTTCTCACCGCGCGTTCTCTTGATCTGTCAGGCGTCCCCACACAGATCCGATTTTTCTTTTAACCCAAATCGGTCGGGTTGCACTTGTTAGTGCCCTCCTAATTAAGGTTTACCAAAAAAAAATTCTTTTCTGGCTCCCCCTAATTAGCCTCAGCACCTAAAAAACAATTTGCTCCGTGGTGGAACAACTGATTTTCAGGTTACCTATCTGTTTGAAACCTCTTGATCCGTTACAGATCTCAGTTAATCTCAGATAATTTTCGTATCTGTTTGAAACCTCTTGATCCGCTACAGATCTCAGTTAATCTCAGATAATTTTCTCTCGTATCTGTTTGAAACCTCTTGATCTATATATAGATCTCAATTAATCTCAGATTACGTACCACAGAAACAGCCCTCAGCCAATATGGTTCAATTTCACTCTTCCCCCAATTAAACCGAATTTAAATGACCCTTACCAGAGACGTTGTTTCGTGCCACTTGCGGGTTCTTTAGAAGTGGGATTCCTTGAACGTGTTCCCTGGACCTGAGATCGGACGGTGTTTGGCCACCTGGACTAAGTAAGTTCCAGCTCTACCTCGTAAACTTGAGAGAGAGGGGCCGACCGATGTCAGGGCCGGGAGAATCGACCACTGGAATCTAAAGAACCCGCAAGTGGCACGAAACAACGTCTCTGGTAAGGGTCATTTAAATTCGGTTTAATTGGGGGAAGAGTGAAATTGAACCATATTGGCTGAGGGCTGTTTCTGTGGTGCGTAATCTGAGATTAATTGAGATCTATATATAGATCAAGAAGTTTCAAACAGATACGAGAGAAAATTATCTGAGATTAACTGAGATTTGTAGCGGATCAAGAGGTTTCAAACAGATACGAAAATTATCTGAGATTAACTGAGATTTGTAGCGGATCAAGAAGTTTCAAACAGATAGGTAACCTGAAAATCAGTTGTTCCACCACGGAGCAAATTGTTTTTTAGGTGCTGAGGCTAATTAGGGGGAGCCAGAAAAGATTTTTTTGGTAAACCTTAATTAGGAGGGCACTAACAAGTGCAACCCGACCGATTTGGGTTAAAAGAAAAATCGGGTCTGTGTGGGGACGCCTGACAGATCAAGAGAACGCGCGGTGAGAAATCCACAGAGAACAGAAAAGCAGCCAGTATGGGGAAGTCTCAGAGCAAAATTATGAAATTTGGTACACCGGTGTTTTGTCAAATGAGGTATTGAGCGCCGCAACATTAAAGATGGTGCGGGAATCAGTTGAACAGAGCAGTGAGAAACAAAAGTTGTGTCTGCGTTCAACATGTGTGTAAAAAAAATGTGAACAGATAATGGATTGTTGGCTTGAAGATAAAATGTCAAACTGCCAGGAGAAATAATGTTTTTTTTACTTCTTCATCCAGTAAATGGATGCATGACATTAGATGTCTATAGAACTTAAATTTATATGACAAGGATTGTAGCAAGAAGCAATAAGGCTGTCTGTGTGAAATAGAGGGAACTGTAAGAGAGACTTGGTGGAAGAGGGAAGTGAAAAAACAAAAAGGTTGGTGTGTGAGATATGTGTGTGTGGGGATTGTTCAAACAATCATGTACTGGTTAGATAATGAAGGAACTGGCATGTTTGAGAAAAGAAAGGAGAGGATAATGAGGGAACTGGCATGTAGGGAAAAGAAAGGAGAAATATAGTAGAAAACTATATGTGATGAAAATAGACATGGTCTGACAGAATTTATGGAAGTCAAATTAACTGTTTAAATGTTGAAATGAAAAGTCAGTTTTAGAATAAAATAAGGCATTGTATGATTGACAGGGATTAACATGATATGAAGAATGTTTTAAGCAGAATGGGGAACAATTCTAGATTTTGATAAAAAAATGATTGAAATGATGATATATCTGCTTTATTTTATTAATGTTAAGAAAATAAGGGTATTGAAGCAAGTAGCTATAATGGTTGTCTGTGTAATTTACGGACTGAGTAATATAATCTGTTTTGGAGAAACAGTAGAGATAAGACTGAGACAACAATGTGATGGAAGGGAAAAGGCTTCAAACCAGTTGTAATGAAAATAATGATGTACAAATTGTTACACTTTATGAAGAGTAACGGAACAGTCCGGGAAAATAAATAAATAAATAGTGAGACAGAAGAGAGCAAATGCTGTAAACAGCTCTGCTCAGAAGATCTCACTTTGAAGAGATTTGCAGATGATGTTTTGTAAAAGATAAGCTGGGAGAAATGTGTAAAGACAGAAAACAAATTCGAACATTTTGAGCATTTTCTGTGCTGCTCATGAAATTATGTTCCGCCAATAAAATGATGAAGATTATGATTTGGCTATTGTGATTAAATCCGCGACTGGTGGACTGTAAAAGAATACAGAGGACTGCTTATCAGTGGCTCTGTTTACATTCCTGAAATGGGACACACACTGCTTCAAGAGTGTGCAGTAAGTTGGAGCCGTTTGCAAGCTCACAGTGATCAAACTATAGTCAAGGACAGGTGTCTGATGCTGAAGTTGAGGCTGAAACAAATTCACTAGATGACAGAGAGTGTTTTAATGGTGGTCATCAGGACAATTTAATAGGTAACTAAATGCCCACCAAGAAGGTGTTTGAAAATGTGATAGTGACACATTTCTGATAATAATGTGGGGTTTGAAAGTAGATCAGTGTTTAAATGACGACAGTAACATTTTTCGTCTGAGAAATAAGAGATAAAAACAAGGTCAAAAGATTGAAGTCTTAAAGTAAATCCTATAAGAAAGAAAAGATCTATAAAAGTGAATTGATGAATACAGGTTGATGTAAAATTAATGACTCCAACAAATGTGAGTTGCAAAATATATCAAAGTAACTAACAGGATGATTGAGAGACTAATCTCACGAATGATTTATAATAATTGCAAAAGATGTATCAAGCAGAGAGTGCTGGCCTTGTCAAAGTTAACGTAATTGAGAACTTGACACTAAAATCAAGATTGAGAAATGTGAAACATTATTTAGAACTAAAATAATTATTTTTATTTAAGATCAAGTAAGCAGAAGCAATACTGGATTAACAGTTGCTGAATGCTGATTAAACAAACAGCTTGAAAAGTTGACCATGAAAGAACTAGAAGCTGATGTTTTGCTTTCAAAAGATAAGTTTATTATTGGCTGTAATGAAACAGTTTGCTTATCTGGATCTGATGTGTACTGTGGCTGAAACTGCCAGTGCAACAGAGACTCAATCTGAGTGGAAATTTGTAATGTCTAAATAAAGACAACTATAAAAGTATGTTTATTTGGAAACACATGTAATTTCTGGCAAATATGCCTTAAGCTGGAATAGAGTTATAGGATGGTAGATAAAAGTTTGATGTTAGAAGTTTATGAGAGTGCAGTGTGCCAGTCCTGAATGTCTCAGAGTCTCTCTCATTCAATGTCAGCTCAAAGCTGTTATCTGTGATAAGCTATTTGTAGTAAAGCACAGTTTCAGTTGAAGAATCATAGACACAGAGATGTTTAAAGAAACAATTGCCATAAAGGGCAATTTGTAATTGTAAAACTGAATGACTTTAAAGAAGTCTTTAAAATAATAATGCAGAACTTGAAGACATTTTATTTTATTTTAGGACCAGTAACTTCTTTGTCTCATTTAGTCTCCACCATTCAGGACCGATGGCTCCGTCTACAGGTAAAGTTCACTGAACGTACGGATGATCCAAATTCGCTGAGTATAGGCTAAGCAGCTAGGGTTTCTGCTTTTAAGATAAAATAATGGATTTAAGTGATTAAATACTGTTGTTATTGACCTGTCTCCCTGTGTGAACACTATTAGGCAATCGGAATGGCCCTGGTGACTCTTGAACGTGCCTTTCCTAAGCTCCAGAGAACAACAGATTTTGTTGAGGTCAAAGATTCTGTGATGGGAAAAAAAGCGGTCACCAGTGGGCACGAGTGACCATCTCTATGACGGGTAAGACCTTCTTTGGCCAGACAGGGGGCAACCTAAGGCAGAGTGGATTCACGTAAAGTCACTGGGCATTTCCTGAATGGGGGTGTTTTATGTGAGACAGGTTTGAGAGTTGAGCAGGAGCTGTGAGGCCAGCAGCGTCCTTATGCCGTTAGGGGGAGATGAAGCTATGACGAGTCACGCCAGTCTTCCCCATGATGCAAAGCTCCTCTATACCACTCACCAGAAGAAACCGCATTAGTTGTATGGCTTGTTTTTCATTGTGACAAGTGTCTGCAACTATACCAGGGGGACAAACACCCTGAGAAGAAAATTATAGACAAAGAGCTAATGGCAATGGGCTTTCAAGAGCCAGCTGAGACCGTGGGGGGATTGCCATTATTAATTGTTGTGGAGACAGTAATAAAACTTTTTGATGTCGGTTGCCTTATGGGCAAGGAAAATGTATAGAAGTTTATAACATAGTTCTAACTCCTGAAGGTCGTTAGACATGGTGGTGACTAAAGATGAAGACAGCTTTGTAGATTTAAGTCTGGATAACAAAGGTGGATGGTCAAATGTTATTGTAATGAATTTAATATTACATTTTGTATAAGAAATGGATTTATAGTGAGAGAGACTGCTTGAGCTGGAGGAAGGAATGGTAACTGTGTCTGTCTTTCTGTTATCGGCCTGCTAGAGCAAGCTGAAGAAAAATAATGATAAGGAACCAAAACAACCCAGCTGACTTGTCTAAAAAATCTAATGAATAATGAACAAGACATGCTTTGAAAGTGGTTAGGAGACCATGTAAAATTAGATAGAAGCTACAGGAAAATGTGAAGTTTAAAATCTTATTTAAAATTTAAATCCTTTTAACGATGATATAAGGAAAGGGCAAACATTGAGAATGAGCAGTTAACATATGTGTGTCTAGTATGAGTGTGTGTGTGATGGTGACAGCACTTTATGTCTTGTATGTATTAGTTTGGGGTACTAATATTAGAACAGTATTGAAATTAGAACAGAACAGTTTTATCATTACAGATGGGTTAAGGCAAATGACAAATTTTAAAGAAGCCGATAATTCTGAGGGGATCGGTTGAAAAGACAATACAGAACATGGGACGAGCTTTAAGTTGATTGGACATCAAGCTCTGTCTGGTAGTAATACTTTTGTCATGCAGGATGTCGATTTGAATTATGTTCTGGATCAGTTTAAGTATTTGTGTAAATTGGAATTGTGTAGTTGTAGATCACCATCTGGCATGGGCTGAGATAAATGAAAATGTTGTAGATTTGATGGCAACAACAAAATGACATATTGGCTAAGTCAATTTCGAAGTATCAAGAGAGCCCTTAACATTTATGATAATTGTGAACAAAGGGGGAGAAATGATTGACTGACATTGACCAAGTCTGTACAGCACGACCTGACCTGAAAATTGATGACTTTAGAAATGTTTGTGATGGCTGACTTGAGACCAAACAACAGGCCTGAAAAGCAAGATTCGCTGTGAGACTCAGGGCCGTTGCCCTTCAAATACTTCGATAAGAAGATGAGATTGGGCTTTAAGTGAAGAATGTAATATTTTTGTTTCAGAGGCAGAGAAGGATGTCTGGGCAAAATTTGGCTGAAGGACACCGTTTGGGTTAGTGTTGATGGCAAACTTTATAAAAAACACTATGTTAAATGTTATGTTAAATTGATGCTCGAGTTGTGTCGTGCATCAAGAGGGAGATGGTATAACAATTGCCAAATATGGTTTACTTGGGTCCCAAACAAAATTTGCTGTCTGTACATGTATTTGCAGGACTGTTTCAACAGGAAACGCTAGGGCAGATGTGGCAGCGAAGGCCATGGCAGCACAGCAGACAAAAGAAACTACGTATTTTACTATCTGAAAATAACCTCGACATTGTTTTTCTTTACAGAGCATGCAGACTTTTGGATACAGGGGAGAATGTCCCCTATAAAATGATGGCTATGGATGAATTTGGATCCTGAGTGCTATTAAGTGAGCGAGAAATTATCCGGTGATAATGTTTCAGGTTGATTCCACAGGTCACACCAAAAGGGGACGAGCGGCTAGACAAGCGGTCACTAACAAAATACTTAAGGTCTCCATTCACAGGTGACAGTTCACTCCAGTGGGGGTGCGGTCGTGATATAAGGGAAAACCTTATAAGGATCAGAAAATGGTTGGAGAATGTGACACCTGGGTCCAACCCTCTCACCTTAGACAACACCAACAGGCCACAACCATCCCATAGTCCATGGGGCGAACGAGATTATCAACACGCCTGGAGGAGGAACCAACTGCCAAATGATGGTTTAAGTTTAACTGAAGAATGTGGTTTTGTGATTATTTTGAGGATTTGATTTGATTAAATCAAAATAGGGCTTAGTATTGATATACAGTCGATCAAAAGATTTGATTGGTTACTTATTCATTAGGAAATATTTAAGGAAAATGTTTTTGGGAAGAGATCTATTAATTAATGTAAATTATAGGGATAATTGTTGAAGCTTATTAAGTAGAACCACAGCATGTTTGAATTAAAAGTATTGATTTGATTGTAAATGTAGAAAATATATTGATTGTCAGTAATGGAAATATTAGTGTTAATATTGAACAACTGCATTGGTTAGAGGAATGGGAAAAAAATTATAAGACTTCTCTGGTTAGATTTTGTTAAATATGGCATTAAATAGAGCTTACTAAATTGAATTAGAAGTGAACAATATGGTTAGGAAAACCGAGGTGAAATATGGAGATGGGCGTAGATTAATGGAAAAGGCTTAATGATAGGAGTTAGGATTGTTATTCTAATAATTTTGTTATTCATGGGTGAATATGAAACATGCTGTCTGTTCAATTGGTGAAAATGACAGTCTATCCCAAGGATGAACAAAATTATGTGACGATACAGGTAGCGGGAGCTACAGTGAGATATGTGTTAAATGTATGTTCTGTTTGTTTTTCTTCTATTTTGTTTATTTTCTGAGAAAGATTAAGGGCAAAGATTTAAAGAGGGTTAAAAGCAGCAGTCATCCGTGTTACGAGATGGCGTACAAAGATAGGGTTTGAAACTGAGGGATTTTTTATTATACTTTTATCTGGTTGTTTCCTTGCTATGTTATAACTACCTTTTCCTTACTGTCGTGACTGAGGGTCTGTTTACAGGAGCGCAGGAACAGAGATTTCTCGCTTAGCCCGACGCAGTGAAATGTTTAATTGCTTGCTAAAATATTACGGGGCCTTTCCCCCACAAAAACAGCCTTATGCTTCTTCATTCTAAACTTTTCTTCACAGGTTCAAGGAGAGTGATCATTTATGCAAAAATCAGAGATGAAAAGTATAAGTGTGATGATATGACTTAAAATTTGTCTTATTGTTTATTATTGTGATTATGGGTAATCAGAATGATAAAAAGTGAGGAGTTGTAGTGGCAATTTTAATGATATTCATTGATCTTTAGTAAAATATAGATGATTCAAAGAATGTCACATGTGTGTCTCTCACTTGTAGTGAGAGGATTCTGTTTATGTACCTGGGGAGGCAGAAGAGGGAGACACTCCAGAGAACAGACGAACAAGGACCTCTGAGCTAGATGTCAGAAGGCCATTTGGTGCAGGGGAGCTTAGTGGGCCAACTAGTGACGTCTATGGAAAACTACTGGGAGGAAGGCTCTGGGGGGAAGAAGGCCTTGAAACTAAGATAAAAGCTAGTTCAGTCTGTCTGGGGGTGTGTCACTCTTCTGCACAGGGTAACAACTGTGTATTAGACTGCTCCTATTCTTGCAAGAATAAATACTTCTATTTTATATAATTTGACTCTGAGTGTCTCTTACGCAGTGATGTTTGTTTGAGAATTTTTGCCACAACACCTGCTCAAAATAACATTTTACCGTAACGGCAAAAAAGGCAAAGGTATAATAAATACATAAACTACAAATATTATACTTCAGATCCAAGCCGTTTGCGGGGGCGGTAAATGTCGCCATGGTAACCGCGAGTTCGACCAATCAGAGACGTCAGTGTTTTGCTTAGAATTGTGGGTAGTGTAGTATTTCTCCAGAAGATCGCGAATAACAAGGTTGATTTCATACCTTGTGGCTTTTATAGGAGCATAAACTTTTGTGTCACAACCTCGTAGTCAATCTACCTTGAATGGTTTAGACATTATGGCTGAAAATCAATATCCTACGGAAGAAATTGAATGGGATTTTGCTGGTCTGTTGGGGCCCCCTTGGAGGGCGGGGCCTGTTTCAATTGAAACGGGTGAAACATAGGTAAGGCCGCCCCTGACAGGGTGATCATGACGCAAGGGCAGTACCAAAGGATGTTGACTGGGAACATATCTAGAAGACTCTGTGCACTCCCTACGCCTCTCTCAAAGATGATTATCTAATCGAATAGCCATATAAATCAGGGATTCTAGGTCTGTTGCAGGGTCTCAGGCTGCCAGTTCATCCTCGAGTTCATCAGAAAGTGCTCTATTGAAAGAAACAGTCAATGCCTCCTGATTCCAGCAACTCTCCATAGATAGAGTTTGAAATTCCACCGCTAATTCTGCAACACTTTGAGTACCTTGGGTTAGCTGAAGGAGGTGGCTAGCAGACTCACGTCCTCTTATTGGATGTTCAAACACCAGCCTCATCTCGTCAACAAAGCGACTGTAATCTGAGCAAACTGCTGGTTGTGGAGACTGCTCCCACAGTGCAGTGGCCCAGGCTTTCCCAGATAAAAGAGTAACAATATAGGCCACCTTGCTACGTGATGTTGGAAACTTATTAGGTTGTAATTCAAAGTTCAATGAGCACTGGTTGAGGAAGCCTTTGCATCCACCAGGACTTCCATCATACCTTTCAGGGTGAGGCAGGTGAATCTCAGAGTTGCTAGTAGAGGTGCTGATGGTGCCTGGGGTTGAGAATCAGCATCCTGCTGTGGGTTTGAAAGGGCTTGAAGGTATTGTAGGATCTCTGTAATAGCTTGACCAAGTTTTGATACAGCAACTTCCTGTTGTGCAAGGACTTGTTCATCTCGTTCCATGGTGGCTGCCAGGTTTGAAACAGCAGCTAAGATGCGTTCTGCATTGCTCAACGGTTGGGCTCCCTCTGCTTGTATCCATGGTTCAGTCCTACTGTTATGATCCAGCTGGGGATCGAACTCGGGTCTCCAGTGTGTGTGTCCTTGATGTCAACCACTGGAGGAGGTTGAACCCAAATGCAGAGGATTAAAGAACAGTCAAACGCCAAAAGTCTGAGTTTAATCTTTGGCTCTTTACTTCCGATGGAAAAAAAAATAACAAGTCTTAGTTAGCACTTTAGGTAAATGTGCTACAGGGAAACTCAAACAACTCTCCTTGAGAGGCAATACAAAAAAGGGTAATCCAGACAGAAGAGATCTTCTTAAACATCAGTCCACAGAGACAAAACTAGAAATCCACAAAAAGGTAACAAAAACATACCATCCAAGAACAAAACAGAAGGCAGAGAAAAAATCTCAAATCCAAAAATTCTTAGGAATGACAACGCTTTGGCTAACATCAGGACTGAACAAGAACAAAAATGCAGTGAGGCCTTAAATAGGGTTTATCATTAGGCGTGATTCAACACAGGTGAGAGTATGTCAACCATTAATCCAAGGTTAAATAATCTGGGTAGAAATAACGCCATCTAGTGGTGAAATCAAGAAACTTCAGACAAAACATTACAATTCTTACTGGTTGGTAGGTGATCAGATACTTATGTCCTGCAATGAAATGCAAATTATTTACTTAAAAATCATACAATGTGATTTTCTGGATTTTTGTTTTAGATTCCTCTTCAGTTGAAGAGTACCTATGATAAAAATTACAGACTTCTACATGCTTTGTAACAAAACCTGCAAAACCTGGGAAAACCTGAAAAATCGGCAGTGTATCAAATACTTGTTCTCCCCACTGTATAAGGGCTCCTTGCACACATGATAATCACCTTTTTGTCTGTCTGAAGGGTCTGTTTGGTAGGCAGACCCCGAGGAAATGCGAAAAGACGCAGTGTCTCGAGGTTACAGTCGCAACCTAGACGTTCCCTTTCGAAAGGGAACTCGCACTGCATCGATTGACGCTAAGGGGAACGATATACCAACGCCACCATGCTAAGGGGAGTGCATACCCATTGGCAGTGACAACTGTCAAAACCAGCAAATTCAAATGAAATGCCAGAACCACTCACCCTCAGGTCACAATGGGCTGTCAGTGACAGCATTCCCTACGGTCATAGCCCGTGCTACACGTTCCACAGGAAAACCTCCATAAACATTGTTTGATGAAATGCCTATCTGGGCCTGCTCAAGGGCCTAGAAAAACAGCTTCAAATTTAGAAGGGGTCCTTCTAGGAAATATGGCTAAGGAACCCGAAGGAGCCCCAGCCAATTACTATTCAGGGGAACATACTCACCCGAATTGCCACCAGGAAGGCCTGAGTTGGTGTCACTTACATTGGACATTTCAGTCTGGCCAAATTCCTGTCTGTCTGAAGACAGAGCCTCTGGACACTTGCCTTTAGATAAGGCATCCAACCCGAGGGACTGCAAAACTGACAGTGAACCACTTGGTCCGGATCTCAGAGACGGGGTATCCCGGAGGTACATGATGCGCGTTCTGCCGTCTCTCTCAATGTGAAGTTCATTCTGAAACGCGACAGAAAATGAACTAACTCAACGATTTTTTGTCTAACAGACTTGAAACGTATCGTTGAATCCGTATGAAAGCAACGACATATAGTATAGTTTCCCAAACGCGTCCTAATTAACTCTAATGTGACCAGGGCCGTCGCCAGAACATATAGAATGGGTGGGGCATTTCATTTTCATGAGAAGGGGCACACTTTTTTATGATCTACAAAACAGACAGTCATAAAAAAATAACATCCCCTATTTCGTCTAATAAAACTGAAATAGACCAAATTCTATATTTAAACAACACCAAAACACAAAATAATAAGTTTCTGATCATAAACGGAGGGTGAACCAATACCATAAAAACTGCATAAAAACAGGCTATATGCAGGATTTGGCATGGCAGAAAACATTTATTATCATTAAAAAGCGGTTATACAACTTCATCGCGATCTCACAATGTTCCATTAGGCTATCAGTAAAGCTGATACACAATAATGTCTCATTTACATAGCCTAACTGGTTATTATAACGAGAAGATTTGCGTGCGCATAGATCTAATCCACTCACCACTCAAAACACCGGAGTTTTGCCAATATTCTTTTATTAAGGAGAAATTATGGAAGACGTTATGGAATAAGTGAATACGTTTTGTTGATCTCAATGGTAAGTTTGCTGAATGACCTTAGGGGGGTTCGTTGTGTCATCTCGGGTGGCACTGCCCCCTAATGCCCCACCTTGGTGACAGGCCTGAATATGACCACACCCAGACGCGCGATTGACATGCAAATGTCCAAGTGAAGGAACGCAGAACTGTAAACGCCCTTATCACCTCAAAACAAAGAATCAGAGACTTCAGTAACGTACTCCTCTGCTTTTCATCGAGTTTGGAAGACTGTGTTTGTGCTGTGTGGTGCTGTTTACCTTGGATTTACCTCAGAAGAATTAAAAGAATGCGATTTGAAGATGAGAAAGATTTTTAAGGTAAGACATCCACTCATAATAGTAGCTAAGCATGTTATTGTTATATAAACTTTACATTGTAGCAACTAGTCAAACTGGTGCCAGACTAAAATGTAAGTTATGAAATGAGATTGGAGTAAAAAACAATAAGCCTAATGCTAAATTTATATACATGTACACAAGGATGTTTTTATTTTCGATAATAAAACACAGCAGTGAGCGCTGTGAGTTTGAAAAGCAAAACACGCCAAACATTAGGCTTCATGTTTTTACTCCAATCTCATTTCATAACGTCTTAACGAATGGAAACAGTTGAAGTAACATGTCCATATATATTTTTCTATAGTGTAGTGTTACTGAATTGTTAATTTTCAACAATTTATAGGCCGCCTGATATATGCTATTGTTATTATTATTTTATGCAGCCCTACACTTATATACCTACAAGTCACAACAAACCTGGTGTTCATTTTATATATATATATATATATATATATATATATATATATATATATATATATGTATTCCCAAAAATCATGCAGCCTATAGTTCTTGATATCAGCATGTTCACAGTTGTTGTTATTTTTTTTTTTACAAGGACCAGATGCTACTAAGTCCTGCTGACTTAAACCTTCATGAGTCTCTGTACATGAACATGGTAAAAAGAAAAATCAAACACCTTGGAAATGACAGGTATGTACTATATTTCAGGAATGACACAAAGGTGTGTGACTGTTCAAGTCTCTGTCTTTAGAACAGTGTGTTCAATAATGTGCTTTTTTGTCCTTGGTTGTGTATATTTGGATTATGTTGTGTTGTAAATAAATCCAAACAATCAAAAAGCCATTCTTTTTGAAATTTCTACTCATTCTTTGTGCAAGGCTCGTCATAATGATAGGGCCTGATAGCACCTGATAGGGCCATTATGGGAGGATTTTTGTCTTTCTCAGGTGTGAAACACATCAATATTCATGATAATTCACGCCCTCCTCGCATAAAGCTTTCTAACACAAAACATGTCTTACAAACTTTAAATCAAGATATTGTTTAATCTGAATGAGTACACAGGATAATTTTCACATAGTTTTGAAGCAAATATTTTAGGCTACGTAATACAATTTTCAAAAGTCTTGTGAAGAAATAGTCAGTATGGGTTTCCTTATGACCTTATTTCTGTGACAATTATTTTTAGTTTTTTCACAAACCACGCATAAACGTCATTATCTCAAAACTACAAACTTGTACATACATGCTGCTGACATATTATTGTAGCAGAGTTTGTGCTGAATATAGTGTAATACGACTTTAGCCATGAATATGTCACAAGTAACAGAAATAAGCACAAATTTCAGAGCATGTCAGAACACCTCCAGGACCTAGAAAAGACCTCAGACCCCAGAGAGTTAAGGCCTACTACCCATCGGTGAGTCTACTGCCCGAACTACTCAGGCCAAACACCTAACCCTGAGATTTAACAGGGTGCTGGCCCGCCAGCGGCTCTAGAGGTGACATAATTTTATCTGCGCCCAGCCTAGGGGGGTGGAGCTTGCTTGTAAGCCAACCACCTACAACCCAAGGCTCGAGCAGTAGCTCAGCGAGAGTGAGTGGAGCCTATTCTGGTGGCCCAAATCCATATGCTAGTTCTACACAGCGGAGTCAGGCAGACGAAACCCAGTCTCTTCGTGAGGAGAAAGACAGCCTAACCCTGCTCAAGAAAGACCCATTGTACTGGGAAGGCCTTATTGAGGGCTAAACCAGGGTCTTTAAAAATCATGCCTCTGCACCAAAGTGCATTACTCTTCTCGCCCCAGAATGCAGAAAAAGGAGCGGGCCTTGGCCTAACGACTCCCATTATAGGGATGCTAAAAACCTACATTCACAAAGTGAAGGGCCAGAGGCAGAAATGCTTTAGCAGAACGCCTCCACTATCCCTAGCATGGCCTAGGCCAGCTACAGAGGTGAAGGCCCTGGTCAAGGCCAGCTACAGAGGCGACCCTGGTGAGGGCCAGCCTGTAAGCATTGATCTACCTGAGGGCTTGGAGGAGCCACAGCCTTGCAAGATTTTTTTTTAATTTTTCATATGAGGGGCTGCAGAATCGCTCAGCCTACTGAAAACCCAAACAGAGCTCAAGGGGGCGATGTACTCAGGACCAGAAAATGTCAGACGGTCCTGTGGGCCGAATACAAGATCTATCTGAAGCTCCAGTGTCAGTCTATACTCCAAAACAAAAAAACTACTCTACCCTAAGGTGGCTAATAGCCTGAGGGCTAAGACAGGTGTGTGTAGAAAAAACAAGCGGTAGCATAAACATTCCCATTCTTCTTTCTAGAATTACATTATGCCACTTAACTCTCCGCTGATAACATATTTCAAATGAATGAGCGGTGGCCTCAAATACTCTCACCATGAGAGGAAGCCTAAGCTATAAACATAGTTTTACAACTAGAATGAGCGGTGGCACACCTTGCTTTATCTTACATATGACAACAAGGGAAGCCATCATATACTTACAAAAGAAGCCCATACAACTGCTGCTTCTTTCTATCGTTCTAGCCACCTAAGAGGGGAACTTCAGGGCCCGAATACCAAACAATTTTACCTTACCTCATGACATTGACATGACCCCATAACTCTATACAGGGAACGAGGTCTGTAGAGAGATACATTTTAGTGTTAGTTGCATACAAAAAAATGACTCTTAAAGAAGACCAACTCAGCTCACCTGTGGCGTGCGAAGTGAAGACTCCCCACACAGTTCTTTGTGAACATGGGGTCTACCGCCTTTCACACACCTGAAAGAGGTGTTCTCACTAACCAAGCCAAGGCGGGCCATCAAAACATTGTTCTCTTCATGGGCCCAACCTCACACCCTAGGAGTCGGAGCAGAGGGGAGAGGGCTGCGATATAATCACGCCCTTAGGAAAGGGGATCTATCGCCGACGCTGGATCACGATTGTTTATGAGATCTCTTGGCTAGATTTCCTCACAAATGTATCCAGACAGATTTTCTCACAAATGCAGTTGAGCAATTTCCTCTTCTAAAACAGTAGATGGCGCTAAGATAGGGGATTAATTTAGCGCTAGTCTCCCAGGAGAAGCACTGATTTGAAACGTGCTTGACTTTGCCTACAGCTGTGGAAAATGACCGGTGAACAGGTGTGTTTCTTTCTTACTTTATCTATAATTAACCTTTTTCAGTTTTTCTTTTGCAAAATGTTATTACATATCTAGACAGAAATCCACATGAGCACTTAGCACTTCACTCTCTCTAGGATAGGGGAATCTATAAGCTGAAAGCTCTGCCATGTTGCTTTTTTACATTTTTGTAAAAACTTTACATTTACTGAACGAGTCTATTTCTTTCGTTCTCCATAAATTAATGAGAACATTTCATTTAATTGAAAGGAGGGTCTCACTTATTTATTTAATTAGTAGGAATTCAGTCAGCTTAACTGTTAATGTAATAATGAATGAACAAAACTAACAATATACAATTGTTTCTTAACTTGCCTGTGACGTATGCAGTGCCCAAATTATTATTTTGGACAGACAAATGAAACCTTCCTTTCAATTAAATGAAATGTTCTCATTAGTTTATGGAGAATGAACGAAATAGACTCGTTCAGTGTAGACATAATCACTAATTTAGTCATTTCGCACGCGTCCGATGTAAAAATGTAAAAAAAGCAACATATGATGGCAGAACTTTTAGCTTGTAGATTCCCCTATCCTAGAGAGAGTGAAGTGCTACTAAGTGCTAATGTGGATTTCTGTCTAGATATGTAATAAACATTTTGCAAAAGAAAACCTCAAAAAGGTTAATTATAGATAAAGTAAGACAGAAACACACCTGTTCACCGGTCATTTTCCACAGCTGTAGGCAAAGGCAAGCACTCGTTTCAAATCAGTGCTTGCTTCTCCCGGGAGACTAGCGCTAAATTAATCCCCTAGCTTAGCGCCATCTACTGTTTTAGAAGAGGAAGTTGCTCAACTGCGTTTGTGAGAAAATCTGCCTGGACACATTTGTGAGAAAATCGAGCCGAGAGATCTCATAAAAAGCCAAGTGTCTCACAATCATAACAGACAGATATGCATTTGTATGCACTAGATTTGGTATTTGTTCAAAGGTTACATGCAATTTATAGGATGGTTTGTATTTATTTGTGAAATATTATCTAGGCTCATTTATTTATATTTGCAAAACACAATCCAAATGTGTTACTCCACTGCATTTGCGCTCAAATTGACCTTTGTACTTGCACATTGCTTTCTGTTTGTTTTCCTTTGCAAAGCAGATCGAGTTTGTTTCCGAGTCAAATTTTCCTTTGCAAAGCAGATCGAGTTTGTTTGCAAAATGCTGGATTTGTTTAATTATGGCACAATATTAACTCCATAGGAACAGCTCCTTCAGGAAACAACAGTGACACATGTAGTAGACCGTCACAAATAATTTAGGACAATTGGTAGTAGTTTCATTAATAATGTTTGAGATTATACCAATACAGAGAAATATTTAAATCTCTAAATTACATTGGCACGTTCAGGGGTGTGCCCTAGACACTGTGGCACTGATATATCTGCTAGACAAAATAATAACAACAAAATTAGATCTAAATCCTGGGTATCATACAATCTTTAAATATCGCCATATCACCCAACCCTAAAACTGCTCAATGTTAAAGCATTATGGCATTAAATAACATAATCTGTTCAATATTTCTGCTTTGAAACACTGTATTGTGAAAAGTGCAATACAAATAAAAAAAATAGAAATTTAAATCCAATTAGAACCATACCAATTCTTTGTTTTTCCCCTCATAGTTTCTTTTTAGAGATAATTTTTCTGACACTTTATTTTACAGTGTCCTTATTTGTGACATATCAGAACGACACTGGATGCAATAGCAAATAACGCTTTATTCAGAGAATAATCACAGGTTGGTCAGACAGACACTAGGAGGGTCGAGACGGCACAACACAGATGGAACAGTGGCGCAGGGACCCAGGTGAGCTGACGATGCAGGTGCTGGTGATATCCTCTGTGATGGTGCTCGGTGATCCCGTGGTGAGTATTCGTGACTGCTGGTGGGAATCCCGTGAAGACAATCCAGAACACGAACTATATACACAATCCACACCGGGAACGACAGCACGAAGACAGGTAATCCACTCAGCGACGAAGACACGAAGAACAGGAATCCACTCACACACAGGGGTACGAGGAACAGGAACACACCGGAGACGAACAATGATCTGACAACATGACACCAGTTACTGAGCATATAAAGCCACATACAAAGTGAAACCAGCTGGCGCTGCTGATCAGAAGTGATCAGTGACCACGCCCACACATCGCACACAAGACGAGAGAGAGAAAGTAAATTGATCAAACGTGACAGTACCCCCTCCCCTAGGGACGCCTCCTGGCGTCCCCAGGACGCCTTACCTGTCGATTGTAATATCGATCAGAGAGTGATCCAGGATGTCTCTAGCAGGTACCCAACTTCTCTCCTCCGGACCGTAACCCTCCCAGTCCACCAGGTATTGAAATCCGCGTCCCCTCCTTCTCTGGTATAGAAAGTGAATATAACTTGCCTTTCGGCGGAGACTCACCTGGCACTAAGTCTATGGCACAGTCGTAAGGACGATGCGGAGCTAGAGAAGCAGCACGAGACTTACTGAACACTTCTCTCAGATCCTGGTACTCCTCGGGCACGTTTGGCAAATTCACTTCCTCCTCCTGGAACACAGAAACAGGTACAGACGTACACGCAGATACGAGACAAGACTCATGACACTTATTACTCCAAGCGGACACAGAATTCTGGCCCCAATTAATTCTAGGGTTGTGCAGTGTAAGCCAGGGGTGCCCGAGAACCACTGGGGCAATTGGTGAATCCATGAGGAAAAATGTGATAGTTTCCGTGTGGTTGCCAGATGTGGTGAGTGTAATGGGTTCAGAAACGTGGGAAATGTTCGGGAGTTCCTGACCATTGAGTGCGTTGACGGATATCTTGTGATTGAGTGGAGAAACGGGAATAAGAAGCTGCTTAGCGAGTCTAATGTCCAGAAAATTACCTTCTGCCCCAGAGTCCAGTAAAGCCTTGGTGTCGTGAAAGTGAGTAGCCCACCTGAGCCTTACCGGAAGGAAAGTAGATGATGAGGTCTTCTCGGCGGAGATCCCACCCGATAGTAGCCTCACTGGTACTACCGGGCTTGCTCTTTTACCGGGCATGAATTGATGAAGTGCCCCGATTTACCACAGTATAGACACAGTCCTTGGGATCTCCGCCTTTCTCTCTCCTCCCGGGAAAGCCGAGCTCTACCCACCTGCATGGGCTCGTGATCGGTGACGGGGCTGACCGTGTCCTCGCTGATGGCGTGTGCCTTCTCCGTTCTGACAAAATGACGATTCTGGACGACCCGACTCCTCCTGCTAAACCGAGCGTCAACCCGAAGAGCCAACTCAATAAGTCCGTTAAGTCTCGCAGGCAAATCCAGCATGTAAATCTCATCTTGGACACGGTCAGCCAACCCATGCAGGAAGCGGTCCCACTGCGCCTCCTTGTTCCATTGGCACTCTGCGGCCAGGGTGCGGAATTGGATGGAATATTCCGACACCGAGCGGTCTCCCTGACGCAGATCGGCGAGTAGTCTGGCCGCCTCCCTACCCGCCACAGCCCGATCGAAAACTCTCTTCATCTCCTCCGAGAGTGCCAGGAACGAGGCGCAGCAGGGATCTTGGTTCTCCCACACCGCCGTTCCCCAGAGTGCAGCCCTTCCAGACAGTAGGGTTAGTACAAATGCCACCTTGGATTGTTCCTGAGCGAACGTCCGCGGCTGTAACGAAAAGTGCATAGAGCATCTGGTCAGAAATGCTCTGCAGAACTCGGGCTCACCAGCATATCCCTCGGGTGTGGGTAAGCGAGGCTCGCGAAGATTCAGATCCTGTAGAGGTGTGGGCTGAATGGGTGGTGTGGGCGGCGCAGTGGGAGCTCTAAGATGTTGAAACTGTTGGGTGAGCTCGGACACCTGCGCCACAAGTGCTTGAACCGCTCGACCCATATTCTCGATGCCCGCCTCTTGTTGGTCCATCCTCGCGATACTGTTGACAGCGAAGTTGTCCCAGTTTGATGCGCCTGCTGCATCCATTCCGGTCAGATCATTCTGTGACATATCAGAACGACACTGGATGCAATAGCAAATAACGCTTTATTCAGAGAATAATCACAGGTTGGTCAGACAGACACTAGGAGGGTCGAGACGGCACAACACAGATGGAACAGTGGCGCAGGGACCCAGGTGAGCTGACGATGCAGGTGCTGGTGATATCCTCTGTGATGGTGCTCGGTGATCCCGTGGTGAGTATTCGTGACTGCTGGTGGGAATCCCGTGAAGACAATCCAGAACACGAACTATATACACAATCCACACCGGGAACGACAGCACGAAGACAGGTAATCCACTCAGCGACGAAGAACAGGAATCCACTCATACACAGGGGTACGAGGAACAGGAACACACCGGAGACGAACAATGATCTGACAACATGAGACACCAGTTACTGAGCATATAAAGCCACATATAAAGTGAAACCAGCTGGCGCTGCTGATCAGAAGTGATCAGTGACCACGCCCACACTAAACACACACACATCGCACACAAGACGAGAGAGAAAGTAAATTGATCAAACGTGACATTATTACGTTACATGTACCAGTAAGTTGATCAAAATTACGTTCACCTAACCCTAAACCAAATCCTATTCCTAACCCTAATCCTATAGTAAGAAAATGTTGTTTATTAATAATACTCAGTACTTAGATGCAAATTAACAAGGATACAGTAAATTAAAGTGTAACCATTTTTTCTTTAATCTCTCAAGGAAACAATAATTTAAATGCAGACCATGTATTTCAGCTTCGTCACAGACATGAGCTTTCGTGATCTATGACAATTCACCTTCTCTTGTTAAATTAAGTAAATCACATCTTACTTTGACTTATGAGACACTTTGTGGCTGGTGGCATCATTTGGAAACATAGGGGGAGAGAGAAATTTCAATCTGCAGCTTAACTAAGTTACACTTTCAGAGTTGTAATACATCCTTCTGATTTGTGAGAGGCAAGTGGAATTGATGTAAATTATTTGAAGGTACCATTAGTTTGTTCAAAGGTTCTTAAAGGATTCATTGGACTCTTTAGCCACCAGTGACTTTAACTGGAAAGGTTACAAAAACAAAGTACTTTTCATCTGACTTTCAGACTCATTATGATAGGAGTTTGCCATTTCAGGTGAGGGCCTCTTTAAGATAGATAGAAAATGAGACTGTGAGGACAGACAGGTGAGATCAAAGAGACAGCAGCTGGGTTTCCCCCAGTGTGAGGTGAAGACAGACAGATGGTACGATATTAATTAAGCAGTAAACAAGCAGGATTCACCTCACATGAAAAACATGAATTCTTCTTCATTTATCCACTCTGCTTCCTGCTAGTGGTTGGTCTTCTACGCTGTGCTGGGATCAGCACCCCTAATGATGAATCCTATAACAGATGAAAAAGCCTACATAATTCATAGACAGCAGGAGAATGTACACACAACAGCTATTTTTAACCCTCCGGCAGAAAATAGGGTCTTCTTTTATTCATAAGTGGATACAAAATGTTTGATATAACCTCATTATCAAGCTTGTTAACAGATTCACATATGATCTTTCGTTTAATGAGCATTAATAATTTTAATGGTGTTGTTTCCCCTCAGATTCGTGTGAGTTTAAAATGTGCTGCTAAAGCACTGTCAATGCAAAAAATATATATGTATAGATTTTAAAATAATCGTTTTCTATTTTAATATTTTTGAAAATGCAATTTATTCCTGTTGTGGCATAGCTGACTTTTCAGAGGCAATTACTCCAGTTTTCAGTGTCACAGGAAATCATTCTAATATGCTGCATTTGGTGCTCAAATAATATATTAAAATTGTATAAAATAATATTTTCTTTGGAAACTGTGATTTTTTTATTTATTTCTTTGATAAATAGGTTCCAAAGAACAGCATTTTTTTAGATATTTGCAACACTCTAAAAATCTTTACTGTCACTTTTGACACTTTTAACATTGCACCTGTCAACTAACTCTTATTAGTAGTCTGCTTAACACTTTATTGTGATGGTCCCCCAGCTAACATTCCATATGAGTAACTTTACATGTCAACTTATTCTACTAACCCTAACCGTCTACTAATGAAAAGCCGTAAAATAGGGCACAGTGTACTGTATTAATTTTAGGTTTCTCCATATTTATTTTTTACAGGTGTTTTACATTAAGCGTAGCGTCAATTCTTCCAGGTCACGTTAGTCAACTCGTCTACCTATAGGAATATGACGTCTATCACTGTATACATAAGCTCCTTCAGTATTATCAGCAGCTATCACGTTTCTCAGGAGCCAATTAAATGGCGAAATTCGGCAGGCAAACCATATCATCTCACAAGGAATCTTGCAATCGGGAATTTAGCGAGATGAATTTGTTCCCCACAAGGATTTCATCTCATATTCATTCAAGTTTGTGAACTTGAACATGAGATTCGCCACATTGATCACACGCTGCCTGATGTGGAAGTGACCTCAGTCTGCATTGCTGCTCGCATCGCTGCTTTATTGACGCAGGACTCGATGTGTTTCACTCTCCATTCATCTCTGAAAGTCTTCACGAAGCTAAGTTCCTTTTAATGCTCATTGCTAAAAGCTATCAGGGTATTGGCAACATGCTTGTTGCTAATGCTATACGAGTTGCTTGGGATTATCTAGTCGTTTTCATTAAAACGCTCTTGGTAGGCTTATGCGATCATGTTGGCTATGTGCGTTACTTATATGTTGCCATTGGCAACTGTTAGCGTTGTACACTGTACTTCATTGCTTAGCTGCGCACTGCATTTGACTCAGAGCACAGGGTGTATGCTTCCCCGACCCGACTACACTAGTTTTAATACTAGTCCTATGGTTATATAACATGCTTGTTGCTGCTCAGATTTTGTTGTCGCTAGTCAGAGCTTTTGCTGTAGGGTGTATGCTTCCCCAGCCAAACTACACTAGTTTTGCAATAGCTCTGTGATTATATAACATGCTTGTTGTATCAGATTTTGTTGCCGCTAGTCGGAGCTATCGCTGTAGGGTGTATGCTTCCCCTGCCAAACTACACTAGTTTTAGCAATAGTTCCCTTTCAGTCGAGAACGTCAGACGTCGACTGAATGGGGATCACGCTAGGGAGCCAATCGTCTTCGAGTACTATTGAACGAGCCAATGGAATTGGCGTGTGTGATGGCATCACACACTCCGCCCCCGCAGCGCGGGTATAAATAAGGAAGTGGATGCACGCACTAGTTGCCTTTCGCTTCGGAGCCGATCGTTTGATGTCTTTGAAGAGTGCTGTTGTTTACAACTAGATAGTGTGTCGGTGTTTTTCTGGAAGACTCTCCCTGTGCTGGTGGTTTCTACAGCGCGAGTGCAGCAGTGATCGCGAGCTTTGAGCTCTCAACAGCTGTATTTAACAGGTTTGTGTGTGTTGACGGCAGGTTAGAGGGCGGAAAAGTGAGTGCTTCACTGTTTTAGTTCACTGTTCAGTGTTGCCGTGGTCATTCCCCTGTATGCTCCGGCACTGGTGATGGGTCCTATTTCCTGAAACACGGGTGCGTATGCGTCTTTAAAAAAAAAAAAAAACTAAAAAAAAAGATGTCATTCCACCCGTGCGTTTGTGGATGCGGTCGTTCCCTTTTCCTCTCTGATGGTCACAATTGTTGCATCACGTGTTTGGGCTTACAGCACGCTGAAGCAGCTTTTGTGGACGGTTCATGTTCCCATTGCGGGAATATGATTGTAGCGGTGTTGAGATCGAGAACCCTACCCTTGAGGGAGGAGCGGTGAAGGGTTATGAGGCTGTCCCTCCAGTGGAGCGGTCTGTCGTGACACAGGTGCACCTGTGCCCAATGGCCGCTGCATCTGGGGGATCCTTGTCTCCCCTCACAGGCCTGTAAGCTCGCGTCAGGTTTGGCGGTCAGAGCTTACAAGGCCTGCGGGCAAGCCGCCTCCTCTTTGCATACCATGATGTTGTTGCAGGTCTATCAGGCTAAAACACTCATGGACATGCACGAGGGTAGTCTAGACCGTGCGCTCATGAGTGAGCTCCGCACTGCTACCGACCTCGCCCTCCGGGGCACGAGTGTCACAGTGTGCGCAGTCGGTCTAGCGATGTCCACATTAGTGGTCCAGGAGCGCCATCGTTGGCTCAGCCTGGTTGAGATGCCGGATGCGGACAAGGTTATGTTCCTGGACTCCCCAATTTCCCAGGTTGGGTTGTTCGGCGATGTGGTGGAGAGCTGCACCCAACAGCTCTCCGCCGCCCAGGCGTAGACGGAGGCCTTCCGACACATCCTGCCTCGGCACCCCGCTGCCCGCCTGCAGCCGCCTCAGCTCCCACCGTACCATCGCAGCAGCCTACACCCAGGTCTCGGCGTGGAGCCGGCCGCAGGAGGGGCGCCCAGCCCATCTCAGGCGCTGCCAGGCGGTAAGCGACAGCGGAAACGTTGAACCTGGACGGGCCCTCCAGGGATGGAGAAGTTGCTCTTGGAGTGGCCGGTTGGAGTTTTTTAATTATGCGTGTGTCTGTTCCAACGCTGGCTCCCGTACCCACATTTTCATAAAAGGAGCAAACTTCTCTATTACTGGGTCCCAAAGAGGGCCAGTCTGGCAGTGTGTGACCCTGTATAAAAGCCTTACACCCCTCAGCCCCCTCTTGGTCGCCAGCACGCAGCTTGGTGCGGTTCGAGGACCGTCATCCTCCTTCTCACGCATCCCCTGCCGCCAGTGGAGAAAGGTAAGTATTGCACTGCACACTAACACCATTGTTCTCCACTTTGCTGCCCCACCTTGGGTATGTCTGTGGTTTTCTGGGCCTGGTCTGGTTGTAGAAGCAGAAAGAGCTTCCGACCAGTCCGGACCACTCTGTGACCATCAGACTCAGCTATTGCTCGGCTCCGCTCAAGTCAGTGATAATCATCACACGACGTGTTGAGTAGACGTGCTCCTAAAAATTCTGTGATATTCATCACACCTAGTTTTGAGCAGTGCTCCTGTCTTGTGCATGCTTATCTATGTTCTACTGGCTAGGACTTGATATAGCCGATATGAAGGCCAGTTGTTAAAACTCGTCCTTCATGGTACCCAGTATGTGCTGGGTCATGACCATCTTAGCCCAAGTTGGTCTGCAGCATCTGACCTGAGCTTGTACTTCAGATCTCTACCTTACGCACCACGGGCCATCCTTTATGATACGTGTGAGGGTTCGAAGTATCAGTACAAAGTCCTACCCTTCGAGTGCTCCATAGCCAGTTGGGTCCTCAGGTCAACTGGGAGAGAGCAATCTCGCCCACGGGCTGAGTATCTCTTTTTCAGTTTGGAGAAGGACTCGGTCCAACACGTCTCTTCAAAAGGAGAGTGTGTTGGCTGGTGCTATTTAGAAGTGAGAAAGGGTCCCACTGAAAGAACTTTCAGAGGCACCTGGGGCATATGGCAGACGCATCTGCTTGGCTTCCTCCATATGAAGACCGCTTCAGCACTAGCTTCACAATCAAGTCCCGAGGTGACCGTGGCAGAGCAGCACGCCTTGTGTGACAACAGTTCACCCCGGCCTGCTGCCAAATCCTCACTGACTGAGGGGCCATGTATGAGGGCTTGCTTTAACTGAGGCCTGGGCGACCTCTGACTACATGGGCATTTGTGCCTTGAGTTGTTGCAGTCCACCTCCCTTTGAGCCACCGCTTCTCAGCGAGCTGGTACTGGTCTGAAAAGACAACATCGCGACCGTTGCGCCAAGCTTCCTTCTCATATCACAACTCACCCGTCACCTTCTCCTTGAAGTCGGAAGCTGCTGAGGTCGCTTCTCCCACTGTGTTTTCCGGTCAGCTCATTCGTGCCGCCAACTAGCCTCACGACAGCTATGGCCAGGGAGAGTGGAGACTCCATCCCCTGGCGCTGGCTCCCAGCTGGCCCGGGGGCCCCGCAGAAATGCGTTCCCCAGTGAGCCTTCTAAGAAAGCGGCTATGCGGTTCATTATCGCTGTGCGCAGGCTCAAGTTCAGTGATTTTCGTCACACTCACGTGTTGAGCAGAAATGCTCCTGAAGCTCAGTGAATTTCATCACACTTAGGTGTTGAGCAGAAATACTCCTAAACCTCAGTGAATTATCACACTTAGGTGTTGAGCAGAGAGGCCCCTGAGCTCAGTGAACTTATCACACTCAAGTGTTGAGCAGAGATCCTCCTGAAGCTCAGTGATCTTCACATGTAGTGTTGAGCAGTCTTGCACAACACTACTGTCTTGTGCATGCATGTCGCTTGCACCTACTGTGCTAAGTCAAGAGTGGAACAGGTCTTTATACCAACTCAGACCTAGTTCCCCTCAACAGCCTTCCTGACTTCCTCTGAGTACTTTTCAGGTAAGGGGCATGATGGCACCCGCGTTCAAACCCCTGGAGAGATTCCAGGCCAGTCCTAACTGGACACGGAGATTCAGGTGGCTATCGCAGGATATGTGGTAGTTGCCATCACTTCGGTGAGCACTCCCTGAAAAGAGGAAGTTGTGCTTACACCCAAATAGAAGTGGAACCTATTCGTTGAGTGAGTCTTCTCTCCATTGAGAAGATCCTGAGAGCGTTCGGTCATTTCAGTGCTCTCTTTCCTGCAAGATGGGTTGGATTAGGCTGTTTTCCTCCACCCTCAAAGTGATGTGCCTCTGTTATTACTTGACGCACATCATGATGCAGAAGCATGGGAAGCACGTCCTGATCATCATGTTCCTGAGGCAACAAGGATATAAAAATATTTTTACAGTTCTCCTGCTTGCATGGTCTCTACTAGAGGGTAGGGACTTGCTCGCTTTCGGTCAGCGACTTGTGCCAGGAATTCGGGCCGGCTAACTCTCACTAGCTGAGACCCCGGCCTGGATATGTGCCCAAGGTTCCTACCTCTCCCTAAGATGGACCAGGTGGTGAGCCTGCAAGCGCTGCCCCAGAGGAGGCAGACCCAGCCTTGGCTTTCTCTGTCTGTCCGCTTCATTGCGGTTATACGTGTACAGAACGCAAGCCATAGGACCTCAGACCAGCTCTTATCTGTTAGGAAGTCAGCAGAGAGGGAAGGCTGTTTCCAAGCGAGGTTGGCCCACTGAATGTGGTTACCTTCATCTTGGTGAAAATCCCAAGATTTCCACCTTGGCGTTGACACAGTGTGCTTCGCTGACAGATATTCTAGAGTTGGGGGCTGGGCGACACCTTAGTCGAACCGCAGCTTCCCGTGGGCTCCCTTCACATGAAGCCAGTTTCACCGTGAGCCCGGTCAAAGTGTCGGCTTGCTGCGCCATTCCCCTCCTACGGACTGGATACGTGCGCCATTTTGCTCCAGTAGAGTTCCCTTAACCGAACCCTGTTGAGTTTCTCTGCACCCCTCCGACATCGGACGAGGCGGAACGCCCGGTGTTAGGCCTAACACTCACCAGTGTGGAGGCAGTGTGGAACCTGTGTTAGGCTGGGTCCATATGTTTCGATCCCTACGGTGATCCCATATGCATATTCTTCCACGGGACGGCTCCCTACGGTGAGCCCGTGTCTTCCCTTGGCAGAGCCTTCTCTGCCGTCATTGGCCGGTTGAGTCTCCCCCCTGTCATTGACTGGAGCCACCCCAGTGACCTTCCATATGTTGTACTGCCCGGTCTCCGCCCAGTTATGTGTATTCTCCACGTTACCTCCCTTCGGGCAGAATGTGGCTTCCGCAGTGTCCCTTCCTTCCATGTACAGGGAACGCTTTCCCAGTGAGCCTGTAGGAACAGCAGTGACTTCCCTGGCCTAAGCCCTGTCCCTTCACCGCCTTAAATCAACCCACCGTTCCCTGAAGGAGGGAACGTCCTGGTAGCATACGCAACCGGGACGTTCTGTGATTATACAACATGCTTGTTGTATCAGATTTTGTTGCCACTAGTCGGAGCTATTGCTGTAAGGTGTATACTTCCCCCACCAAACTACACAAGTTTTAGCAATAGTTCCACAATTACACAACATGCTTGTTGTATCAGATTTTCCTGCCGCTAGGGGTGTAAGCTTTCCCCAATAGATCCCATGCACTGTTAAATTGGCTACAGCAACACGCTTGTTGCAATGTGTCCCTGCTTGCTCCAGCTTGGGGTGATGCTTCCTCCATTAGATTGGATCTAAAGTGCTACTAATATATGCATATGTCACTAAAATCAGCATGTATCAACCATTCTATCAGCATCAGTTGTGTTGGGTGATATTATCCAGAATTTCGCTGTCACTTTGTGCTGGGTGATATTAGCATATGGTTTTGTTTTTGGGGGTTATTGCTTCTCTCCCTGCTCTTATCCATGCTAGGCTGTGTGGATGCACAAGGAGTTCTTGCCCAGAACAGAACCATACCGCCAATCCTAACTGTATGCTAATTGTCAATCGTTTTTGACGATAGTGGTCCTGACAGAAATGAAGCTTAGTGTCAGCTCTGCCAGGTCACGTTGGTCAACTCGCATCAGCTGACTCTCAGCTGATCCACATCTACCTATAGGAATACGATGCCTATCACTGTATACATATATAAGCTCCGTCAGTATTATCAGCACCCATCGCGTTTCTCAGGAGCCAATTACCTCCTCCATCCCCAGCTCCTCCTCTCATCAGTCAGGATTTGGCATTCTGATACCCCTTGAATCAGACTAAAATTATCTAATTATGTTGTACATTAAAATTAATTAATGATATCTGACTGCAATACATTCATGTTGGTTCTGTTCTTGCTGCTCTCCCTGCTCTTATCCATGCTAGGCTGCATGGATGCAGAGGGAGTTCTTGCCCAGGACAGAATCACCGCCAATCCTAACTGTATTCTAATTAGGGGCCAAGCACCGAAGGTGCGGAGGCACCTATTGTATCTGTTCCGGTTCTTATTATTATTCTTCCGTTTCTTCTTCTTCTTCTTCTTCTTCCGACTGGGCGTCTATAGCAGCCCATAGAACCGTGTCCGGGAAAGTTGTTCCGGTTTGACATTCTGATAGAGGACAGTCCCAACAGTAATTGCACCAATTTTGGTGTCTCTAACTCATTGCCTCTAGCGCCACCACCTGTCCAAAGTTTCAAAATATTTATGCTAATAACTTTTGAACCGTAAGGCCTATCAACAAAATTCTTTTTTCCTCTGATTCCTGAGCTCATGACGATTCGATCGCACCCTATGACGTCATTTTCCGTCATAAAAATATGGCCGCCATTTTTAATTGTCCAAAAAAACTATTTTTGCGAACTCGTCCTAGACGGTTTGTCCGATTTTCACCAAAATTGCACCAGATCCTCTCCAGTCAGTGCTGACAAAAGTTATGGAATTCAAGTCGATTCGTCAAACCGTTTTCGATAAACGCACAAACTAATTTTACGTAGCGCTTGCGAAAACAGACGTAAGGCTGTATCTCCGCAATGCTTAATCGTATTCAGACCAAACTTGGTACATGTCATCACAAGCATGACCTGAGGCTACATGCTGCGTTTCGGCGCAGCGCCACCTACTGGTCCGGAGATATGAAAAATGGCTATTTTTGCTCATAACTCCTGAACGGTTTGTCCAAAAATCATAAAAGTGGTCTCGTTAGATTCAGGGCGTCATGTCAAGTCGACTGATATCCAATTTTCCCAGATCGGCCATTTTGGCTGTCGGCCATTTTGAATTATGTGCTAAAATCCTGTATTTTTTGAACGCATGAATGAATTGTTACGAAACTCGGTATGGGTCATCAGTACGATGCCCTGAAGGAGCCTGAGAAGTTTTGAAACAGCGCCACCTAGTGGTGAATTTTTTTTCAAATGCTTATAACTTTGGGTGTGGTCGACTTATTTTCACGAGACTCATCTAATTAGACTCCTGAAACCTTGCCGAGTGCTACAATACCAAACATGCTAGGTTTGGCCTTACGGTTTGTGTAGCGTTGTGATTTAGCGCTTAAAAAAAATGTGGCTATATCTTCGAAACCGCTTGTCCGATCGAGACGAAACCACCGTCAGAAATTTGGAAACATAGGTCGATAGCAATATGAGAGCCCAAATGCGAAAATATTGATAGTAAGGGGTAGTAAAATTCAAACAAAGTCACGTGTCAGTCATTTTTTACGTGTTGTTTCATATAAATGTCTATAACTCTGAAGCGAATTGAGATATTTTCACCAAAATTGACACACATATGTATGAGCTCACTCTGAGGACACATAAAAAAATTGTGGGACTGAGCCTCTTGGTGGCGCTATAATAGAACAAAACATGAAATTCCCATTGACTTCAATACAGTTTTGTGATGTAAAATGCTGTACTTAACATATGCATTGCCGTAACAATATGAAACTCAGAATTTGCAACCAGCTCCATCCCCTGAAGGTACTCAAAAGATTGAGTTAGCGCCACCTAGTGGTCAAAAGTTAAATTAAATTTCCAAAAAGGCTAATAACTTTTATATAAATATGCCTATTGTAATGACACTAGTCTTAATAGATTCCTTGGGTCATGCCAAAAACATAGATACCAAGTTTGACGTATTTGGATTAATTTCCTGTCCGCCATCTTTATTTACTTTCAAAACCTTCTTTTTCGAACTTCTCCTAGACCATTCGTCCGATTTTCACCAAAATCGAATCGTATCATCTCCAGACCATGCCGACTAAAAGTTATGGATTTCGTGACGATAGACGAAACCGTTTTCGTATACCGCAGCAGCAGCAGCAAAGTTGAGGCATGCTGCCAAAATTACTATTAAAGGGTTAGTTCACCCGAAAATTAAAATTAGGTCATTAATTACTCACCCCCATGCTGTACCAACCCCGTAAGACCTTCGTTCGTCTTCAGAACACAAATGAAGATATTTTTGATTAAATGTGACAGCTGGATCACTCCTCCATAGGCTGCCTAAGGGATTGAAACCTGACGGCCCAGAAAGTCAATGAAGAAAATGTTTAAATATTCCATGTCACAACAGTGGCTCAACTATAAGTTTATCAAGCGACGAGAATACTTTTTGTGCGGAAATAAAACAAAAATAACGACTTTATTCGACTATTCCTTTTCTTCCTTGTAGGCCTGAAACGAGACTTCAAGAGATTTCCACGACGCATGCGCGAGAATTGCGATCTCCTTCAACTACTTCAGTTAAGTTCTCGCGCGTGCGCGACGTGGAAATCCCCTGAAGTCTCGTTTCAGGCCTACAAGGAAGAAAAGGAATAGTCGAATAAAGTCGTTATTTTTGTTTGTTTTTTCACACAAAAAGTATTCTCGTCGCTTGATAAACTTATAGTTGAGCCACTGTTGTGACATGGAATATTTAAACATTTTCTTCATTGACTTTCTGGGTCGTCAGGTTTCAATCCCTTAGGCAGCCTATGGAGGAGTGATCCAGCTGTCACATTTGAGGTCTTGAGACGAAGAACCATATAAGTCCATATTTTCAAATTTTTAATAATAATTTTTTTTTAATTTGGACTCTGAATATTATATTTTATTTTATTTTTTTACTTGAAGATAGACAACAAAAGTTTCACAATTCTAATGAGATAAGATTTTTTAGTATCAATCTTAAAAATAAAAAGTTATAGTAATTTACATTTCTGGAATGTGGAAGAACAGTATGTCCAGTTAATGTGGAATAACAGTATAAGTCCAATTCATCATATCACTTAAACCACTGGAGATTTGATTCCTTTATCTTAGTTTTAATACAGTAACAGAACCTTAAAGAAAATATTAAACATTTCTTTCTTTCAATTTCTTTTATTTTTTTACCAACATAAATCACAGAACAAAAATACAGACAATACAGTACGAACAATGAACAATACATAGGCCTACTTATAGTACAGAAAATAAACGTCAGTACAAACAATAAACCGTACATACAATCAACAATACATACAAACAATAAACAACAGTAATAACTGTAAACAATACATATTTACAATACAGACATACATCATCATAATTCCTTGCTATGGTTCCATATGCTAGTTTACCATTTTATAATACATTTCATAAATCACCCCATTCATTCATTTACTAAATAAATAACTATATATTCCTATTATACAACATAATATAAGGCATACAAGATAAACTACAACTACTATTATGATTATTTTTACACAATATACACAATATACACAATATAGCCCACCTTACCCTGCACATGACCTACACATACCAGGCTACTCTTCGCATTCTAATGCCCCATAAAATGCTTGGGCCTCCGCTGGCATGTAGGCTAGCATTTTCATAAGATCCCGGTGCTTCTCCTTCTTGACGGGCAGAGGGTCCTCATAAGCACGAGCATACGTGGTGGAGAACAAGGGAGCTGGAGGTGGTTGATTCTTCCTCTGTTTGGTGATCAGCCAGGTCTTCCATCCCTCGTAGAGGCTGTGGCTCCCTTTTGTGTGGACACACCATGGATCAGCAGCTGAAATCATGATTCAACAAGAAATTCAATAAAGATTCTTCTTTCACCCACATATCCCCAACACTGTTAATCTCAGAAGACCTACTCTTTTGTTTTTTACCTGTCACTTTCAACCACATCATGGATGTGATTAGCAAGCCAGGTGGACGCTTTAATGTTGCATCAGGGAGCTGCCTGAAATCCGGACATTTCATCTCAATGACTTTGAATGGATGCTGCTGCCTGGCTCCACGGATCATCTCGGCGACATCGCTGGGGGTGTGGAGTGTGGACACCTTACGCCTCTTGTCCAGCGTGGCAAAGGAACGGTCACAGGGAAGGAAGGAGTGGCCAGACACCATGAACTTCTGCTCTATCTGACTGAAGTACCCTCTAGATACGAGCAGGGCCATGAGGTTTAGGACTCGCCAGTTGTTGTTCTGCCCACAGCATCGGTCACTATAGATGACGAGCTTCCGTTCCTTTGCCTGGACTAGGGGAGCAAAAGATGTTTCTGCCCACTTCAAAAGACAGCTTGCCACCTCGATGGAACCTCTGTGAGCGATGCCCTCATGCCAGAGGCACATTGTAGGAGGATCATCAGTGCCCATCTCCTGGATACAGAGGTTGTAGTTGGCCAGCTGCCGTTGATAGTACACGTTGGAGTGTGTCAGGTTTGGCGTGAACACTACCCCCTGCATGTCGATACAAATGACATGGCAGTCATCATTGGCTTTGGCCCACTCTGTGTCAGCCTGCAACTGGGTGTACGCTTTTTCAGCTTTCCGGTGGTGAAGCTCACTCTCGGCTGCGATCTTCAACCTTTCTCCTTCTGTTGTAGCAGCTGTTAATTTTAAAAACAGGGCGTCACATTTCGCACAAGTGTCACTTCTTGGCTGCCCAAAACTGAGGTTCTGCTGCTTGAAGATGTCCCTATAGAGCCAGAACTTTGCAGTGGATGTTGGACTGTGTTCCTTGTACAGGCGGAACATGCGGAGCAGGTTTAAATCAGGGCTCAGGTACTCCCTCTCCACATCTCCCTTCACCCGTGAGTAGTGGTTCGGTTGGCGTGGGAAGCTCAAGATATGCTCTCTTATCCCCTCTCTCACTGCAGGATGAATGCTATGAGGCCTAAAAAATAAACACCACAACTCATGAACAAGGGAAATATAATAAACTATGCTGGTCTGTTTTGCACAATTGCATTGTTTCTGTGACCATAAATGTATAATTATAAACATTCCTCTAAACTATAGGATTTTGTTTTTCACATACAGTCATTAAAGGGATACTTCAGGATTTAGCATTAAGCTTTGTATCATTAGAAAACCGAATTCTTTTTAGTATTTTCGAATTACCATGCTTTTCTCCCTCATATCCCCCTGAGATGAGAGATTTATGTATTTTTTGTCTGGAAAAAATCCTCCAAAGACGCAAAAATTGTCATTGTTTACATGCACACCTTTTGTTTCAATCTAACTGAATTTATTCCGATTTGTGAATCTGAATGTAGTGTTTACATGGATGCTAAACATGTGATTGATTTATGTGTGCGTTTTAGCATTGCAATCTGGGAGTTGTTGTCTTTCATCCCCATAAATCAAAAATACATTTTCTGGCTTTTAGAAGGCTCCATTCAAAAATAATTTCACATTTCTACTACATAAATGACCCATTTTAAATACACATTAATCTTTCCAGAGCTGAAGTATCCCTTTAAGATCCACATGTTGTAATGATACAAAGAATAATCATACATTACATTTGCATAGCACTTTATCTCTGATATCGATTTCAAAGTGCAAAAATATGTTTCCTGACTGGGCAACAACAGTGAGCTGAATCCTAACCATTACGATATGTGCACACTGGCGTTATAGGGTGGCAAGGCACCCAACGCTCTATAATGCCAGCGTCCAGTGCACCATTAGACCAGGGAATGTTGTAGGTGTGACAATGGTGCAGCTTTAAAAACTAACAGGACGAGAGCATGAGGTCCTTCAAGATTTGTTTTTTTTTTTACTTACCTGTTCTTATGTTTTCCTCTGAAGTCCTCTAATGGAGACCTGACTTTAGCTACCTGCTCTGTTTTCTCAGACTGACTCCCTAACTTTTCTTGAATAACCTTTTCAAAGATAAGTAACTTTAAATAAATATGTTATGGACAATGTATCTAATTAAAATCATGCATGTAATAAAAAGTTAACAAACGGAAAAGGCTAGGCTATATAAAACTTGCCTGTAGGCGACTGTTGGTCAGTTGAAAGACTGACATAAATGTGAGTTTACAAACAGCAAGTCTTTGGCCTCCTTGTTGCACATGGTACTTGAAGGTGTACTTCCTGTTAGTAATCTCAGTGTCAGGCCCACGTGGTCAACTGCGACTCACCTTGTGCTAGAAGTAAAAAGACATGAAGTAAAAAGACATTTACCATAGCGTAGCAGGCTAGCCGTATTGTAGAGCTTTCAGGTTAAGGTCATTAAGTACGTGAGTAGGCTTTGGTTAGGAGAATGAATAAGCCTTTTAGGGCACCAAAGCGCTGTGGTCTGACTGTAATGCACTTGGTGGCCTACTTGATGCTGATCATCCTTCATCCATCCTCACAAAATTTAACATTTACAGTGATCAGGCACATGTGCAGTCTTAGTGAATTGAAGGCATACAGTAGTATTCAATTCACTGGTTATTTCATGGGCCTATATTGTGATGCATTGCATACTGTTGACATAATATGGTCATGAATTGCTTAAGTTAGCCTACCTGCTCCATACCAGAGAGAATGGTAGCCTGCTGCCTCTCATAAGAGACGGCATAAAACTCTGTGAAGAGCTGGAGTTTTCTTTGTTCTGTTAGGCTTGAACACTGCCTGGGACACGTCTCCTTGCACACCTTGCCCTTAACAAAAACAAAGTCACATTAGCGTTTTTTTTATATATATAGCTATAGAACACTAGAGCTATTAGCAGCTATTAAGGTTACTGCCTATAATATATAACAGCTTACACAATCAATGCATTTTATTATTATTACCTTTTATTTATTTTATTTATTAAAAAATGAGTAACAAACAAATATAGCATACAATATTACAAAACAAAGTGTTGCATAAATGGTAACATGGGATCCAAAAAGTATATCAAAATATTTTAAACACGTCAATGACTTTTTATTTATTTATTTTTTACCAATTTCAGTGAAGACATAAAGCAATCAAAGTCTAATTTTCTCAGCTATCATTTCGACCCATTCATGACTTGATTCGCTAAACAGTCCGAGCTGTATGAACATTAGTAACGTTAGACGCCCAGTAATATGCCCCCTGACTGTAACCAGCTAGCGCTACGTTACAAAGTAACTGGCTAGCCAGACATCAAACGCAGCTATAATGTTTCGATTCATTTATCCTCGGTTATAAGGAGTAGTAGCCTACAGCATTAATTTCGACCCATTAATGAATTGATCCGTTAAACAGAGTGAGCTATATGAATGAACTGTAGTAGACGATGCGCAGGAGCCTACACGCCCCTCTGACTGTAACAGTAAGTTAGATACTTTGTATACGGTTCTTTCACTCGCCTCTTTCGGTGGACTTTTTCCTCGTTTTTGCTCTCCTCTCCGGTTCACATATGGTTTCCCAGCATCCCTCAAAGACTTCCTTGCTCTGTCCTTCCATTCATTCATGTTCGCTCTCCTTTTTTTGCCGAGGTTTTGCCTTTTAATGTCCGCAGCGGACATGAAAGCAACCGGCGTCTCCATTTTTCGTTAGTGGACATAAACGGTTTTTCCGCGTGAGACTATTTTAAAATTTAAAATACAGAGTTTTGGTCGCGCGAACACACCCCCAAAGTGATTCTGTATACAAAGTGGCACACATACATTCAAATCACATGGTTATCTCAATTTTTGTTTTTTTGGGACTTATACGGTTGTTCGTCGCATGAACACATTTAATCAAAAATATCTTCATTTGTGTCCCGAAGACGAACGAAGGTCTTACGGGGTTGGTACAGCATGGGGGTGAGTAATTAATAGGGTTGGGTATCGGTTGGGTTTTATCCGATACCAGTACCTACTCGGTATTTTTTAAACGGTTCCGGTGCTTAAACGGTGCCTGAAACGGTACTTAAGACAAACGAAACCGCTCACAATTTGTCAAAAAATAATACCCTTTTATTTACAGGGCCAAACTGGACACAATAGTAACTTAAATCTTTAAACAATATAAATATTAGTAACGTATGGTAACAATAAATAAACCAATATAAAATAAAAATTCACATTTACATAATATCAAATAAAACAATATTGTATCAAACAATGTAATAATACTGGAGATTAATAGAGATTACAATCAGGGTAATCTAATATCGACATGGCTACAGGTTCCCATGTTTTGTCTGCTTGAAGTTAGATGAGTTGATGAGTTATCTGGTCATTGTACTAGTTACGCAGCGCTTAGCTTGGCGAGTTTGGTATTTCGTTCCCACTGCGCCTTAGCTACGCAGCTTTGAGTAAACCTATGAAAGAGAACGTCTCTGGTTACTGGTTTAACCCATGTTCTCTGAATAGGGAACGAGACGCTGCGTTCGCTGCCAAACTCCTCGCGCTGCCGACAAGCTGCCTTTTTCGGCAGAGAAATCTGAGGAGCAGATGATGCGCGCGCTAATATAATATGACGACGTAAGAGCGTCAAGGCGGCGCCCGCGCCATCACTTTACACGTGAAATGCAGCCAAACCTTGGAGCGTTTTGTCTTCGGCATCTTCATTAATCCCCTCGCTATCAGCAGACGTTCCGGGAGTCTCCCGCATATTGATAACGGCTCCCTGATGCCCGCAAATTGGTTAAAATCTCCCGGAATCTAGAGCGAGCGAGCAAGAGCGCGCATGCGAGCCAGAACAGACTGTGCTCCAAACCGTATAGTGCGCGCACGAGGGAGAGAGCGAGAGACTTTGCGTGTGTGCGCCTCATGACACAGAGACTCAGGCACCGATATCAGGCACCGAAATTTTCGTTCTTATTCGGTCTGGTTACTACCGTTTACGTCGGAACCGGTTCCCTATTGGCACCGCGTTTCGGTACCCAACCCTAGTAATTAATGACTTAATTTTCATTTTTGGGTGAACTAACCCTTTAAGTCTTAATCTCTGCAATGCCTTGACATTTTGACACCAAACTTTGTATGTGTCATTGTCACCTCTCTCTGACCACATCACATCGATTTCGTAACTGCACCACCTATTGGTCGAAAGTGATAATCCATTAAATCATCTTAAAAGTTACTGTATATATGATTTTTTTAGCCATTTGCCCAAAATTTTCTTAAAATGTGTTTAATTGTTCCTTGCTGCAGTTGGTCTGCCACTCCCACCCATGTTGGCATCTGTTGCCGCTTCTTGCGCTTGGCCCCGGTAATGGCTGCTTGCAGCTATATTTGTCAATTGTTTTTGAAGATGGTCCTGACAGAACTGTATTTTGAATTTTGAACTTCATTGCGTCATGTTTTATAACGGAAAATTCCGTAAGATTACTGGATAACGTCTAGATAATAAGCTGGCAGGTTTTTCTCTTTTATTTTACAGATTTATTTTTTACAGAAAACTTGTTACATGTTTAGTTTGTCTCCTTTGTTTCATTGTGTTTTTGGTTCAGTCCCTGTGACCTAGTTTTCCCCAGTGTGTTTAATCAGTTATGTTTCACAGTTTCACCTGTGCCCTGTTAATTTACTAGCCAAGCTCCTTTGTTAGCTCCATGTATTTAGTCCCTGTATTCTCCCTCAGTCTTCGTCCGTTCTCGTTAATGATGGCGTCAGTGTATATGTGTATTTCTTCTGACCTAAACCTGTTTCCTGAGTATTTGTTATTAAACACTCAAGGATCACTTTGAGAAATGGTACCGAGGCAGTTATGGGGTTTCAAGTTTATATTTGAGCATATGTTTACACAAGTAGAATTCATTATAATAACCAAATGTTCTTCTCAATAGTTAGCCAATCAAATGTCATTAAGTCTTAAATGGGGGTATCACTGTCTGTAGTTAATTGTGCGTTTACCTCTTTTAGTCACTCAGCTGCTCGCAGGGTCCAGCTTGGATGGTAACAGGGAAATCTATCAGTGATGTGCAAAATCATCACCCCCGCTAGTGTAATGCTTTAGTTACTAAAAATAAAGTTTCCATCTAAATGGACTTTGAGTTGTTGTGGGCATCTCTTCACGCTCACACACACAGAAAGCAGCACAGATCAGCGCCTTATATTAATGCTTAAGGTTTTGACAAGTATTTGTTAGATCTGGTCAAAGATCAGCACAAAAAGTCAGTCTCTACCTGAAGCGATAGTCTCGTGAAGGCATTCATCGCATGAGGCAGACGGTAACATCAGCTGGGCTTTAAATGTCACCACCCGCTGCACACAGCTGTCGGAAGTCCCTGCCGTCCTCGGCCGTGGCTTTTCCTCACTGTCTCCGAATACAGAGGGCTCTGCGCTCTTGAAGGAAGATTCAGACAATTTTAGAATTCATTCTGACCTTAAAGAGCCCTCACCTTGACTTTAAGTGGGTGGATGAATGTCAGATTATCTGTTTGCTGACAAGCACTGACTCAAGGTCAGTCTTGACATCATACTTACTATTAAATCCTTCCAAACTCTTATGCCATCCTTTGTGAAACACAAAGGCAGATATTTTGAAGAATATTTCAGCTGTTTTTGTCCATATGTGACCCTGGACCACAAAACCAGTCACAAGTCGCACGGGTATATTTGTGGCAATAGCCAACAATCATTAGGATATTAAGTACAGATCATGTTCCATGAAGATATTTGTATAAATTTCCTACCGTAAATATATAAAAAATATATATTTTGTGAGTGGATGCAGCAAAATTGCAAACGTAAATGGACAACTTTAAAGGCGATTTTCTCAATGTTTAGATTTTTTTTCACCCTCAGATTCCAGATTTTGTATGTGTGCATAATAATGTTTCAATCAACATTTTTAATTGAGAGTTCATCAGATACAACTTTCATTTTGAGTGAAATCATCAAGAGAGAGGATAGGGACAGCAACGAGGAAGCAGAAAGAAAGAGAAAGAAATAAAGGCAAAACATCTAAGAGCACCTTTACAATCCTCTATGCAGGGGGAATTTAGTGAATTAATACCGAGCTAATTTATGCTAGGCAGAGATGAAACCCATGTGCCAAGATTTATAATGAAGTAGGAGTCTGCAGAGAATAGACAAAAGAGGACAGACTAAAAGTGCCTTTCTGCTGATGAATTTATGCGTACACATGCTATAAATAAAGCATTTACAAAACAAACCTTTCCAACTACTTGAAACATTTTTAGGGTCTTTTGAGCAAAGGAATGCTACTGCAATTTGCCTTGACTCTAAGCTCTCCATCTCTGCTGAGTAACCCATGCGAGTTTGTGAATGCAGCAACCTTTTCAGTTCCATTCTTATCCCAGTCATGTTCTCCTCTGCCCATGTCTGAAGAGAAACCCTTGGCCCTTGAGACTATGCGCCCCTGCTGCTCACACTCCCTGAGAATCTTAAGTGGCTGTACTACACCGTTTGACTGACACGCTTTTGTTGTTCCATCACCTGACTTTTTCACATCCATGTGAAAGCAGAAATGTCATATAATGCAAACATTGTCATGATGCTCACAGTAAGAAGGATATGAAAAAGAATTGAAGAATTGAAATTGAAAAGATTTGACCTGCCATAGTATGTGCCATTCTACTGTTTTTGTAGATTTCTGGATTTAATACAGTATATTGGGATCTGACCATTAGTGAAAATTCTCTACCATTTTTCCTTTTTTATTATTTGTTTTGGCATAATTGCTAACCACAGACGATTTCAAGTCAGTCACCTGAGCCATAAATACAATATGATTAATTAGTCTGGACTTGCAAGGAAATGACATCGTCACAATACTGATTGGCTGATGGCACAGTTGCAGGCCCTTTACACATAAATTGGCGAAAAATACCACTGTCTGTAAAAAATACATAAAAATTAAAATTAAAATTAAAGTTCATTTTTAAAAGCCGTCAGTGGGGAAACATGCTTTTTTAAAACTAGATAATGTTACAACCCCTACCAGCAGGAGCTAACTAGACCATGCTAAACAAACCAAACCATTAAACACGTTGGCCATTTTATGAGGTATACCTGTATGGAAATCTTATGGTTACAACTTGAAGTATAAGCATACAGAAGAAATGTGGGGAAGAATGTGATCTAACAACAAACAAATTCAGTGAAAGGTAAACAAATATTTAGACAATAAGAGAGGTTAATGGCCATACTGGTTCATGTTGACAGGAAGTCAAAAGTAACTGAAATATAGACGTTACAATGGTGCTAGACCTATTGTACCTGTGAATGGACAAAGTTTCAAACCTTGAAGTGATTTTGTTATAGCATCAGAAGACTAGGCCAGGTTCCATTTATGCCAGCTAAGAATTGGACACAGCTAATACACCATGTCATAAAAGCACATGCCATCTCAGATTGGTTCCACAAATATGACAATGGGCTCAGTCAGTGTACTTCAGTGGCCTCCAGGTCTCCAGATTTCAATCCAACAGAGCAGCTTTGGGATGTGGTGGAACAGCAGCAAGCATTCTTCAAAATATATTCTGTTATGTACAGGTTTGGAATGGCATGAAGGTGAAGAAATTATGTCAGAATTTGTAATTTACTATCTTTTTAAGCTTATATATTTGAAGATTTTTCCCATTTTCTTTTCCTCAGGGGACACCTCTTTGGTCACACATTAAAGATATCTCTATATTTTTCCAGGCTTATATTTATGGGCTCTAGTATGTACATATATAGTGTCATGTCTTCCATTTAATATGAATTTGAATATGGATTATTATGTTAAGTAGCTTGACCACTAATCTTGTTCAGAATGCTGCATATTAAATCATGTCAGATGGGTTAAATTCAATTAAGCTTTACTGCTCTTCTAATTTATTCTCTAATATCACTGTGTGAAATGTCAAGCACATGCTCATATAAAAAAAAACCTCTGACAATTATGAAAAATTGTAGCTGGGTGTAAGGAGGAGCCCATCATGATTCCAGAATAAGACTTGCAGAGAGGTGGAAAACAGAGGAACAACAAGATACAAGATGGATGAATAATTGGGTTGAACAGAAATAACTAAATAAATTATGCAGAAAAAAATGCAGGCATCAGATTGCATTGATTCATAGAGTGAAGAGGTTGGCGTCATGCCGATGGTCGCCCGGGTCATCACAGATTCAACAAGTGCAGAGGTTTCGTTAGGAATTGAATATAGCTGAATCTAAGGACCAATAATCTCTGCAAGAGTCCCTATTACTGATCCAGGTCTTTTAAATTACCTTAACTAGCAGTTACATGGTAAAGTTATTATAACAGTCAATTGAACTCTGGTCTTAAAGTCAGACTGGATGAATGTTTCTCATCTTTTAGAGATTGGGCTTAAATGATGAACTGAATTTCTGAGGAAGGCACTATCTGCTTCAATGAGGGACAACCGACTTATACTTTGGGGACAACCGACTTTTTCCGCGTGTGTCAAGTCAAGTCATCTTCATTTATACAGCGCTTTTAACAATGGATTGTTCCAAAGCAGCTTTACAGAGATAAACATATAATTTAAGGTAACAGAGATTGTTTTGGCTTTATAGCGGTTCTTGAATAATGTTATTTCCAGCTAAAGTTAGTTTTGATTGATTCACCTCCGTTGAAATGATCATTTGTTATTAAATTAGGGGCCACAAAGACAACGCCGTTCTCTCTAAACAGACTTTAAACGCGAACCTGATTAATGCTGACGGCGTTGACATGCGTTCACATGCGCATTAAGAATTGATTCTATAGTTATGTACTTTTGAAAATATGTGCGCAGGTTTGTAATTCCATACTACCCATGCCTAAACAAACTAATTGTCTTGCCTATAAATTTGATACAGAATTTTGTTTTCTTTAATCACTTCGGGGTACGCGAGCCAGATTTTCAACAACGCTTTATCTGTAGAGTGGGAAAGGGATCCTCCATAGGGAGAGGATAATTGACACTTCAGCACTGCATTGTCATCGGGTCCAGGCAAAGCTCCTTCGTCAGATCTGGATACGGCCTGGATCCGGCAGGCTGCGGGAAAACCTCGGGATAAACAAAGACACTAATATTAGCGTAGATGCCATTCTTCTTATGATGTAACGAGTACATCAAGATTTAAGGGAAGTGTTCTAACACAGTCTCATCCCAAGAAGTCATATAACTGACGTCTTGGGACGTCTTTTGACCATACGTCAATATCCGCCTTTTTAGGGTACCCTTAAACGTTGGTTTATGACGATCCTGGGACGTCATACAACTGACGCTTTACCTTTAACGTCAGTTAGGTGACGGGGTAGGTTTAGGTCTGGGGTACAGTTAGGATCCGATAACGTCATCTAACCGACGTTTAAGGGTACCCTAAAAAGGCGGATATTGACGTATGGTCAAAAGACGTCCCAAGACGTCAGTTATATGACGTCTTGGGATGAGACTGCGCTGCCCAGTTCCGGCTGACCTAATCTATGCAGCCTAACATTGAATTATAGAAGTCTATAATGTATTATGTGTATGCTAGGTCAAAGAGATGTGTTTTTAGTCTAGCTTTGAACTGACAGAGTGTGTCTGCTTCCCGGACAATGGTAGGAAGACTGTTCCAAAGTTTTGGTGCTAAATAGGAAAAGGATCTACTGCCTGCAGTCGATTTAGATATTCTTAACAGTGTGTGTGTGCGTGCTTGCGTGCGTGCGTCTAATACACTAGACTAATAATAAGGGTTGTCAAATACAGTTCAGTTCAGTTCAGAAACATCAGGAATGCTCAGATTGTTTTTCCAAAATACCAGATCCTCCCTATAGATGGAAATCCTCTGGAGGTCCAATCAGAACACAGTATACTCTTGCTCTTGCTTCTGCCATGGCAACAACATAATAACAGTGAGGACTGGTCTGTATTTCTGGGAAAACTTAAAGGGCTTCATTGCTGTATCAGCACAGTCCCTGTGGAAGGGAGCCATTGACAGCGCGGTGAAGATCGATTGCTGGATCAACTTTATTGTCCCCTACAGCAGAAATATTTTCTCATAAATAAATGTGCGGGGAATATGAAAAATTTATGTATGGCAGGTGGAAACAGTACAACATGCACATACTCATGTACATGTACAGATTTACAGTGGCTTGATATCTGCAGCAAACATTGACTTTATATTGTATAGCAGTACTGAAAGACATAATATAAGGAGTGAATTAACCACACACACCGACACATCTCTATCTCCCCTCTTGAAGGTTATTTAGCAGCTGCTTGGTAAACAGCACAGAAGGTGACACATTTATTCCGCCTCCATTTGTTTGTCTTGCTCATTGATTAACCCTGATTGTTTTCTTCTGTAGGTTAGGTTGGATCACTGCAGTACTGCAGCTATACTGCACATTATGGTACGTAGCATTTTCCACAATTTATAAACTAGAAAGAGAAAAGGTTCCAAAAAAAGTAACACGGAAGTAACGTAACGCATTATTAACTCAATTAGTTACTTTTTTAGGGACTAACACAATATTGTAATGCATAACTTTTAAAAGTAACTTTGCCCAACACTGACTATGACTGTATTTTGTCTTACTGCACAGATGTTTTCACAAGTATTTCAAATATTTAAGAAAAAGATGTGAGTGGGGTAAGACAAAATATACTTGGATAAAACACATACAAATCATAGTAAAAGTGTTGCTTCTCAAGTAAGTTTTTAAGATTTTAAGAATATTTCGATATTTTTATTTGGAAACTAGTCAACAAAGAATAATTAAAAATTAATTAAGATTTATTAATTAACTTTTTTTTGTAGTGTATGTACTGATTTGATTAATTAACAATGATACGCACTAACAATGATACGCTTGGTCTCTTGGCTTGACATTAATTGCAAACACGCTTAAAGATTATAAATAAACGTACTCCGTGTTGTTGCCTATGAGAAATCTTATCTTTCAATACAAGACATTTAGAAAAACCAGCAGCATTTTGAGAATAACTCATAAAAGAGTCATAAAAGGGACATCATTAAAAAAATATTTCAGCCATGTATTCATAATAGCTTGATTTTTTAGAAGGGTATGCTCAGTTTTTGGAGGTGCAGTTTGTCTACATACAGGGATAGAACAATGCCGGGCAGTGGACAGACACGAGTTATTAAGGGCACATCACCTTGATTTACATAGCCTACTGTACATAGCCTTTCTTTTTATACAGTCACGACCAATACCTATCTACTTGAATAGGGGAAGACCAATATGTCTAAAATTGCTTGGCAAGTTCACAAAAAAAAAGTAAAAAAAAAAAAAAAAAACAATCAAAAGACAATATCAGTAACATTGTTTCCTAAGCTCAAATTGCATTAAAAACTTCCTCTATTTTCCAGGTCGCTCCAGCAACTTCTCATGAGCAAAGGGTAATATAGGGTACAACGGGGCTAAAGGCACACCCTACGAAAAATGTGCTTTTCACTTCCCCCATAGAGTATGATTGCAAAAAAATAAAATAATAATAATGTTATTGAACATTGATGGAGCAACAGATTTTGTTTAAAAAAATAAAATAATAAAAGTTTGTTTGTTTGTTTGTTTGTTTGTTTGTTTGTTTGTTTGAGAATCGTCTCGGTTACGGATGTAACCCTCGTTCCCTGAGTAGGGAACGGAGACGTTCCGTCGGATGACGACGAATGGGGTTTCGCTTTGAAAGCCTATCCGCTTCGAGTAATACAAAACGAGCCAATGGCAAAGAAATGCCATGGGTCTGCAGAATTTGCATGGAGCAGCTCCGCCCCACCTCGTGGGTATAAAGGGCGGAAATTCCAGCAAAGCAGTATGTTTCCTCGCTGAGGAGCCAAGACTGAGCTCAGGCGATCCCCGCGGTACAGCGGAAAGTGGCAGGAAGACGGAACGTCTCCGTTCCCTACTCAGGGAACGAGGGTTACATCCATAACCGAGACGTTCCCTTTCGTTGTCACTCCGAGTTCCGTCGGATGACGACGAATGGGGATACCAGTCTAATCACGCCACCTTCTCGGCTGTCTTCCAGTGCCCTGCGTAATCTGAGATCCCTGTCGTGAGACAGCACGGACGAAGGACTCCTATTAGCACAGGAATACCAAGGTACACTGGGGAGCATATCCCAAGGTTTTTAAGGGAATACGCAATTACTGCCAACCCAGAGGGGGGGGGGGGGGGGACTTAGAGAATACACATATGACCCGAGGGATGCATATGGGGAATCACTGGGGTGTCCAGCCGCAGGTGGAATATTTCAACCCCAGGGGTGGCAAGGTGGCTTGCCAAGGGAAAGACACATGCTCAAAGAGGCTTACTGTGGAAATACACATGTGGGGGTAGCTCAGAGGAGGTACCATGCACACGGGAGGCACCTAGCCGACGCGCAGGCAAAAGACACTGGCGCCAGCATCAGGAGTGCTGGAGGAACTCAGGGCTTTCGGGGAAGCTACCTGAGGAGAATATCGCACGTATCCAGGCCGTGGAGTGGAATGGCGAGCAAGCGAAGACACCTAACGGGTCCCATGTTAGCTTGAAAAAGACAGTACATGGGAGGAGACTGGCTCCACTCGGAGATTGTAAAATCTGGCGAATGTGTTAGGTGTCGCCCAGCCTGCAGCTCTGCAGATGTCTGTTAGCGAGGCGCCATGCGCTAGAGCCCAAGAGGACGCCACACTCCGGGTGGAGTGGGCAGTCACACCAAGGGGGCACGGTCGACCTTGCTGTTGGTAAGCCAAAGCAATGGCGTCCACTATCCAGTGAGACAACCTTTGCTTGGAGAGAGCCTTTCCCTTCAGTCTCCCACCATAACAGACAAAGAGCTGGTCTGAGGTGCTGAAACACTGCGTTCTGTCTACATAGATGCGGAGAGCACGTACTGGACAGAGCAGTGCCAAGGCTGGGTCTGCCTCCTCCGGGGGCAGCGCTTGCAGGTTCACCACCTGGTCCCGAAAGGGAGTGGTAGGAACCTTGGGTACATATCCAGGCCGGGGTCTCAGGATCACGTGAGAGTAAGCCGGCCCGAACTCCAGGCACGCTTCGTCAACGGAGAATGCGTGCAGGTCCCCTACCCTCTTGATGGAGGCCAATGCAGTCAGAAGCGCTGTCTTCATTGACAGGAAGTTAAGCTCAACCGACTGCAAAGGCTCGAAGGGAGCACTCCGCAGGGCAGTTAGCACCACTGCGAGGTCCCAAGAGGGTACGAGAGGAGAGCGAGGAGGATTCAGTCTCCTCACTCCTCTCAGGAACCTGACGATCAGGTCGTGCTTCCCTACGGACTTACCTTCTATAAGGTCGTGCTGTGCGGCAATAGCGGCGACATAGACCTTAAGGGTGGAGGGAGACAGCCTTCGCTCCAATCATCTTGAAGAAAGGAAAGCAAAACACCAATCGAACATCTCCACGGGTCTTCTCGGTGAGAAGAACACCAGGTGACGAAGAGGTTCCACTTCAATGCGTAGAGGTGTCTCGTGGACGAAGCTCTAGCGGAAGTGATGGTAGCCACCACCGCTGGTGGTAGGGTACTCAAACCTACCTCGTCCCGTCCAGGAGCCACACGTGGAGGTTCCAAAGATCGGGACGAGGGTGCCATAGGGCGCCCCGTCCCTGACAAAGGAGGTCCTTCCTCAGAGGAATCGGCCAAGGAGGTGCTGTCGCGAGGAGTACAAGTTCGGGGAACCAGGTCCTGGCGGGCCAGTACGGCGCAACCAAAATGACCTGCTCCTCGTCCTCCCTGACCTTGCGCAGGGTCTGCGCTCGAGAAGGCTCACTGGGGGAAACGCATATTTGCGGCCCCGCGGCCAGCCGTGCGCCAGAGCATCCGTGTCGAGCGTGCCCTCGGTCAGGGAATAAAACTGGGCGCAATGGGTCGAGTCGTGAGAGGCAAACAGATCTATCTGTGCGTCCCCGAACTGGTCCCAAATCAGCTGAACCGACTGGGGATGGAGTCGCCATTCTCCAGGGAGGGGCTGAAGCCGTGATAGCTTGTCGGCTGCACAGTTCAGAGCTCCGGGGATATAAATGGCACGAAGCGACCTTAGATGCTTCTGACTCCATAGGAGGAGGTGGCGGGCGAGTTGCGACATACGGCGGGAGCGCAGACCACCCTGATGGTTGATGTACGCTACAGTCGCGGTATTGTCTGAACGGACTAGTACATGCTGGCCCCTGAGCACGGCTCGGAAGCGGCGCAGGGCGAGCTGTACAGCCAGCAACTCGAGGCAATTGACGTGCCATTAGCGGTGGGGTCCTGTCCAGGAGCCCACGGCAGCACGTCCGTTGCACATGGCGCCCCAGCCCGAGGCAGAGGCATCTGTCGTTACAACAACATGCCGCGAAGCTCGTTCCAGAGGCATTCCGGCCCGTAGAAAACTGAGGTTCGACCACGGGGTGAAGGTCTGACGGCAGGTCAGAGTAACTGGTACTCGGAACTGCCGTGATGCCATGCCCACCTCGGGACTCGGTCGCGAAGCCACAGCTGAAGCGGTCTCATATGAAGCAATCCGAGCGGCGTTGCCACGGCTGCAGATGCCATATGCCCCAGGAGCCTCTGAAAAAGCTTCAGTGGAACCGCACTCTTGCCCTCGAACTGTCTCAGGCAAGTCAGCAGTGATTGTGCGCGCTCGCTCGAAAGCTGCGCGGACATGGCGACCGAGTCGATCTCCATACCGAAAAAAGAGATCCTCTGCACGGGGCAAAGTTTGCTCTTCTCCCAGTTGACCCGAAGGCCCAGACGGGCTACATGGCGGAGCACCAAGTCCCTGTGTTCGCAGAGCTGATCTCGAGAGTGAGCTAAAATCAGCCAGTCGTCGATATAGTTCAGGATGCGAACCCCGTGTTCCCGGAGGGGAACGAGGGCTGCCTCGACGACCTTCGTGAAGACGCGAGGAGACAGGGCTAGCCCGAAAGGGAGAACTGCGTACTGATATGCCTGCCCCTCGAAAGCAAACCGAAGAAACGGTCTGTGTAGAGGGAGAATGGAGACATGAAAGTAGGCGTCCTTCAGGTCGATCACTGCAAACCAATCCTGGTGCCGCACACATTCGAAAACGCGTTTGGCGGTGAGCATCTTGAACGGCAGCCTGTGAAGGGAGAGGTTCAGCACGCGCAGATCCAGGATTGGCCGTAACCCACCAGTTTTCTTGGGGACAATGAAGTACGGGCTGTAGAAGCCGGACCTCATTTCGGCTGGAGGGACAGTCTCGATCGCACCCTTCGCCAGCAGGGTAGCAACCTCCGCTCTCATGATAGGGGCATTGCCACCGACCATAGTGGAGCGGACTCCCCTGCGCGGGGAGGAGACCGCGCGAACTGAATCGCGTAGCCGAGCCTGATCATTCGTGCGACCCAGCATGACAGGTTGGGAAGCTCTAGCCAGGCTCCCAAGAACTGTACCAGCAGGGCCACGCGTACCACAGACTTCCCGTCGGTGGGGCAGCGAGGCGGTATGACTGGCCCGGACGTGGACGGCATAGCGGCCCGGTGTGGGGGCACAGTCATAGACCGCGTCCTGACAGAGGAGACCAGGGAAGGACGAACGTTCCACGGGGGTCTGCTCTGCCAGGGGTCTGGCGACAGAGGAGGATGAGAGCGGCACGGTCCGGGGACAGTGCGCACTGTCATCCGGCTCTGGGACAGAGGAGGACGAGGGGTGCACGGCCCGGGGGCGGCGCACCTTGTCGTCCGAGAACTCTGTGTGCTCAGAAACGGGAGTGTCAGTTCTTTCTGAATAAGGATTCTTCCCCGGCCCTCCACCAGGGAAAGGAGTGGCCCTGCTACCAGCTCCTGGAAAGAACTGAGTCCCATCTCTGAGGAGCCCATCTCAAGAGTGCCGCTTAACCCAGCGTATAGCGGGGGGCGGGGCTGGAGAGGGCTGTGGCGTCCCCCTGCGGCTTCCAGAGCCAGCCCGGGTGAACGGGCGGGGTGGGAGCCGCAGGAGGGCGCCTTCGGCGGTGGGCAGACTGAGGGATCAGCTCGGACGGCGGGGCCGTCGGGGCAGAATAAGCCTCAGTCTGCTCGTGGGCGGTTGAGAACTGTTGGGCAAAGCCCTCAACCGCAACGCCGAAGAGGCCGACCTGGGATATGGGGGTGTCAAGCAGATGGGTCCGCCCGACATCCTGCACATCGGACAGGTTCAGCCACAGAATGATGTACATCACCTGACCCAGGGAACGTACGGTCACTTTCGTCGCTCGGAGAGCAAGGTCAGTGGCGGCGCGCAGCTCATTGAAGAGCCCTGGGTCAGTCCCGCCCTCGTGCATGTCCGTGAGCATCTGGGTCTGGTAGACCAGCAGAATGGCCATGGCATGCAGTGAGGCGGCTGCCTGTCCTGTAGCGCTATAGGAATTCGCCACAAGTGTAGACGAAAAACTACAGGCTTAGGACGGGTGCTTAGGATCGCGCCGAGAGGAAGCACTCTGAGGACACAGTAGCATCGCAACAGAGCGTTCAACCGGGAGACCCCAGTGTACCCATGGGCAACGGCCTCGTCGAGGGAAGGAAGGGCGAAGGAGATCAACGAGGGATCGCTGGAAGACATGGGGGTCTTCGAGGATTTCGAGATCTCCTGATGCACATCCGGGAAAAAAGGTATTGGAGTGGACGCTGACAGGAGTCAGCGGCCACACACAAAAACCAATCGCCCGGGAAAGCATGGCCGTCATCTCAGGATCTGACTCGACAAATGGCATATGCACACCCGAAAGTGGCAGCACTGTCAAATCTTCACTTCCTGAAAATTCTAGCCCACCCTGTGATGCTGCGATGGACAACAGATCCGATTCTGGAGCGTCAAGGGAAACCCGCGGGGCATCCGAAAATAGACCCGGGGAATCCCCTGAACACTCGCGGGTTGCGTCACTGAAGAGGGGGGCGTGGTCCACGGACAAACAGTCGGCGGATTTGTTCTACACACACACCCTCAGGTCACCCTGGCCACCAGCCGAAGTAGCACCTCACGTGGAGAGTGTTAGATCGGGGTGTGGATGAGGGGACTCTCTCTCTAACGAGATCATTGAGTCTCGACCGTAATGACGCGATGATCACGTTCCCGCGGGGAGAACGTGAGTCATCCACAAACGCTGCTCTAGCGTGATGAAGCCCAAGCACGCAGAGCAGAGAATGTGCCCATCAAAATCGGAAATGAGTCGACCGCAACCAGAAATGCACGGGCGAGTCGTCTTTAAAAAGACGTGCCGCGTGCGAGCTCTTTTGTGAGAGGAGGAAGAAACTCCGCGATGTTGAAGCGAGCAGGGAGAAACACACTCATTGGCAGATCACTGCACAGATCAGCAGGCAATGTGAACTCGCTGCAGATCGCCGTCACACCAACACCGGAGAGAGTGGCTCGTCTCGTAGAGTGAAGTCAGAAATGGCTGTGGAGTAAAGAGAGACTCTTGGCTCCGAAGCGAAAACATACTGCTTTGCTGGAATTTCCGCCCTTTATACCCACGAGGTGGGGCGGAGCTGCTCCATGCAAATTCTGCAGACCCATGGCATTTCTTTGCCATTGGCTCGTTTTGTATTACTCGAAGCGGATAGGCTTTCTAAGCGAAACCCCATTCGTCGTCATCCGACGGAACTCGGAGTGACAACGAAAGGGAACTAACAAATTCTACCCACACATGGGGTAAAAGGATCACCAGTATGGGGCAAAAGGCACAAAGTATTGAAACAAAATTCAACTAGTATAGAATAATGTATTTTTGACAATGTCTTGCTCAAAACAATCACTTTATATTTTTGGTTTATTTTTATAAATAAAATAATACATTTTTGTTCAATAAACAATCACTTTAGCATTAAAAAAATCTCTGTACTGTCATTAAAATGTGTTCATTTTAAAAATACAGAAATAAAATTATTTTAAAAAGTAAAGATTCTGAATGCATTGAATGAGATCCCATAATAATTTAATAAAGCTTTACAGTAGTAACAAATAAATAGTCAAACAGCTATGTATTATTATGTTAATTATTATGCCTTTAGCCCCAACAGCAGGGGCACCTTTTACCCCACATACCATACTTTTACATATTCTTCTGTTATCGAAAAACTGTTGCTTTAATTTCCTTGAACAAAACTGAAAAACATGAATGTGATCTTTTTTTCTCAAAATATAGACATTCATTTTATCGATTCTTATTTGCTACATAAATCTACAATATTTAAAAAGAAAACATCAAATATGAGATCAAATTAACGCAGAATCTTGCGTTGCTGTCCGCGAATCATGTCAAGAATCAGCCAAATTTCCACTTTCATCAAAAGTGGTTGTTAAGAAAAGTGCTGAGCTGATTTTGTATGGCATATAGTGGCTTAAAAGAGAATGCGCCTTTTATCTCAGTGCGCCTTTAGCCCCGTTGTACCCTATAATCCATATAGAATTTAATTATAAAATCTTTACCGATTGACGTTTGGCTAATTTTGTTGAAGATGGGATTTCCTTCACTGGAATAGGCAAATTGAGCATTGCACTTTCTCCTTTTGATTGTAATTCACCTTTGGCTAAGCCACACCCTAGAATGTAGATTGACCAATCACAGCGCAGCCAAGTAGTTCAAGAAGGAGCTCCCACAGAGGTCCGACACTTTTTCACAGTGCTCCATTGACTTTAACACAGGCGTCTCATATTTTTGGTCTCGGCCGGCTATTACCGTCGTAGTTTTATCAAAAATATGGTTAAATGTTGTGCCTGGGGCAGGGGCGGAGCTACGTGGTGGCCAGGGGGGGCCACAGCCACCACTGGTCAAGGGTCGGCCCCTGCAAAACTCACGGCCCCACCCCCAGTCTGAGGAAGGGGGGAAATAAATGTAATTTAAAAAAACCTCCTGAACAGAAACGTTCTAAAGGAAGCTGAAATGTATGCATTATTTTTTTTTATCAAGTCATTTGTCAGTTACGCTACAAGCCCCACATTAGCAACATGTTGGGTCACGCCTCCATCAACAGTGCAAGACATTACGTGCCTGCATAACGTGCCTGTATTCTGACAGTGCTTAATGGAGACTAGCAGCTAACCACTGGATACCACCGTAACTAACAGGTAAACGACGCATAAAATCCATTTTAGACGAATGGTCTTTTTTTTTTTCGAACGTACCACGTCTGGTGCTACTTCCATTGATGCACATTTATTATTCACAATATGGAAAGAGGAAATAAAACATAGTTTGTTAAGAGCGTGACTCAAAAATAACATTAATGGGCTTATTCAAGTCCTCTTTTATTGTTTGAATTATTGTTATCCATTCCGCATCTCCCACATGTGTTTTAGCAAGGCGGGATGTGTTGCAAGATGGCGCAATATATCGGGAGAGACATGTGGGTCAGACATGATTTTGACCACTTCATTAAGTTTTGTTTTGTAGAAAGCCTTTCTAAAAAGTGAATTTCGTTTTGTATAATTTGTATCTTATTTTTAATCAGTGTTTCATCAACAAATTGCCTGGTGTTTCATCAACTAATTACATGGTACGTAATAAATAAGAAGCAAACAATATAATCAGGACATGGAGGCGCCGGCGAGATTGCATTGCTCGTGAACTGGAGCTCGTCTCATAAATGAACCGAAACTCAGCGTTTAAGCTGCCTCACAGACACGAGAAATATATATATATATATATATATATATATATATATATATATATATATATATATATATATATATATATATATATATATATATAGAAAGCTTAAAATGTCTAATTTTAAACGAAACAATTCAAAACGAAATTAGAAACCGACTACTCTCTGCTTATGTAATCCGTAAGAAATGTGCATGTCTCTCTATAGGCGAGTTAACTACTGCAGTCACTATTTCAGCCGACACTGAAAACACTAATTTATTAAAAAACAATTAAAATGTCTCCTTGCCATATTTGAAATATTCATAATCATTACTTTTAGCCGGTTCCTTGAGACAGCTTTTGCATTATTGGCAGCGTCACCCTCTTACATGAACACGGCGTCACTATCGAATCAGCACTGAAAACATGGGGATTTTTTTTTAAACAATAATCACACAGCCTATTCGATATTCTATAATTAAATTAACAAATCGAATATTCGAAAATCGTGACTCATCCCTAGTCACTACTGCTTTATTAGTTTATCCAGTGTAAAACCCGGACACCGCCACACAAATGTGGCTTTTTGTTAATGACTGTTCTAAAGGATTTAACACAGAGGAACAGCTCACTACCAGTTACAAAAGACACTGTAAGAGTCACAGGCAATTCTAGTTGCATTTTTCATCAATTAATAGCCTATCTTTACTTATGATCTCGCCATCTAGTGTAAAAAAATGTTTTGACCCGATGCTAACCCTACTTGCAACCCCTGGTTTATGGCCCCACGAGCCACGGGAAAACCGCTACTCTGAGTGACGCGGTGCGTGAGTTTTAAAATAGTAGTTTTTGACAATCAAGTGCCACCCCAAATAAAAGACTGGCCCACGCTGGCCCCCCCAGAAATAATGTCCTGGCTACGCCCCTGGCCTGGGGCATTTGTAACACAGATACGCGTTTCCCAGAGAGGTTGGAGGGTGGTGTCAGTTTTTTTCCCTTCCCAAAACCGAAATCCTGACAAGTGTCGTCTAGCTAGCACACGCTGCTAATAAATACAACGTTATACTCGCGTAGTCCGTTTGCTTTGTAATAACGATTATAGAAGTGAAAAGAGACCTACCCAGCTTTGCATTAACAAATTAATGTTGTTCCTTGATATTGTTAGTCCCAGCCTCCGTCTCGATTAGTAGGATTTGTGGTGGTTCATTTTTTGACTGTGACCGGTATGCTTTTGCCTCTATTTGGATGCCTTGTTGTTCCTTGCGTTTCACCTGTATGTCGTTAATATAGCCTTCGAACGTATATTGCAGCCCCTTAGGCTACTTCTATCGGACCCTTTATTGGCTGCTTTATAAAAGTTTGATAACATTTCAGCAGGAAGAGCTGTCACAGCATAAGCCATGTTGATACCAGAGCCCAGATAAAGTTTGTTTGTCGGACGTAGCAACAGTAACTAAGGGGGGCGGGGCTTAGCCAAAGGCGAATTCCTGTGGACCTTCTGTGTGTAATATCGCCTCTGGTAATTCAGACCCTGAATCCATAAGGGTCAATTTGAAAACAGTTTCCCTTTAACAAACTACACGTAAATTAACTGAGCTTCTCTGAAGCCAATATTTCTGGGCTTACTGTAAAATAAGGACAATTTACTCCATCGCACAATTATTGAATTCCTTCAGCAGATGCTCCATAGACTGCATAATATCACAGTGAGAACTGTGAATCAGCGTAAAGACTCAAAACTCAAAACATCATGATGTTTTAGCAAAGTAAAGACCCAAGGTTGCTCAAGTAGCCTCCAATGCTAGTCTTACTTTTTTAATGTAGATTCAACAAAAAACTCAAAGGGGGACTGCCCTTTCCTTGACATAATTTGCCATTCATTTAAGCACTGGAACAGCTGCCTAGTGCCCAATCAGCAGGAATGAGACTTGTGTCATTGATTTATTTTCATGTTACAGTTTGTAGAGTAGCAAAACTCAATAGAAAAGGCACAGGTGAAAGATGGTTATCACTGGCTCTAATTATTTAAATACATAGTTATTTTCTCACAAAATAATTTTTCTCAAAGAAATAAATAAGAAATCAGTTTTATTAAGACTGCAAGCTTAAGAAAACTGGGAAGAATGTAAGTTCTTAGCTAATAAAAAAAAAAAATCCCAGGCACTAAGTGTTTATTGCCATGTTAAAATGATAAGATAAAATAAATAATGAGTAAAAGTTGTTGTCACAAATTGAAGGCTGCAGCAGATGAAATAAAGAGATGGATTTAGACGCTGCAGTAAATATTTAATTGTAAAATACAAAGATAACAAAATTGTCTACTCAGGATTTCTGACAAGTAACTTATGAACAGGAATAGAACAACCATCAAACACATGGACGAGAACAGACCGAACTCAACAAAACACGGGGGCTGTGTCCGAAATCTCCCCCATGCCCTTAAATAGTGCACATTTTGAGTGGACAACCATTTGTAGTGGTGTCCGAAACCATAGTGGACGTTATGTGCACTCATTCACCCGCAGCTGAATCATCCATCCATCCATTTAATGTTCCAAACCGCTGGTCCAATCTGGCTACAGCTTAAAGGGATAGTTCACCCAAAAATGAAAATCAGCCCATGATTTACTCACCCTCAAGCCATCCTAGGTGTATATGACATTCTTCTTTCAGACGAATACAATCGGAGTTATATTAAAAAATGTCATGTCTCCTCCAAGCTTTATAATGAGAGTGAAAGCCTGGAGAAAATTTGAAAAGACCAAAAAAGTGCATGCATCCATCCATTATAAAAGTAATCCATATGGCTCCATGGGGGTAAATAAAGGCCTTCTGAAGTGAAGCCATGCGTTTGTGTAAGGAAAATACCCAGATTTAAAACTTTATACAGTAAACTATAATCACTAGCTTACCACAGACGGCTGTACGCACCGATTTACGGTGGAAGACTAACCGCTGACCCGACGCACAACGTAATGGCGAACCCGGAAGCTCAGAGGAAAGAGCAAAACAAAACTCCGGTCACGAATTAGCCATTTTGAAGAGAAATGTCGGAGGATTTCTATATAATAGAAGAGGAGCTTGGGTTTGTTGCACAGCCCTATTTGTTTAAACCGCGAGAGGCGTCTAAGCTTATGATACTCCTACATCGTAAGTCATACACGCGTCAGGGGTAACTCTTGTGGAGCAAATCGACTTGTGTAGTATGTGTACGGTCGTCTGGCGGAAGCTAGTTATTTTAGATTATAAAGTTATAAATATACATAATTATTAAACAGCAAGCACAAACTATGCAAAAGCGGCAGCCCTTCCGGTGCACTCCGTATCCGAATTCACTCACTCATTTTGTGATCTATATTAGTGGACTAATGTAGAGAGAAGTGAATGAGGTATAGGGTGCGATTTTGGACACAGCCAGGGCTTAAATACAAAATCAAACCAGTCAAGGGAACAAGCAACAGGTGTGACTGATAATCAAACAATGAAGAAATCAAAGCAAAGGGATTCCAAGAAAATCACTAGAAACAAAGGAAAAAGAACTAAACTGACAAAACCCAGCCATAAACAGACACAAACACAGATAACTGTAACAGTTGTAATGTTACGTAAATAAAAGGAGATCAAAGACGCACTAATATAATTGCATCTAAAAATGCTATGATTCTGTTCTCTTAATGTTTCAACTTCATTCTTGTTCAAGGCCTATTATGAGATTAGCCTTAAAACATTACGGTAACTTCATTCTCATAAAATATTTTTTTGTGAAAATATTATGACTTTTCATATTGTGATTCCCTGTTTATGAAAAAGGTTCCCTGTTTATGGAAACCAAAATAAAGTATTAAGAGAATATTATGACTTTTTTCTTGTATTGTTCAAATTCTCATTATAGCCAAACATTTTACTTGAAATCTTTGTTTTTGTTTTTTAACATTGGCACTTAAAAGCTGTCATAACTGCATGAATAAAATTAAATGTTAAAAAAATTGTGCATGACGCATTTCACAAACAGAGATGTTTAATGGGCACAAGAGTGTTTCACTGCAATCACAATCTACAAGGCCAACAGCATAATTAGAGCAATACCAATGTCTGGCATTGCCATAGTAACAACTCAGTTCTGCCTAATGCCCAAATGCATAGTTCAGGTGCAGATGCGTTATCTCTGAAACACAAGACCAAATCCACTGAATCCAACATTGCTCTCATCTATGATTTATGAAATAAATTATACTTATCATGCCTAGATAATGAAATAAAATGAAATGTTTAAATAATGTTACAGAAAACACAAATGCATTTTTTTTAAATATAATGAAGCCTCATTACCTCATAAGCCAAAAGTATTATGATTACCTTCTGTTCAGAATACACTCTTTTGTATATTGCACATTACATTCTTTCAAGGCTTGTTGTAGCAAATTTGAGCCCTCATCTAAACTTGGCTCAGAATTAGACCTTAAATAAAGTTAATCTATAATAGGCTAAAGATCTTAATCTTTGACAGACCACATAAATTACCACAAACAAATAATATCAAGGGAAAATGAACTACTCTTGGTTTTAAAGGCTCATATAACTTCACGATGAAGAAAGACTTAGAAGTGTAATTGCAGCCCATCTAATCTGAATCTCAAAACCACAAGGGAGTTATGTAATCTGAAATTCAATGCGTTATTCAAACACTCACAATCATGGTGGCAGTTGCCTAAGCACTTGTCCAACAACACCTGTTATATTTATCTTTTAATTGAAACTGTACAGATACCACACTGCATATAAAGTCAGAGAGCTGTGTGCTAGAGTAGAATGATTTATGATAACTGCAAACATACAGTTCTGTCTCATACTGTACATGTAAACATGCTGAATCATTGTTCTTCTTTTGAAGTCACCTTTATTTATATAGCGCTTAATACAATACAATAGATACAAAGCAGCTTTACAGTAATAACAGGAAAATGATTCAATGATGCAAACTTTATAAACTAAAACTATTCAAAATAGTTTTTAATTGAAATAAATATGAGATCAAATATAAATATTAGATGGAAAAACTTAAACAAAAATTTGAAATCTTGCCTTGGCTGTCAGGGAACACAGACTCAAGGAAACGGCGTGTAACTTAGAAATGGTTTATTGACAACACTGATGTATGTATCTTATATGGGGAAATGATGTTGAACTTCCAAAAAAGAAAAGAGAAGGATAACAGTCTGTAATGGTATGTGTCACCAAACACACCTTTAGATAGCAGATGCTTTGAAGAAAATTAACTCAATGAAATTAGTCTTGCAGGGATTAACAGGTGAAGATGGATACCAGTTGGAGGACAGAGGAGAATGGAGAAATCACACAAAGGTAGGTAATCACAAGTAAGTAAGCGACAGCAGAGCGATGACGAACCAAGGCGAAGCCGTAGGGACGATGGTCCCAGGTGGAGCTGAGAGAGCAAGGATCCAAGGTGGATACATCAATACAGGAGCCATAAATACATCTCATTAAATCACCCTGGGAGGTCTTTCACTCACATAAAAAAAAGAATGGCTTATTGAGAAACTTAAAAATACATAGTGGTAAGGCAAAAGGAGATCATAAACCCAGGTCAAACTTAAAAATACATAGTGGTAAGGCAAAAGGAGATCATAAACCCAGGTCTGCAGGAAAAGTTACTTGAATTCAGAAACAAATATTACAGAAAAAAAATTATCTCTCTGCTATGGCGATAAGGGGCCAGCTGAATTGAAAACTAATATGATTTGTTCTGCATTTACCACCAGCCAGTGCTGTGAATCTGAAATTGAGTAGAAGAGAGTTTAACAATCAAGGCAGAGACCTGAAAATACACACAATTGTTTCAAAGACATCTGAGCAGCAGATTCATTGATCTGGAGTGTGTATAATTGTACAGTTATTATGCCAACACATCACAATCATAATTTAAACAGGGAACCGGAAAGCATTGTTATGGAGATTTCTAATCATAAATTAAAGGACCAGTCTTCCATCTTGGTGTGCTGCCCAGACATGAGAAAAATATGACTGTTTGTATTGAAGAAAGAAAGAGAAAACAGGAAATAGGGAAAAATAAATATGTTGTCATTTATCAAATTAATGATTGAGCTAATATGGCCGAGTTTGTATTTAAGTTATAGGCAAGGACAAATGAAACATAAAAACAATATTTCTCATAGGTTTCCTATCTTCTGAAATAACAGCCAAGCTTCAATAAAACAGACATAAAGACAAATTGCCCCAAGTTAGGGGTAAGCCGGGGGACACTTGAACAGATTTCTATGACAAAATACAAATTATGCTATAAGTCAAGTCAAGTCAAGTCACCTTTATTTATATAGCGCTTTTTACAATACAGATTGTATCAAAGCGCTTCACAGTGATAACATGAAAACAATATAACAAAGTTTGTTTCTAAAAGATATTGCGTCAACGTCCACCTTAAGTAAGGCAGATCAATAATATTATTGAATATTAAATGTCCCCAACTAAGCAAGCCAAAAGCCAAGGCAACAGTGGCAAGGAACCAAAACCTCATCAGGGACAGAATGGAGAAAAAAAAACCTTGGGAGAAACCAGACTCAGTCGGGGGGCCAGTTCTCCTCTGGCCAACGAAGGAACAGTGCATGATTCGGGCAGCATTACAAGTCAGATTGGATCGGAACATTTAGAGTATTTTTTGGAAGTCCAAGTATGCACGCCGGTCGTATAACACTAAAGCAATATGCCATTACAAATATTTCACTGTACTTCATATTCTTTTATCAAATATAGGCCTATTCAAAGATATATTAAAGATATTCAGGGTTGACTATTCAGAATATTGTTTTAATATTCCTTTCTTCCTTTTTTGAAATGGATGGATATGGATAGTGACAAAAGACCAAAAGGATTATTTTTGGGGAAAATCAACAAAAGCTTTGCTATGCTGCAGTATTTTCTTGAGCACATGAATTCTGATTGAAAGCAAAGGTGGGTCTCTTTTTTTCCAGCTAGGCCTCTTCAGATTCTTCAAAGAAATCTGTTCCCCCCACTTGCCCTCAGGTTTCTCAGCCAAACCAATGCAAAGGTTTTTCCTATATTTCATTGCAAATTTCACTATAAAAAAGTTCAAGTTGGGACACATTCATCTTTCTCTGAGCTCTCAGTCAATCTGAAGTATGTGTTTTTGTACAATGTTTTTGTACAACATCAGTTGTAAAGTACTCTGATAACTAGATTATCATTTTCTGAAGGAAATACCAGTGCTTGCAAGCCAGAAAAAGAATAGTGTTAAATGCAAGCTTATGTAGCTTTTTGGTAAGCGTAGGTTTTATCCTCTGGTTCTGTGTAAATTAAATGCTGCATCAGAGACTCTTTACTATCCCATAAGACTATGAGACCTGAAGAGCCGTCAGATTTGAAAAGCTGAAAAATACAAACTGGTGAACTGTGAGCCCTTTCAATCACTGTAGGTATAGAAAGGTAAGAAAGTTCCTTGTAGTTAAAATTTACTTGTTAAAAGTACATTCACTCAAGTAAATTATTTTCATAGTTGTTGTTAGCACACCATATGTCAAAGAACACATGGGTCAAAGGACAATCCCACCATAGCAGATGTTGTGTGTCCAAGAATGTGGTCTTACACACCTCCATACCAAAGGAATGTACTTCATTAGTATGGAAATTTGGACACAGAAAAAGTTACAGTGTAGGTCTAAAGGTAGCTATAAATAGTTGAATCATAATTAAGTGTGCAAACAAAGTCTGAATTGAGCATACATTTTTGGCAGAATTGGATAAAATTCTATGAATTGGAATACTTAAGTATTTTAAATTAATTATAATATATTTAAGTATAAGTAAGCATAGACAGTGCTGTATTGAGTTTAAACTTGCAGTTAGGGGTTGAACTTTAGAACAAAGTCCTATCAAATGTTCAAAGAATATCAATACAGCACTATCTTACAAGCACTGTGATAATATTTTGTACACAAGATAATTAAATGTATGAAGTGTTGGCAAAATTTACTCCATTTCCATTGCCTTTATTGTTTTTATAAAAGTGCCTCATTATCTAACTCAGGGTTAATCATTAGCTATACTATTTATTTAAGATTTCATACGCTGGCAAATCGTCAACACCGTATATATTTTTCATAAATAAATAATTTTATTTAAATTTGACTTTTTCTCATGTGCCCATTTCAGTCACTTAAAGATATGTATAAATCGGCTATAGTCACATAATAAAATCTGTGCAGTTCTTTACAAGTGGTTAAATTTCCCCGTAGGCACATCTTACCCCACTTTCACTTGTTCAAAGTAAAAAAGGAATTAATTGCTTTACAGCATCTAGAGCTGTCACTACAGGAGCAGACTCAAATACTAGATGACAGACCTTGAGAATAATTTGTTTGACCCTTTACCTAAGCTGATAGAAGGCCAGTGTTTCTTGTCTAAATCCACATCTTATCAAATAAAAATGGTGTAAGTTGCTTCAGTGCCTGTCGAGCCCTGCAAGTACTGCTGCGCTTCCGTATTTCCAGATGATCCGTCCATTCATTATTTACACTGCATCAGTTCCTTACATAATTAATTGGAACCATTAATGTATAATTTGGCAGATTAATGAGTTTTAATTAAGCAAGTTTTTTATTGTGCTGTTGATTAGGCTTACTGGGGAATGAGGTGAGGGTGTGGCTTGTGTCTAATCACTCTGTGCCTAATTATATGAAGTAAAAATTGATTATATGGACACTAGAATTTTCTGGCACTATAAGACTACAGATACAAGTGTGTGTGTGTGTGTGTGTGTGTGTGTGTGTGTGTGTGTGTGTGTGCGTACGTGCGTGCGTGCGTGCGTGTGTGTGTGTGTGTGTGTGTGTGTGTGTGTGCGTGTGATTGCAGACTTCAACTCGCTGATGTATAGCTTATGTACTTCATGCACACGCTACATTAGCAAATGGCATGAACTTTATAATCAATAAAACTGACCAAACCCTCTCATACTGTTTAAAACTTGTATCAAAAACTATACTGTTGTGCAGAGTAAAAGTAATCTATGTTGCACTACATTGTGAAACACAATGACAAAGTTGACATTATATGTTTTAGCATTCCAAAGGTCATTGTGTCAGACCAACAAATACACAACTCTATTTGTTTATGTCTGAACAGGAAAGCGCTGACCTTAAACGAAATCCTGAGAAACACTGCGAGCGAATGTAACATAAAGGTCTTTCCTGTTGTGAGATGACTGTTGCTGTGAGACATCTTTAGATCAAGACCGAACTGTCAGACCTTGTAAATGAGATCTGATATGCAGAGTGCAGCGACTGACTGACTAAAAAAAGTCACCTAGATGATTCATGACAGTTAATGTATGAACGACTGGAGCTTTTCACTTCAATAACAACAATCAGATCATTCAGTCAGATCATTCAATCATTTATGGTTGTGATATATTTATCATCTGAATATCTAAAAGACAGTTTTATATGATTTATTCAACTCAGCTGTCATAAGTCACACAAATTATTTAAAACATACTCTAAGGCAAATAAGACAGTCTTAAAGTTGGCATACAATGAAAATTCTATTTATTTTCTAAATGCATCTTATTGTGAACAGTTCCTCCATGCATATTTTTTCATATATTTATTTATTTGTTTTCATCTCATAATTTAAATTAAATTGCCATAGCTGGATCTATACCTGTGAGACAACAGACTTCTTTCTGGTGACGTATTCCAGACTTCTCCAATCGTTTAGTTTGCTTAAACCCCACCCCTTTCTTACAATCAACTGCCAGTCGATTGTACTCAGATATGCTTCCATCCAATCAACAAATCATAAATAGAATCAAGTTTTGTGAAAAAAATCTGTCACTTTAAAGAGGTTCACCAACGCTATCTCACGACCAACTCGTATGAATTAGTATGACCTCACTTGTACAAATTTGTACGATTTGTCTAAACCCCAGTGATGGGTAGGTCATTCATATTAATTCATACGAATTGGGCAACTCATAAAATATGTACGATTTAGCAAAAATCGCACACATTAGTATGATGGAGGGTGTATGAATTCGTACAAATTAGCCACCTCGTAAAATACGTACGAATTGCAGTGAGATCGGGTTGAACCTGTACGACTTTCTTTCTTCTGTGGAACGCAAAAGAAGTCAGTGGGGTCCAAAGCAACATTGAGGAAAAACAGAGGGATTTTTCAGAATTTCTTTTGTTTCACAGAAAACAGACAGTCATACAGCTTTGGAACGTAAATTGTGCAAATGAGTAAATGATGACAAAATCCCATTAAGCTAAAATTCTGTATTAAAGAGAAAATGGAAATCGCATACAGCCTGGGGATATTATACATAATAAAGATATTCTACAGTGGAAACTGCATTTTGGACTCTTTCTGGGACCAAATGAGAAAGTGAGAGAAAGAGAGCTGTGACTATGTCTGAGACATCCGACTTCCTAACTCTGTCTGTGAGCTGGCAAGCCTGGTGCACACAAGCGTCAGTGGGTGTGACATTGGGGTGAGTGCGGGTAATGGGCGAGTGTCTCGCTGAGAAAAAAACACACAACTATATTTCTGTCTGACTGCGTCACTGTGCAGACTTAGATTATTTATGAACAAGCTTAAATGAGAGACTTGAGGAGTCTCTCTGGGTGGGACACAAAACCAACCAACCCGACTGTTACATAAGAGTGGAAAGCCAAATGATCTGTCAGCCCAAGATAAGGGAGGGAGACTGCCTCAGAGTACCTTAACACAACGTCCTATTCATCTTGCAGAGAGGCTACAGGAAATATATGACCACCATGAAGCACAGCATTTTAACATGACTGGAGAGCGAGGGAGGAGGGGGAGTACTTGCACCAGTAATGGAAGGAGAGCTTTCTCCAGCATTTTAGAGCAGCAGGGGGCTTCTCTAATGTGTTAATGTGTTGACGGAGACAAATGAGGCCGTGTGGTCATGAGGGGACATGGAACAAGAGCCCTGTTGTACACAGCAGAGCCCAGAATACAGGAACCCCTGCCTAGGCAAACAACAGCACAGGAAGCCAGGCCTGCCAAACACAAAGGCTGTTTATTTACCCTCATGTCAACCAATCACGAGTACACAAATCAATAAAGTGTTAGACCACAAGAGACAAGCCAGGTTAAACAGAGCCTGTAGGTTAAATAATGACTTCTTTAAATAAAGACTCATTAGAAGTACAAAAGATGTTAACAGATTTTTGTTTTGGATGTATTTCAGGCCACAGTATGTGGCGTACTACTGTTTTCATAAATATAAATTATATCCACAATCATCCACATAAATAAACACATGAAATAATTCACCCAAAAATTATAATTTTGTCACCATTTTGTCTTTCGCAACTCTTTTCACAAACTTTTTTCTGGAAGTGGAACACAAAAGGAGAAATTTAGCAGAAATGTAGAGAAATTTAATGTCTAAATCAGTGGTAAACATTTTGACTTGAAGGCCCCCCATTCTCCAACACTATATTTGAAAGTTTACTGAAACCCCCCAATGGGGGTTCTCTCAAAACTTGAAATATGGTCCATGATTGTATGGACTACTTTTATGATCCGTTGTGTCCTTCTTAGAGCTTGAAAGCCTCTGTTATTCTACATTCATTGTATGGAAGAGAACAGCTCAGACATTCGGCTATACTTCTGTGGTGTTTCACAGAAAAATGAAAGTCATATATGTTTGAAACAAAAAATCCACGGCTAGCTGTACATTACAATATTTTAATGCACAACATGGAGTCAATGAACCAAAGCGGAGTGCATTCAAATCGTTCGGTGCACAGTTGGCTGTGGATTATCCCGCTTATAAAATGGCCATATGTGTCACAGGTGTTTGCAAGGAAGACAGATGAATAAAGTTCCAAACAACTCAAGGTTTAATAATAATTCCAAAGAGACAGGCAGTAGCAAACACTTTAAACATAACGGTGTGACGGTGTGTCACTTTACTTTGAATGTACATTAAAAAGCAAACACAAATTAATGGTGGTGAATATAGTAACTAAAGAGTGGTGGGAATTCAAACAAAGGATGGCATGAACTGAAGAAATACAAACTAAAAGTCCTTGAACTGAATTAAACTTAACATAATGGTGACAATATGCCACCATTGACAAGTTAAAGCCGTCATTGCTGCTGTAATTGATGTTTGCAGTGTAATATTTGACCGGAATGGTAAAAAGGGCGGTTATCTATCATTTTGCCCGCTTTAAAACAAACACAGAGATAAAGTAGTGCAGTAAGATTACATTTATTTAAATTAATGAGTTACAAGCATTTATTTTAATTAATTATATATATATATATATATATATATATATATATATATAGAGAGAGAGAGAGAGAGAGAGAGAGAGAGAGAGAGAGAAAGAGAGATGAGTGTGTGAATGATCTGCATCTGTGCAGTGTCTCTCTACATTTAGTAACAAAGCTACCATAGTGTAATGATCAGTTTAACTGAAAGTACATGCTGTTTCCTTATATCCCTGTGTTGTCTTCTCTGTTACACTCTGAACTATCATTAGACATGACAGACATTAAACAGTCAACAGGCCTGACATTACCTCCAACAATAACCTGTTTTTAGCCTCTCGTCGCTCTGATAAATTTCACCACTTTATGTGCTCATTTATTATTATGTATATAGTTATAAACTTTCTACAATCAGTCTCTCTGCATTCCTGCTTGATTTTTAATGTGCATGAGGACAAGTACTTTGGTCCAATAAGTTTTCTGAGTAGGTGGGGCAACCAGGACAAAATAGAAAGTAAAGTAGAAATGGTAAGCAAGCCACCAACAAAATTGTGTTTTGATCAGTTTAACTGTACGTATGCTGTTTCCTTATATCCCTGTGTAGTCTGCTCTGTAACACTCCAAACTATCAATAGACAAGACCTCCAAACACAGTCAACAGGCCTGACGTCTCCTCCAACAATAACATGTTTTTAGCCTCTCGTCGCTCTGATAAACTCCACTACTGTTCCTCTCAGTAGAACCCTCATTCTTCAGCCAGAGAGAGAGAGAGAGAGAGAGAAAGAGAAAGAATCATCAACTTTGAGATACTGTGATAAGAATCAGGAGCATGTTTCTCTTTCAGCTTCTCTGAGCGTGACGCCGAGGGCAGCTCGCAACTCTCCACAGGTGACAGAGAGGAAGTTCACAGAGCTGCCACAAGACGCCTACAGTGGATCACTGTCTTGCCTCTAAAAATGGGATATGAGATAATGACCTGCCAGTCAAAGAGTTGGACAGGTAAAAATAAAAGGTAAGGAAGAAATAGATATGAGTCCTACAAACAGAGAGGAAGGCAGGGGGAGAGAAAGAGAGAGATTCATTGAAACAGATACTTTGGGCCTGTAAATTGGGACAGCAATGCACTGTGAGACTCATTGAGTGCTGCTGGTACTCGAGAATGAGTTCTTCAGGGAATAAAATCGACGTAATTTAGACGTAACACAAAATCCAAGGCTAAGATTACAGGCCCAAGAAATGTTAACCGAACGCAAACAAAGGGGATGTGACAAGAAATAATCACTCATAACACACATCCAATCAAAGTGCCTCTGGGAACATTATTCTTTAATGTTCTCTGAAAAACTGGGTGTGCAGTCTTAAGCGCATGTCTCAGGACACTGACTAGTCTACAGCAACTGGAGCTTCTAATGACAGCTGCATTAATGCAATGACTTTATCAACTGGCGATTGGCTCTTTTATTTAGAAGGCGGGACTTATTACACAATAATACCATCTTGGTATACCTAATGTATTTGCATCCAGTCGGAAACGATTCTTTTTGTTTGAGCGGTATCTTGCACTCGCAGTCGAAGACCATAAATATACATACCTTGTATTTTAATGACTTCTGTGATGGTTATCCACCAGACGGTATGCTTTTTTAAATGTATTGTTTTATCATGGTAAATTGTATTTGTAATAAGTTTGGAGACATTTTTTATACAATCCCCCATTAATTTCTGACCCGACACAACAGTAACAAAAGGAATCAAATTATAAATTAGATATTGATTGAATTTGAAGCAGGAAGTTCACATGAATGAATGAATGAATGAATGAATGAATGAATGAATGAATGAATGAATGAATGAATGAATGAATGAATGAATTGTGGTTATACAAGTATACGCCTTTAAACTAAAAATAAGAAAGCATACTTTCAGTCTACTTTTTATGTACTTCTTTACTTACAGAAAATTATTTTCGGCCTATACTTTAATCAATCATTTGATCGATATAAATATTTAAAAGTATAATTAAGTATTCTAAATTGGCTTATAGTTGTTTACTCTTTTTATTGAGTAATTAAATTTTTTTTATTTTTACATACTGTCTCATAAACTTACATTGTTTGAAAATATTGATTTATAAAGAAAGCAGATATGTTCCCAACTCTGAGTATCTTAATTTTTGTGTAGTCCACTGGTACTGTACATAAGAATTTACTTCAAATCTACTTAAAGTACAGTTAAATATATATTTCAAGTATAAAAATTAAAACCTAAATAGGAACATAGTAGTATACTTAAAGTGCAAAAATAATAAATAAATAGTAATCTATAAGTATGATGTTAAGTTAACTTGAAGAAAACATACTTGTAGGCCTATACTTACAGCATAAAACTACTAAATTGGTAGTTTAGTGAGAGTATAGAATACCTCAAAGTGTACTTTCATAAACTAAAAGATGTGCTACAAGTATTTAAATCTGTACAGTTTACTTGTAGTATAGTTGGAGAACAAACAAAAAAATTTTGTAAACTACTTGTAAACGTTGTACTACTACCTAGTTGTAAACTACTTGTGTACTCAAAGTTTACTGTTACATATACTGTACATACAGTAAAAATATACTTTTATACACTAGGAAGTGGGCCAAAGTCCCAAGTAGCAATGAAATAGTACACTTACACCATACTACTTGTACATTGATATTAGTATACAGTACTTACTACATAAAGTATACTTAATATGCTTGAAGTATACTTAAAATTAACTATAGAAGGATACTTATTTTTTGTAATGTGTATGTTTTTATAACGTGTATGTTTCTAGAGCCCTGCAAGTGTAGCTAGCAGCAAACAGGGAAAGTCATTTTAATTCTCTAATTTTTTAAAGTGAGTTTTGAGTGTGATAAACCTGAAAGTAGTGCAGTAAGATTACATTTATTTAAATGAATGAGTCACAAGCATTTATTTTAATTAATTATAGAGAGAGAGAGAGAGAGAGAGAGAGAGAGAGAGAGAGAGATGAGAAATGAGTGTGTGAATGATCTGCATCTGCAGTGTCTCTCTACACTAACAATGTGTCAGCGAGTTTAATTACTTCGAAAAAACCTGAACTTCAGCATCACTCTCAGCGTGTGTGTGAACACACAGCAGTTGATATGACGTATCAGCACAGAAAATATTTCCACATGCTTTTCCACATGCATTATTTAAATATTAAATCAATCTTGCAGATTGTACTTGTACTGTGAGGGAGAACTCACAGAAGCACACTGTATGTGGCATTCCTGCAATCTGTGTGGTACAATGATGTGTTCCATAGCAAACTCTTGTCACCAGTGTGTCTGGCAGTGCATCAACATAAATGATGTAGCTCAAAGGTTTGGATAGAGCTCCTGTAACGTGACTTTCCATCACATTAATCCCTAGCTGTGGTAATAAATTCATGGTCAGGCGTGTCCCTAAGTATCAAGCCCCCTTTTAACAAAGCCATGTCCTAGAAAATCAGGTCCTGTTCCTTTTGGCATTTTGATATTTAACAGCTAAATATCAGCTAGTAATGAAAAGGTGAAAATTGTTGCCCCAGCAACCTGGAGCTGAACCACACAGGCAAGATTTTATCATTTAATGCACTGAGAGCAGAACAAACCTCTGACCTTCTGAAAAATGATCATTTGAAACAAATATAACTGCCAAACCATCCAGTCTTCCTTTCATTCATTCATTCATTCATTCATTCATTCATTCATTCATTCATTCATTCATTCATTCATTCATTCATTCATTCATTCATCCATTCATTCGTTCATTCATTCATTCAGCTGGTCATTTCCCTCCTGCAATTTTTTTTATAGAATATTGCAGTATTTATTATGAATTTTTTATCTTTTTATTCATGTGCACTCATATTCTTTAAACAAAAGAACTTCCCCTGCCTCTTGTATCTCTTTCACATGCGGTTACAGCATAGCAATCTACAATGATACAACAATCCAGTAAATTGCCAGTGGAAAAAAACAATTCCCGCCTTAAATTTCTTCTTGTTCGAGAAGCTGTTTCACTATATGGAGCCCCTAAAGGGATTTGGTGGTGGAAAAAATATGGGATGGGAGGAAATAATATTTTTCAAAGCTTTTGCATTCTCTCGCAAAACTTTCGCGTTCCCCTGAGAAACTTTGCGTTCTCTCGCAAAACCTTTGCGTTCCTTAGCAAAGATATTTTCATTCACTCGCAAGCTTTTGCGTTCTTTCGAGAAACTTTGCGTTCTCTCTCAAAACTTGTTGTGAGTTCGGACAGACACTTCCTGTTTAAAGACCCGCTGGCAGTGTTTCATACAGCTCCGTACGGCAATATGTTCACAGATTCGAACTTGAATCAATAACTGCTGAGCTAAACGTTGTTAAAACACAAATGACACTTCTTTCTAATCATAGTAACGTAGACAATGAGCTACAGCCTAATTTTCATTGTAGTGTAACCAGCAGGAGAGCAGTGATGTGTGAACTATATTTGGTGATACTACAGTAACATTGAATCTAAAGAAGTAACGCTTTCAGGTTTTGCACATTGCAGACTGTCCCTTTGGACTTGTCTCTCAGCCACCTGCTCATAGAGATCAATTTATATTATAAAGCTCGTTTTGAGGAAAATTGGGTTGTAGCTCATTGTCTGTGTTACTATGATTGGAGAGAGGTGTCATTTGTGTTTTAACATTTAGCTCACGAGTTATTGATCCGGGAAGTTCGAATCTGTGAATGTTCCCAACTTTACTGAACTACTTAAGTGAAGCACTGACCGTATTTCTTTATACTTAAGTCCAAGTTTAAAATAAAAATCTATGAACCACTCCACTGTTAACATATGAGCTGTCTGAAACACTGGCAGTGGTTTGTCCAAACTCACAACAGGTTTTGCGAAAGAACGCGAAAGTTTGCGAGAGAACGCATCTCAGGGGAATGCAAAAGCTTTGAAAAAAGAAAAAAAATTCCACCAGCATGTCCCTTTAGGGGCTCCGTATATATCCGCCACAATAGGGAAGAAAACACAATTGCAGCAACATTGGTTGCCACAAATCATATCCTTGTTTTGAACACGTATTTAATGTAATCTGGGTCGTATTTTCTTTTAATTTGCATAGGTTTGTTCTTGTTTTTCAATGGTGAGGCCATGTCATGCAACCTATCCAAATTAAAATCGTAAAAATAGTTTTAAAAAGAATCCAAGTTATAAGGAATTCCAAGTTTTATTGGATGTCAACAACAAATTATGAAGGAAATATTGTCTCCCCTCAAATTGCATTTTATTATTTGCATTTAGTACTGTTTTTTTTTTCTCCTGCTGTCTGTGAATGTGTAAATCAGACCTCCAACACTTTGAGGTTGCAACCAACCAGTTGAAAACTACTGATCAATGAAATTTACATTTACATGACAAGAATGAATTTAGCAGAAATGTATTAATTCATATCTTTGATTTAGTTACTCAAAAATGCTAACGGGAGCCATGGTGGCTTGGTGGATACTGTAAGGTCTTTGGTCTGAGTCTTATCTGTGTGGAGCTTGCATGTTCTCTCTGTGTTGGCGAGGGTTTTTTCTGGGTGCTCTGGTTTCCACTACAAGACATAGACATTCAGGACATGGAAATTGGAAACAGATACGATGCCTGTAGGAGTGAATGTGTGTGTTATAGCCCTGTGATGTACTGGCCATCTATCCAGGGTGTTTCCCCTGCTGGGAAAGGCTCCAGCATTCAATTGACATAGGACATAGGTTTGGAAAATGGATGGAAATGCTAATATAAATTCTGTCTCTAAACAGGTGTCTTTGGAATTGGTTTTAATAATTCTGTTTGTTATCACACTCAACAGAAAACTGTCATTCAGTCAGACCTCCACTATAATTGCTCTGCATGAGGCAAAACAGTCTTTTCTGTGAGCCTGTAGGTTGTGCAGCAGGTAGAATTGATCAATGCTGTCAGAGCGGTTGTCCAGAGGGACTGCTGACTCTGTCAGATGTCCTGCCTGTAGGGCTGCAGACATTTCAACACACACAAGCTCACTCCTTCCATCTGCCTCAATCACACAAACACACACACACACACACACACACACACACACACACATAGAGACTACAGAACAGGTACGATCTGGTCCAGTCCGGGCATGTTCTTAGGCTATTCCTGAACAAGCTGAGATCCAGACAGAACCTCACCCCTTACACAAACACGCGTGAACTATGTGTTTCGTTATGCTTTTTAGGTTTAAACACCTGAACATCTTCAGATAATTGGACGCGGGTTAATTAGTAAAGAATGAAGTGTTGATCGGTTGACGTCATGGATTCCAGAGGAGAGCAACAGCACAGACTTATGCAACGGCCCTCTTTTTTGCATATAAGGATCATCTTTTATCATTACCCACATACAGCATAAAGGACAATCAAATGGTTTATATTTGATTTATATAATGATTTTATGATTCATATCTTAGGTAACACTTTATTTTGATGGTTCCTTTTGGAGATTCTGTTAACTATGATTAACTTTGCAACTACATGTCGACTAGCTCTCATTAGAGTATTCAGCCTGGTCTCATTGTTAATACGTAAGTATTATACGTTTTTTTCAAAGATAGAAAACGTACTTTTTGTACGTTTCATAGATCCTGAAACGTATAATATGGACGTATCTGCAACATTTAAACGTAACATAATTACGTTTTTTCAGCTACAAAACGTTAACTGTTTACGTATATTTCATATCTGTATAATTTCCCTTTTACCATTTTATAGATAAACGTGAGATCCCTCAACCCTACTTCTAAACCTAAACATACCCATTTTATACAGAATATAAAAAGGATAAAACGTAATGGGCAGAGGTGTGTAGGGAAATGGCAGTTTTATTAACAATATAGCATTAAAATATATTTTGAGCCACTAATCCTACTCCTAATTTACCCCTAAACCTACCCATAACCATTCCTTAAAACTACGTAGGCTAACGTTACAATTATGAAGAAAAACACAACAGACAGACAATTAATCACAATAATTTATTTATTGCGAAAATGTCAAAACCGGTACCAAAAGTCGTTCACATCATGTGTTGCAGTCGCAGACGCAGTCCTCTCTGAGTAGAATTTAAGTTATTAATCCATGAAAATGTTAATCCGGTTTCGGCTCGCACTGTGAAGGCGCGCACGCTTCTTCATTTCAAATGTTGTAGTCTCAGCCTCAGACGTCACGCCCACGGAACGTTGGCTAAACGTCTGATGCATTTGGTACACTTAACTGGAAACACTTCAGGAATGTCGAAGTCGTCATCTGATTGGTTGAATTTTATCAGATTTCCGGGGGGGCGCGAGTGTCGCGTTTATTTTCGGTCCGCCGGGAAACAAAGCGCAGACGTGTGATTGCAGAAGAAAAACTGTTGTGTTTACATGAGTGACAATGAGCATTTATCAAGATCAGCTAAACGTAGAATTCTCAAAAGTATGCGAGGTTCACGGGAAAGACTCTTGAAGTTTTCTTCTCTTTCTTTGATTTTCTATGCTGACTGACTTGCACGCAGGTCTGTTGTTGTGGGGACATCTCTATATGGCTCTGCACCATAGCTCTGCACGCACCGAAACGTGACGCTGAACGAAACGAACTGTAATTGGTTGTTTTACATGTCGGTCAAACGGCCTTATGGGCGGGCCTTGGCCAAAGAAAGCTGCTATGAATTCCCAAGGGGGTAATCCATCAGCCGGAAGTTGAAGCCTCGCGGGAGCCGCCATTGTAGCAGAACTTCACTTGCTGTTAGCATCCCATTGACTCCCATTCATTTTGGCGTCACTTTTACAGCGAATAACTTTACATCTGAGGCGTCCAAAGGCTTAATTTGTAGATTATTTATTTCTAAAGAAACACGACAATGTATAAAATGCTCCATTACTTTGTATCTTACGTTACGACCCCGTAGATGCCGTTTTTGTAAAAATAGGCTAAAGATTGCGTCATAACCACGGGACTTTCTGTCGCACAATAGAGACATAACCGTATAAACAGGAGGAGAAGCTCGCGGCAATCTTTTACTGTCTATGAGGCAATCAGGGGGACATGAAGGCACAAAGTCAAGGTAGAAGCCCATAAATAGAGAGTCCATAAAAGCAACGGGACAACATATTTCAACAACGTTTTAGAGGAATTAGGTGATTCAGATTTTTCTTGGCACAGCTACTAGAAGATTTTCAACTGTCAGACTGTCGTCACGCTCAGTTTGAGCCTGCGCAGTCGCTCAGACATCAGACAGGAAGTGCAAAAATCGGGCTTCAAGTCTTCTCCGTTGAAATCAATGGGGTCGCTGTGTCCATTTCTTTTACTGTCTATGTGAATTCCAGACCTTCAGCCGTCAGTCTGAAGGTCTGGCTACGCGAGACTACAAATGTTGCACACCGACTGGAACACGGAATTTTGCAATTTGTGACGAAGCAGGCGAGAGGGCGAGAGCCAATGAGCGTTTGATATCCCTGCCGTAAAACATGTCGTAACGCTTCTTCAGGGCGCATTTTTTTTATTTGAATTCATCACGAGCGCGGGATTTGACGTTTACGGTCGGTGATGAGAATGGAGATGAAAATCGCTGGATAAAGGGCTGAATTTGGATCTGTTTCTTGCAAACGTATGGATTCTAAAGATTTGGATTACATCAAGCTAATAAAATGTATGTCTTTTGTGAATTTATGTTGTGTTTTGGTGTATTATGGTTCTATAGGAGAAAACGCATTTTGTGTCTCACGGTAAATAAACTATATTACAAAATGGTTAAAAAATTAAGAAGGTAATGTTATTTTAAAGGGTTTAAAGTGTAGTCTTGTTTAACACAATGTAAGTTAACTTAGGTTAATCCTCTGAAACGAGTTTGCAGCAGAAGGCACGAACAGAGTGAAATATTATTTCTTAAATGAGTAAACTGCTTTTAATAAATGCGACTGAAAACGTAATTGATAAGACAGTTGAAAGCAATAGAGTCAAAACATTAATGCCACGATTTTAATAAGCATAAATAGGAACAGGTACAAATTTGTACGTCGGTAGAGTCCATACGTAAATAATTTACGTTTTTGTGCTGTCAATACGTAAATATTTTACGTTTTAGTGCTGTAAATACGTCAGTATTATACGTTTCTGAGTGTACAAAACGTAAGTAAATGTACGTGTGGTAGAACTACACTTAACGTAAAATACACACGTATTCTCATGAGATCACGTTGGAGTATTAGTTGACGGTCTGCTTAATATCTAACTGCTTAATATAACTCTTTATTGTGATGGTCCCCAACAGACATTCTACTGACTATAAGTAACTTTGAAAGTACATGTCAACTTATTCTAACCCTAACCCTACCAGTCTACTAATACTCTACTAACACTCTAATGAGAGTTAGTAGACATGTAGGTGCAATGTTACTTACAGTCAACTGTAATGAACCCAAGTGACTGCTGAACTGATATTCTTCCATAGAAGACTTTTATATAACACAAGCTGTCTGAATATTCTGTCACAAGTGTGTCTGTAACTAGTGTCAGTCTCTGGCAGCAGTAAACCCTGGGCCACCTAAAGCAATATTAATATGATTTTATATTTCCAGACACTTCATAGACACAGACTAAATCACAGCTAATTGTTCTTTCAAGAAATTTAGAGTCAAAATAAAATCCTCTCAGTCAATTTGCTTTTGATTGTTCCAATTTTATTTAATCAGACTATTCAATTCAATAAAGGGCTTCACGGTTTGGAGGTCAGCTAGTGAATCCTTAAATCATTTCCTCATACTAAGAAGCTGCTTTTAACTGTATATGCAGACTATTAATCTGAATAGACTATGGGTTTTGATGTTGGAGTTGTTTGGTTTATTAAAGAGAATGTGTTTAAAATTAACAGTCCTGATTCTCTAAAGGGCACAAAATTGTACTCAAGTATTGAATACAGTAATAGTGAGAGCGAGTAGCTTTGAGAATACATAGAAACTTGAAACTCTGTTTCAGATTTTATGACCTACAATATATTTCAGCTGAAATATAACCAACCTAAGTCTGGAATAGTAACACTAAAATTCTGATATTTTAATAATCTTTTGTACAGCAGTAATGAAACATGGAGGAAATTGCATTTGTCCCTTTATATATTTCCTGTTGGTAGTGTATGTTGGCTTCCATGGCAATAATTTAGTCTGAGAAAACATAACAGTGATCTTTTGATTGACAATCAAAGGCAGCCCGTTGATGTTTCTTCTGAGAATGCTTTGATCTGCTCCTATAAAACATTGCTATGCGAGTCATTCCACATGGCCAGAGGCGAAGATATTATCGCAAATCATCTGTTGCTCCCTCACAGACTTCAACTTGACCAACAAAAGGAGCAAGGCTTTTATGTTTGCATGTAAAACAGGGAAGATGAAAATGCCAAAGGTGTTGAAAAGCATCTCATGTACTTTTTCAGTTATATTTCATGGGGGGTTAATGTATTCCTTTCTGAAGTCCTGGGACTTTTATACTCTTTCTTGCTTAAATTGCAATTTGATAACCATTAATGATAATAGAGAATATAAAAACACTGAAATTTGCCTCTGAAATTTTAATAGCACTCACATTTCTGAGATAGCCTACTGTTCTCTTACGAGAGGTTCTCTCGTATTGCGTAAGCTAGCTTACGCTACGGGAAAGATTCATCTTTGCTGAGATATTGAAGCCAAAAATTATTTCATAATTTGTATCCATACACAACGCAGTTCCTCTGCGGCAGACCTAGAGCGGGCTAGCTAGCAGCTCATTGGTTCGCTCAGAGAGAACTGCTTAAGCCTATGGGAGAGCGGGACTGAACCCGCTTCCAATGAGAGGCGCCCGCGCGCTCATTGCGTCATGGCCCGCCAGAGTGGGCGTGGCCATGGGGTATATAACAGTCTCTCCCAGGCTTATATGTTGATTCATTTCATCTTCAGCAAGCTGCACGCTTCTGCTGTTTCTGGGAAAAAGCCGTCGCCGTCGAGAAGGCACCTCTAGCGAGCTCACGGACCCTGAAGAAGCCGGCCGTCTTCGCCACCTTCAGCCGCCCTGCAAGCTAAGCCATCCGACGACTGTATCCTTTTTTCTCAATATTATATCTGAAAGAGCCGAGCGTCTTTCTAAAGATGCCTCGTTTTTCCTGCGGCTCCTGCCGCGCTCGTCTCGAGGACGGAGACCGCCATGTCATCTGCGCTCTCTGCCTGGGACTCGAGCATGCAGAACTCGCCCTCGCGGATGGAGGTTGCGACTTCTGTGAAAGCCTGCCGTTATCGTCCCTGCGGGCAAGACTTCTGGCAGTGAAATCCGCTCCCGCGCCGCCTGTCTCTTCGCCGCGGAAAAAGAAACGCCGCTCACAAAGGCCGCCGGAGCCACCAGCGGAAACATGCGGGCCGCCGCCGCCGCCTCCCGCTTCCCGCTCTCCCTCCCCGCCCCTGCCGGACATACAGTTGCCGCCGAGTGGCCGCTCTGTTGCTTCCGATGACGCCGCGGAGGAGAAGGACTCCTGCTCACTGCTCGCTTCAGACAGTGAAGACTGGTCATCTCTCGGTTCCACGAGAGAGTCGACGGGGACCCGCGCCGGGATAGAGGAAGAGCTAATGCGCCTCCTCTCACAGGCCGTCGAACGCCTCGGTCTCGAGTGGTCTCCTCCACCCGAGCAGGCCCCGAACCGGATGGACGGCAGCTTTTTTCATCGGCGCTCGACCCCCGCGTGCAACCGGGCCGCTCCATTCCTGCCTGAGCTTCACGCAGAGTTAACAAAGTCCTGGAATGCCCCGCTCTCGGCCAGAAACCGCTCCGATATATCCGCCTCGCTGCGCTCGGTGGACGGAGCCGCTGAGAAAGGCTACTCAGCCATGCCGCCCGTCGAGGACTTGGTCGCCGCGCACCTCTGCCCGCCCTCTGCTAGATGGCGGTCTTCACCCACGCTTCCTTCAAAAGCGTGCAGAGCGACCTCGAGCTTTCATGCTCGCGCATACGCCGCCGCCGGTCAGGCCGCCGCCGCGCTTCATTCTATGTCTGTCCTCCAAGTACTACAGAGCGATATTCTCCGTGAATGTGCCGAAGGCGGTAGGAACCCCGCCCCCGCTGTCACGGATCTGAGAAGTGCTACGGACCTCGCCCTTCGCGCCACTAAAGCCGCCGCACAAGCTCTGGGGAGATGCATGGCCAGCCTGTGTGTTGCCGAGAGACACTTATGGCTCACGCTCGCCGACATGGGAGACTCTGAGCGCGCCGCGTTTCTCAACGCGCCCCTCTCCCCGACGGGCCTGTTTGGATCCGCTGTCACGGGAATCGTCGATCGCTTCTCTGAGGTACAGAAAGCTACTCAGGCGATGAATTTGTTTCTGCCACGCCGCGCTAGCTCTTCCGCGGGCCGCTCTCGCGAGCCTCCCGCCAGAGCTCCGCCACAGCGTCCCCCTCCGCAGACTCAAACAGCCCAGCGCAGACAGGGCGCCCGCCCTCGCTCTCGCTCTGACAGCCGCCGCAGACCGCCGCCCCCACGAGGCCCGCGAACTAAGATCACGCTGAAGCCTGATCATCAGAAGTCTGCCTAGCAAAGTCAAGAAAACGACGGTGCTCTCCCGCTGCGGCCGGACCGCCGTCAAAGCTTCGCCCTCTGCCAGTCCCCGTTATTTCGCCGACTGCTGTAGTGTTGACCGCCACAAACAAGCCGGTGTCCCAGCCCGCTTGCGAGCGTCAAAAAGCCGTTTTTATGGCTACCCAGAGAAATCTCAAAAAGAGAAAATTTGCCAGTTGTGTACAAAAAGTGCCCACAATCATGTGCTCACCGATACACACAAGCATAACATATCCCGTGTCTCTATCAGAGCCCCATCACATGAAACGGGCAGAGCCCGCTCTAGATTCAGAGAACATAAACACGCCCACGAGCTCGTGCGCGTGTCCCCTCTCTGCTCGCTCTGTTACACGGCCCATAGACTCCTCTCTGAGTGCAAATCCCGTTGCCACACACATTCAAAGCGCGCCCACACACTGTGTCCAGCCCGCTATGTGCAGCAATCAGGGCAATATAGCCATTCGGCCACTAGCCGCATGCTCCAAAGCGTGGGAAGCCATTCCAGGCATTTCCCCGTGGGTGTTAAGCATTATAAAGAACGGCTATCTGCTGCAGTTTCGCCGCCGCCCGCCTCGTGCGCGCGCGCAGCTCGAATCCACTGTCAGCCCGCTGGCCGCCGGCACGCTCCGCTCAGAAATTGCGACGCTGTTGCAAAAGGGCGCTATAGAGTCCCGCCATCTATGACCGAGTCGGGGTTTTACGGCCGTTATTTTCTGGTTCCCAAGAAAGACGGCGGCCTCAGACCGATTTTAGATCTCAGGTCTTTGAACAAAGCGCTCATGAAGAGACCGTTCAAGATGCTCACTACCAGGAAACTCCTCGCGCAGGTGCGCCAGGGGGACTGGTTCATCTCTCTAGACCTGAAAGACGCCTATTTTCAGATCCAGATAAATCCCCGTCACAGGCCATTCTTACGTTTCGCCTTCGAGGGTCTTGTTTATCAATATGCCGTTCTCCCGTTCGGCTTATCTCTGGCGCCCCGTACATTCACGAAGTGCATGGACGCGGCGCTCGCCCCCCTGCGAAGCCAGGGGCTGCGCATTCTGAATTATCTAGACGACTGGCTGATTTTGGCCCAATCACAGACGGAGCTTCTGTCGCACCGCGCAGTTCTCCTCAACCATCTGGAAGCGCTGGGTCTCTCTGTCAACTGGTCAAAGAGCTCCCTTCTTCCCAGTCAATCGATTTCCTTCCTAGGAATAGATTTGAACTCGGTCACGATGACGGCTCGCCTGTCTACACAGCGCGCGCGCAGTGTTCAGCGTCTAGCCGCCTCGTTTCAGATGGACGCCCGCACTCCTCTGAAAGCTTTTCAGAGGATGCTGGGTTACATGGCCTCAGCCTCCGCTGTACTTCAGCTGGGCCTTCTGCACATGCGCCCGCTTCAGCTCTGGTTAAACAGCCGTGTACCCCACCGCGCGTGGAACACGGGCCGCCAGCTGATCAAGGTTACGCAGACATGTCTCACGGTGCTGCAGCCATGGACAGTAGCAGAATGGTTTCGCCAGGGCGTCACGATGGGGACCTTTTCCTGCCGAAAAGTCATCGCGACAGATGCATCCAACACGGGTTGGGGTGCAGTCTGCGAGGGCTCACCGGCCTTCGGCCACTGGTCGTCTCAGGAAAGCCCCTTACACATAAACTGTCTGGAAATGCTTGCGGTCGAGAACGCGCTCTCGCGCTTTCTCTCGCTCATTCGGGGACACCACGTCCTGATCCGTTCGGACAACAGGGCGGTGGTCTCCTATCTCAACCGTCAGGGCGGTGTCAGATCCAGAAACCTCTGTCTACTGACACACCGCATTCTAGTTTGGTCTCAGAGCCGCCTGCTCTCGCTCAGAGCGACGCACGTGCCGGGCCATCTAAACGACGGTCCAGACATACTGTCCAGGAACCTCATCTCCACAGGAGAATGGTCCCTGAACGCACAAACGGTCCAATCACTGTGGCGGCTATTCGGCAGAGCAGAAGTAGACCTCTTCGCGTCAGAAGAGAACGCTCACTGCCCAATATATTTTTCGAGGAGCGAGGACGCGCTAGCCCAGGAATGGCCTCGCCGCCCGCTCTATGCATTCCCTCCGATGGGTCTGTTACCACAGGTAATTCAGAGGATCAGGGACGCACGCCACTCGGTGCTCCTCATAGCCCCGCGTTGGGAGAGTCAGAATTGGGTTCCGGAGCTCACGCAGCTGTCACAGACAGCCCCGTGGCCCATCCCAGTCAGAGCAGATCTCCTCTCTCAAGCTCGCGGCACGATCTGGCACCCCCATCCACGGCGCTGGGCGCTACATGCATGGGTGATCAACGACTATTCGTCGATTTGCCAGAGGGAGTAAGAAACACTATCATACAGGCTAGAGCACCTTCCACGAGAAGGCTCTATGCGTCTAAATGGTCTGTGTTCTCAAAATGGTGCACCGAAAAACAGCTGGACCCACGGTCATGCGAGGTGCCGTCTTTGCTAATGTTCCTTCAAGAGATGCTGGACAAGGGCAGGTCCCCCTCCACTCTCAAGGTTTACGTGGCAGCCGTCGCAGCGTTCGCTGAACCCCGACGCGCTCAGGCCCTGGGCAAAGACGAGTTAGTCATCCGCTTCCTCAGGGGAGCTAAGAGGATGAACCCTCCGCGGCCCCCATCGGTTCCTATTTGGGATCTTTCTATAGTCCTCGAAGCTATGAAAGCACCCCCGTTCGAACCGCTCGAGTCTGTGGACTTAAAATACCTCTCGCTCAAAACCGTTTTCCTGACGGCTCTGTCCTCAGTAAAACGCGTAGGGGATCTTCACGCGCTCTCATCCAGCGCCGCGTGTCTTGAGTTTGGGCCGAATGACTCGGTTGTCATTCTCAAACCTAGGCATGGCTATGTCCCGAAAGCGATTGGTACCCCGTTCAGGGCGCAGATTATCTCCCTATCGGCTCTGCCTGCATCCGATAGCGAGCGCGACGCCAATCTCCTCTGCCCGGTGCGGGCTCTGAGATTGTACACTACGCGCGCTGCCGCGTTCAGACGCGCTGAGCAGCTTTTCGTGTCGTTTGGGGGGCGCACCAAAGGTCTGGCCGCCTCTAAACAGACACTGTCTAGATGGATAGTGGACGCGATTGCCTCTGCTTACACATCTAAATGCCTGCCCTGCCCTCTGGGCATCAGGGCGCACTCCACTAGAGGCATGGCCTCGTCGTGGGCATGGTCCTGTGGAATTTCCATTCATGACATCTGTGTGGCCGCGGGATGGGCCTCCCCGTCCACTTTTGTCAGATTTTACAACTTGGAAGTCCCCGCCTTGCAGGCAAAATTACTAGCTGCTAGTTGCAAAAATTATTAGCTAACGACCAGCTCTCTAAGAAGCTGCATTTCTGAGAGTCCCTCACAACCGGTTCGCCCCTTGTGCTCTCCTTAAATGCTTTTACACTTCATGTGCCCGCTCTGCTGGCCCCATACATGCTTATGTGTACTTTTCATGTGCCCGCTCTGCCGGCCTCATAGTACATTCACTCCACGTTAAAAATCCCCCGGTAGATCCCTGGGATTTCATGTGTGGTTTCATAGCGCGCACGGCGTTGACCAGGTGTTCCCGTAGCGTAAGCTAGCTTACGCAATACGAGAGAACCTCTCGTAAGAGAACGAATCGGTTACCTAACGTAACCTCGGTTCTCTCTAGAAGAGGGAACGAGTATTGCGTTCCCGGCCGTGCTTGCGCTACTAGCGTTTCGCTTCACGCTGAAATAAATCAACATATAAGCCTGGGAGAGACTGTTATATACCCCATGGCCACGCCCACTCTGGCGGGCCATGACGCAATGAGCGCGCGGGCGCCTCTCATTGGAAGCGGGTTCAGTCCCGCTCTCCCATAGGCTTAAGCAGTTCTCTCTGAGCGAACCAATGAGCTGCTAGCTAGCCCGCTCTAGGTCTGCCGCAGAGGAACTGCGTTGTGTATGGATACAAATTATGAAATAATTTTTGGCTTCAATATCTCAGCAAAGATGAATCTTTCCCGTAGCGTAAGCTAGCTTACGCAATACTCGTTCCCTCTCCTAGAGAGAACCGAGGTTACGTTAGGTAACCGATTCGTTTCACTCCAAAATGAAAATTCACCGTCTTTTTTCTATGCATGTTATTGTATGCATGTATACGTTATCTTCTCTCTGGTGGCATATACTTCTCCAGCATTTAGTCTGCTTTAAACCCCTCCCTTTCTTACAATCGACTGCAAGATCACATTCAAATCTGCCTCAATCCAATCAACAACCGATGGAAAGAAACAAGTTCTCGCCCTATTTATTTATTTTTTATATATATACAGTGCTTATAAGGGAGTAGCCTACTACACTTAGCATAAGTGAACATTAAGAAAGAAATCATTTGTTGAGAGTATGTTGACAGTCTGTGTAGTAACTGTAGTTGTATAGCTGAGCTCCAGAAAATCAGTAATAATGAGGCTTTTACAGTTACAGATTTGAAAAACAAAAAGGCGGGAATAAAGAATCCTAAACTCTAACACAAAGAACCATTTCAGCATATGAAGGGTTCTTCGGGACGATACAGTACTAAATAGAACTGTTACTACGTGTAAAGAACCATATATTTTTAGTGTCATCTGTTACATTGCGACTTAAAGCAACTTGACTGCTTCGTATATACATACTCAGTCAAAAGTGAATCAATATGCCTTAATGTGAACAGCAATGTGTTCAAAAACTGGTCATCTTTTGACTAAACCTTACGCACACACACAATACAGGAAAATCAAGTGATCCCCTTTCTTCAGAAAGGCCATGAATCTTTCCTTTTTGTCTTTATCATAAAACTGTTCAAGTGAAAGTTGGGTAATGTCTTATTTTAAATAGGAAATTGAAGACGAGCAAATTGAAAATGCAAACATTGGGGTATTTCTTGTTAACACTGAATTTCAAGTTAATTAAATTAGTTTTGATGACCCCATTAATCAAGTGAAGCCAGAAATTATGAGGATGGTGATGGTATCAATATGTAGAGCAGAACAGCTCAAATATTTGACTTAACATGTTGAAATAACTGTGAAGATACATTACATTTACATGATACGATACATACGATATGTAACATTTTTAAACTTTTATGTTAAAAATATATTTTAAATATTTCTCCATGAGATATATTCCTAGACATGATGAATACACAGTAGTGGCCAACAGTGATGTACGGAGGGGATATTTCCACAATATTTGCTTTTAATGACACTTCGGGTTGTAATAAATAATCAAAACATGAGGAGTATATTATATTGGGAAGAAGGATAATACACTTGATTAAGGTATTTTAAATGGCAAACTTATTTGGCAAGAAAGGCAAACTCCAGCATATAATTAAATGGGTTGTATTGTATTATACAAAAAAAGCATAGAAAAGCATAGAAAAACTAAAAGCTCACAGGAAATAAAGCATAGATTGACTACAATGTAATTAGTCATTATTATTTTGTCGGTTCTCCCTTGTTTTTGATTACAGCAGCCATTCTCCTGGGCATTGACTCAGAAAACATGTTGCATGCGTCATGCATAACTTCCTTCTAATCCTCCTTAAGTTCTTCCTAAAGATGAGCTTCATTAGAAGACCTGCATAACTTCTCGCAATTTAGATTTATAATTTCCCAAAGGTTTTCAAAGGCATTAAAATCAGGGGACTGAGGAGGCCTCTTCAAAAGACTTCAACATGCTGAGCACGAACACTTTCATTGCGTACAACTTTGTCGCATGCATGGTGGTTATGGGACCGTTATCATGTTGGAAAATATATATTTGATCTCCAAGCATATCCTCCATACATGGCTACATTGTGTTCTGCAGGATTCCCAAGTACTGGTCCATTTTAAAAGTGCCAGCAACATTGTATATTGTGCTGCAGATACGTCCCAAATACCATTATGTTTCTCCTGCCATCCTTAATGGTGCCAAGCATGTATTTGGTATTAAAACACTCCAGTTGTCTCCTACAAACATATCTGACACCATCCATGCTAGGTTGTTAAATTTGAACTTGTCGGACTGCAGAACATGGCTCCAATCTTCCATACTCATCCTTATGTTTTTTTGGCAAATGCAAGGCTTTTTTTTTCTTAGTAGATAAAACTAATAAATAAATGGTTTATTTACTGTTACACAGCCTCTCAATCCAGCCTCTTGTAGCCATTGATTTACAGTTGAGGATTAAAGCGGAGGTTGGAGGTCTCATCCAGGTCTTTGAAAGCTGTTTTGAGAGTGTCCCACATTCAGGTGATTCATCCTCCTGTCAAAATGCTCACTAGTCTTCCTTGACCAGCCACAGCACTTTACATTCTGCATGGTAGTGGTTTCGCGGTGCTTTGAAATAATCCTGTGGACATTATGACCATTCATATCCTATACACATGAGCAATTTCCAAAACCCATTGATCAGATTTAGCCATTTTAACAATTTCAGAGGGCAGCTCCTTTCATCTGTCCATTCTCACTAAACCCCACAAAATAACATCTAATAATATAGCTAATACTTGCCACATAGTGATTTATTGAATTGTAGGCTGGAAATAATGATTGCAAGATTGGTATGACCTATCCAGATTGGTATGACCTTGGCCAAAAATGATGTCCGCAAAATTAGGTATGTTTCATTGTGTCGTGACAAATGATACAGTTGAGACGTGGAACACGTACATTAGTTTTACACTCCAGGTACAATTTCACAACATTGATACAAAATATTTAATAAATATTTAATAAAATGTTTAAATAAGGTGCGAAGAAGCCAATTTCCCTAGGGCGGACGTCATGTTTGCCCACTGCTGTATGTGCATAAAAATTTAGATAAAAAGACTATGGCGTCATTTATAAATCACACTCATTTCATGCTTGACACTTTCTTGACCTTTGATCTTTGACCTTTCAGAGGTACTTCATAAGTGTGTTGAAAATGTCTCCAAGGCTAGCATAGCATAATTTTTCTTAATACCTAAACCAATCACTTAAAACCCAAAAGCACCCCACTACAATAAATTGTGCACAGTACTGAGCACTCATTACAACATGAAACTGCAGTTTGCATGTAAAAACACTTGATTTGACACGGAATAACAGCACATTCTCAGATCCCACATTATTATGCGGCACAATAATCAATTTTGATTTTAGTGTTTATTCACACTGACTGCATTGTTCTGTGAAATGAAAATGTTTTTTTTTTACACTGACCGGCACTTTTGACTGTGTTGATGAATGAGGTGATTAAACACACTGTGGTTTTTGATGACTGCACACTTCAAAAACAATTAAACAAAAGAAAATGAATTATTACTGATGCCAGATCATTTATTTACAGGCACATGGTCACTCAGCATTGTCTTTAAGAGGCTTCCAAAGTTATTTGAGCATCTCTGCTATAAAGTGTTTTCCTAAAGCTGGATAAACCCTTCAAACATCTATCTACTGGTTGAGTTTAATCTCTAACATTGTGTATCACGTACATTTTTCCTGTCTCCCTCTTTTTTTGTCCCTCTTTATTGAATTTAAAGGTTCAGCCATTGTGTACTATGGATCTAAGAAAGAGGTCAAATGTGTGACAGCGTATGCTGGGACTCTTGTGCCAGAGGAGAAGGACTCAACGCTAGTTCATGAAGGATGCGTTTCAGGTGAATTTCATTCTTCCCCTGAGATCCACTTCCCTGAAGTGTTCGGTTTCTTGCACCAGATGCTGCAATACAACTGTAATATCGCAATTTAGTTTTACAATGATAGTTTTAAAGGGATAGTTCACTTCAAAATGAAAATTCTGTCCTCATATTCTCACCATCCAGTTAACTGGACCCATTGACTTCCATAGTAGGAAAAAAATACTATGGAAGTCAATGGGTCCAGTCAACTGTTTGGTTACTGACATTCTTCAAAATATCTTCCTTTGTGTTCAGCAGAAGAAAGAAATTCATACAGGTTTGAAACAACTTGAGGGCGAGTAAATGATGACAGAATTTTCATTTTGAAGTGAACTATCACTTTAAGCCTGTTTCATGCACATGTACTGTAAGTGAAGTGTCAGTGTAACTGCAACAGAACTTTGGCTCTCCATAGAAAATAAAGTGATTTCTGTTTGTAGTATATCCTATGATAAAATGCTTACCAGAAGTGTGCCACCGAAAATTATTTCAAACTGGATTTTCATGAAGAGGGAGATCACATTACAGTATACAAACGGTAATTAATTTACATGCAACAGAATCCACAGATAGATTGAAGCTTTAAACTGCTTAAATAAATCATCTTAATTCTGTCAGTTTTATGGTTTTACATGTACAATTTTGAATATAGAAATATGAAATGATGCGAAAAATTTAACGATTTTTTGAAATATGAGGATTAATAATGGTCACTGTATTTATGAATGTATAATTGAAAATATTGTGTCTATGTAGTTATTTAATATTAAGCTCTTTTTTACTGAACTGTTGTGTAAAATCAATAAATAGTACTGATGTTTGGGAAAAAACTAGCTTGCGTGATATTGCATAACTAGGATATACACTCACCTAAAGGATAATTAGGAACACCTGTTCAATTCCTCATTAATGCAATTATCTAATCAACCAATCACATGGCAGTTGCTTCAATGCATTTAGGGGTGTGGTCCTGGTCAAGACAATCTCCTGAACTCCAAACTGAATGTCAGAATGGGAAAGAAAGGTGATTTAAGCAATTTTGAGCGTGGCATGGTTGTTGGTGCCAGACGGGCCGGTCTGAGTATTTAATAATCTGCTCAGTTACTGGGATTTTCACGCACAACCATTTCTAGGGTTTACAAAGAATGGTGTGAAAAGGGAAAAACATCCAGTATGCGGCAGTCCTGTGGGCGAAAATGCCTTGTTGATGCTAGAGGTCAGAGGAGAATGGGCCGACTGATTCAAGCTGATAGAAGAGCAACTTTGACTGAAATAACCACTCGTTACAACCGAGGTATGCTGTCATGATTCTGCCATCTAGTTCTTGTTGTTCTTTAATTCTTGAGGCAGGATCATGACAGAACCATGTTTTGTGTGCAAGCACGTGGCCTTTGGTTTGGGCCATGTGCTTGTTGTCTCGTCCTCTGGCCCCGCCCCCTTGTTATCCTTGTTTTGTCATTATTGCTTTACCTGTGTCACCTGTTGTTATCATTAGTCTCTCTATTTAATCCCCTTGTGTTTGCTGTCTTGTGCCGGTTCATTGTGATTCTCAGTGTGTGTATCCTGTGAGACCATACCTGTGTGTTGACCCTCTCGTGAGTATCTAGTGAAGAACTCTGTCTTGTACTGTCCTGATCTTGTTGCTGTTATTAGTTATTTGTCTAGTTACCTGTCAAGTCTTAGTCTAGTGTTGTTAGTCTTTCTTTTTGCCCTTTAGTCTTGTTTTCCCTTTTTTGTCAAATAAACCTTGTGTGTTTTCGCAAACTGTCTGCAATTGGGTTCGTCCTTACAAAACCCTCACAGTATGCAGCAAAGCATTTGTGAAGCCACAACACGCACAACCTTGAGGCGGATGGGCTACAACAGCAGATGACCCCACCGGGTACCACTTATCTCCACTACAAATAGCAAAAAGAGGCTACAATTTGCTAGAGCTCACCAAAATTGGACAGTTGAAGACTGGAAAAATGTTGCCTGATCTGATGAGTCTCGATTTCTGTTGAAACATTCAGATGGTAGAGTCAGAATTTGGCGTAAACAGAATGAGAACATGGATCCATCATGCCTTGTTACCACTGTGCAGGCTGGTGGTGGTGGTGGTGTAATGGTGTGGGGGATGTTTTCTTGGCACACTTTAGGCCCCTTAGTGCCAATTGGGCATCATTTAAATGCCACGGCCTACCTGAGCATTGTTTCTGACCATGTCCATCCCTTTATGGCCACCATGTACCCATCCTCTGATGGCTACTTCCAGCAGGATAATGCACCATGTCACAAAGCTCGAATCATTTCAAATTGGTTTCTTGAACATGACAATGAGTTCACTGTACTAAAATGGCCCCCACAGTCACCAGATCTCAACCCAATAGAGCATCTTTGGGATGTGGTGGAACGGGAGCTTCGTGCCCTGGATGTGCATCCCACAAATCTCCATCAACTGCAAGATGCTATCCTATCAATATGGGCCAACATTTCTAAAGAATGCTTGTTGAATCAATGCCACGTAGAATTAAGGCAGTTCTGAAGGCGAAAGGGGGTCAAACACAGTATTAGTATGGTGTTCCTAATAATCCTTTAGGTGAGTGTATGTTATACATAAAAAAACAAAAACAAAACAAGAACTACAGGGGCAGGGACATTTTATCTCCATATTCTTTTTATTAAATTTGGAGACATTTTTGCCCCATGACCCATTTATTTACAACCCTGGATAGGATTTCCTTTAGGAGGTATATTCTAGCTTAAATTTACACACACACCTTAAAGCAGCAGATCCCTGACAATGTGAACAGCATTAAGCTGATCTCTTCTGCTCCACTGGACACGTGCCATCAGAATTAAACAGGTGGTTTTTGCTCATGTACCAATACGTGAATAAACACTATTATGATTGCCTAACCTCTGCATTTACTCAGTTTATACGTATATCAGTCGCTGAACACTGAATAGGCGTAGAAGAGAGGACAAGTTCTCAGTCTAAGAAGCACAATGTCTCCAGAAATCTCTGACTGGTTTATGGGGAAATAAACAGAGCGTGTGCATTTTATATGGGCACAATAACTAGAAGTGGCTCTGCCTGCTGCATGGCTGACTATAATCATTTGCATGCTCTGCAAAAAAGGTGGAGGTGGAAAGAGAGCATGAGCTGGGTGAGCGGTGACCATGCCAGTGTAATAACAGAGCTGTCATGGTAGGCAACATGCTGCAGATCTGTTAGATGGAGGGTGTAATTACTTGGTGAATCTGGCTTGCTGCTATTTGGGATAATTGCTTGTATATGCAGCTTCCTCCTCTCTAAACCATCTCTCATCAACTGGTTTGCAGAGGCAGACATGTATTATGAAGCATAGCTGGTAAAAGCGTAATTTAGAGATTACCTTTTGAGACTCACAACATGCAGTTGTGGCTTAATGTTCATCAGATAGATCCCCCTCTGAACAGATGTGTTGAGCACAGTGTCTGAACACACTTCAAAATAGGGTTGATATCAGAGAATGCATTACAAATAAAATATAGGTAAAACATTGTAATAAATCTACACTGTGAAACCACAGCGTGACCAGTTGAGTCTGATTACAGAACAAATGACTTTACTGCCAAGGTAATCTAAATAATATATAATATATGGAAACATGATAAACATGACTAGATTAGCGTTTTTGATAACTAGTCTGCAAATGCATCATTACAGTATGTGGAAAGGGTCCATTAAAGCAATTTAACTTAATTAAAATGCCACACTCCAAGTCCCTGTTAATTAAATGTGGTGTACAGCAAAATTACCAGAAGAAATATCTTATCTTAAAAGGGGTCCTTGAATTTTGTGTTGAACAATGAAGGCCTTCGAGTCTAAAAGGTTGAGAATCACAAATGAACTGGACACCAGTAAATTCTTTATGATTTCCATCCCTTCTGAAAATCCTCCCTTTTTTGACATACTTTCTCCAAATGTCATTTCAAGTTACATGAAAGCTAAATACTTGTGAACAAACAATTAATCACTGAATTATGTGAATTATCGGTCTACACAAGGATTATAGACACTGATCTTATACGCTGAAAGAGCATTTATGCTTTATAGTAATTTAGAATAATTGCCAAGAATTAGATCATAAATGACTTTTGAATGCTGTACATTGTTTTAAACCACCACAGTCGGTGATCCAGTTGTTCAGTGGCACAGACCAAGATGTGCAGTGAGCGGAGTAAGTCCATGAAACAAAAGACTGACTGTGTTTGACTCACATCATTGAGCTCTTTCTGTAGACAAGCTGGCTTACTGTAGTGCACATGGGAGAAACAGGCATGACTTAGTGAGCATCAGTGCTTCCCAGGGCACCAAGCTGGCAGAGCAATAACCAATGGTGCCCCAGCTGGCAATGAGCTAACAGGATTATCCTAAAATGGGTCATGGTGATGCACAATGCCAATGTGCCCAAATGCTCCATCCCTCAAGAGCTGAAAGGTGACTAAAAATGTCACTCATCTCCAGGTGCAAAACATGTCCAAGTAAATGTCAAGGTGACATGGGTCAAGAGTTCATATCAGCCTCTAAAAAGAAAATAAATGCAAACTGCAACTGCAATTGCAATATTAAAGGGATAGTTCACCCACATTTTGTCATTGCTTACCCTCAAGCTGTTCAAAACCTGTATTAATTGCTTTCTTCTGTTTAACACAAAAGAAGATGTTTTGAAGAATTTTGCTAATCAGACAGTTGATGGACCCCATCGGCTTTTATTGTAGGGGGAAACAAATACTACGGAAGTCAATGGGTGCCGTCAACTGTTTGGTTTCCAACATTCATCAAAATATCTTCTATTGTATTCAGCAGAAGCAATTCATTCAGGTTTGGAACAACTTGAGGGTAAGTAATGACACCATTTCCATTTGTGAACCATCCCTTTAACAAATCTGTTATAGAAAGGTAACAAACCAATAAAGACAATATTTTTTATAATATCATGAGTATTTTATTCACCCAATTCTGAGAGGATTCGATTATTCTTTATCAAATTGTTTCGATGAACAAGTTGAACCAGTTCACAATGAATAATTTGTTCTTGAATTAGTTGATCCAATTCATTGATTTAATGATTCAGTAGCAGCACTTAACATCTCACTAAGGTAAAGATTATCACAAATGTTGTCACTTCCAACAGTCTGGGGTCAGTAAGAAAGAAATTAATACTCGGCAAGGATGAAATAAATTGATCAAATGTGACAGTAAAGATATTTACAATTTTACAAACAATTCTATTTAAAATAAATGCTGTTCTTTTGATCTTGCTATTCATCAAAGAATCCAAAAAAAGCATCATGGTTTCCACAAAAATATAATGCAGCACAACTGATCATTGATAAGAAGTCCTTCTTGGGAATCAAACCAGCATATTAGAATGATTTCTGAAAGATCGTCACTGAAGACTTGAGGAATCCCTGCTGAAAATTCAGCTTTGCCATCACAGGAATCAATTACATTTTAAAATATATTAAAATGTAAAACATTTATTTGAAATTGAATTTATTTTACACTTCATCTTTTGATTAAATAAGTGCAGCCTTGATGACTATTAGACTTTCAAAAACATACAAAAATCAGTAACACTTTCTATAAAGACCACGCTTATAAATAAGTATAAACGGAGCTATAATTCATTATAAGTATTACTATTCTATAAATATATTTATAAAGACTCATTAAGACCTATACCGCTTCATAAGAACAGTTATAGTTACATTTATATTATTTTTATAATTACTTATGTCATACATTTGCCATTTCAATGCGCATGCTCATAATCCATTACACTGAGTTATAAGTATTAATTAGTTAGTCGCATGGTTCCATGAATGTATTTATAAAGATGCAACCGGCATTGCTATCATGTTATTATATTATAGTTAGGATGACTTTTTAGTAATTCAGATTTATTTCTGTTAAATAAGTGAATATATTGTTATTAATAGCTGTGCTGATAATACAGTTACTAACCTCTATAAATGCATCACTGATGGCTTTAAGTAAAGTGAAAACATAGGAAGCAGTTTTCCAAAAGCAAATGTTAAGAAATCATGAAGATGTGCTCATTATACATTTTAAGTTGTATACTTGTAAATGTAACTAATGAACAATAATTCCTGTAATAAAATAATAATAAAAAATAATTAAACATACTAGCAAAATAATATTTTTTACAGTATAATTCCAAACTGCTATAAGCAATACCATATGGCTGAGGAGATATAGATTTTAACAAATCCAAATGACCATTCATGCATGATCTCTAATGCAAACATTATCCATTAAAAACATAATTGATAACTAATTGGTAATGCAAACAAGTATCTCTGGATATATTTAATATTTGATATATTTTTATATTATAAATCAGTGTACGCACATTGAAAAAAGCAAATGCATGACTTAAGTTGCAATAAATGCAACTATAACTGTTCTTATAAAGCACTAGGTCTTAATGAGTCTTTATAAATATATTTATAGAATGGAAATACTTACTATAATTCATTAAATGGTCTTCATAGAAAGTGTTACCACATTTTTTTTTACTGACCACTATCTTTTGGACGGTAGTTGTGGATGTTGGCAGACACCAGGAGTTACAATATGAAGCAGGAAATGAACAAAGCCGGGGAAAACAGACAGAATGATTTCTTCAGTTATCTTCTAACTCTTAGCTAGAACCACAGCTCAAACAAGCCTGTTACTTAATTGGTGCTTTAGCTGTTCAGCAATAGCAAGTAAATGAGGCATGAAGCAGTAATACAGCATCCTCAAACATTCTGTCTGTGGAATATATTTTACACGGGAAAACATTAGAAAGCATGCAGGGTTTTCCCAATTCCCAGAACTTTAAAATACACACTCAACGATCTAGTCTGCATATTCATTGGCTTTCTTCTGAATTAAACTGTTTATTGTAAGAACTACATGCACATTTATGGACGACAGCTATTTGCTTCTAATTATACAAAGTAATTTTGTGTTGCCAGCTCAAACGTGTTCCTTCGCTGAGCAAAATTCACAAAGCTGCCTGGGTTTCGCTCCTGGGTAAGATTGCTTTGTTTTTGTTACATCCCTTCAAATGATCACATCAGTGAATATGATTGTAGATCATGCAGTTATCTATTGTGGTGCCGTTAGTATCAAACCGTACAGACAGGATTCTCCCATGAAGTGCCACTCGTGCTGGGGGGCAGGATTACAGGAACAAAGAAACCAGGGTGAGGAAAAAGATATTAATCCTTCATCCCCTCCTTTTCCACTCTTTTATAAAATTCCTCATCTCTTCAATATAGGCCTTCCTTTATTCTTATAACAATAATGATACTCTCTTGCTCTCCCTTTTCTCTTTAAAGTTCGACTTATAGCCAGGGGCCTGAAACTTCTGAATCTACACTGAGGGGTATTTATTGAAGCCAATAAACTGCCTGAATGTGAAGAAAGATTAAACGTTAATGAATGAGCGAGATTTCACAAACCAATCTTGATACATTTTTTGACATTCAAATCAACTAAAAATGAAAATGACATACCAGCATCTAAAAAGATTGGTGAGTCAAGTGTGCTTTAGGTGAGAAAAAGTGGTAGATGTGTCAAAGGTGAACCATTTAACAACAACTGACATTCAATCACATGAACGTCCACTGCGATTAGTCACTGACTGTCAAACGAGTCAATTTTTCAAGTTTGATTTCCAAACACTAAGACGGCAAAACTATTCTGGAGCTGATCGTCAAGAATCAGAATTCCTGGGCTGAGGCTGATGTTTAATGCATTTTTGAATAATTAAATAAAGTGAATAAAGAACCATATCACCAGAGCTGACAGAGAGAGCAGATGTCTAAATGATTTTGTAATAACATGACGCATAAATATTGCTGCATTGATTTAGATGCCAAGTCCAGCAGAACTGGTCAAGCTTCTGTATATTAGTCGTTTTCTTGACATCAAGCTTATGCAAGTCCTTATTTTCAATACATGAAGCATCCATCTTTCATTACTACATTTCATTATAGTTCATGTAATTTATTCATGCTCTTAAAATGTGGACAAGGTCAGTGCAGGATTAATTGAAACTAAATAATAAAAATAAAAAAAACTATAAAATATAAATTTTTATAAAATAGGTCTTTGATCTTCCTACTTCATTCCCAAGTTTGAAATGAAGTTTGTCTGGCAATAAATAATTCAATCATTAAAATTAAATCTTCAAAAATGTTACTTAAATACGTATATTTATTTAGCGAATTTGTAACTAAATTTTTAATTTAACATATCTAAATGTTTTCTGCTTCATAGCAAAATAATCAATGCCTTAGGCATTATTTATATCGTTTTCATTTCAACATTCCCACTTCCAAAAGATTCCTGCCTGATCTTAAATGATGCATGGATTCATGCATGGAATGTTCTGTAATTTTTACTGTAAAAACAATACCAAACACCTGCTAACTGGTTAACTGTCAGTTACCTTACCATACAGTGAAAACCTGTAAATGGTTTAACATCGAATTTGTAATTCTACTGTAAAATGCTACCACATTTATGGTTTTGTAAGTAAAACCTATATTAACCATAACAGCGAAAAAGTCAGTGTGGCATCACATAATAGGTATATTATATTTACATAGTTTCATTTTCGTTTTCAGTAAAGTACATTAGAGTTTTTTTTGTTACATTTAATGTTATGTAGTTAATGTTATGAGATTTCAGTGTTGCCCTGATGCGGTTGTCTCTGTAAACCCCTGTGCGACGTCTGTTGTATGTCTGTTTTTGGCCATGTTTTAAGGGCAAGCCTCAAAGAACTTTTTAGGCAAAAGCTAATTTTAGTAGGTCAAGTAGTAGTTATATAACCTAATGAAACATCCAGTTATAAAGTTGTAATTATACAGGCACCAATATTCTATCCCTAATACTAGAAACACTGTCACAGCATTTTTATTGTGAATTTCTGTTTACTGCTCCGTTTTTTTTTTTTTTTTTTACCATACATTTAATGCAATACTTTTAACAGAACCAAGATCTCATATATAGTATGGGTTTTCTTCCGGTACTCATTCCTGACTTACAGTCAGGGCCGTCGCCAGAACATATAGAATGGGGGGGCATTTCATTTTCATGGGGGGGCACACTTTTTATGATCTACAAAACAGACAGTCACAAAAACAATAACATCCTCTATTTAGTCTAATATAACTGAAATAGACCAAATTCTATATTTAAACAACACCAAAACACAAAATATTAAGTTTCTGATCATAGGCGGAGGGTGAACCAACACCATCAGGATATGCGCTTCCCCTTTAAAAACATTTACTAGGCTATATGCAGGATTTGGCATGGCAGAAAGCTCGCAAAGAGCGCCTATTTTATTATCATTAAAAAGCGGTTATACAACTTCATCGCGATCTCACGAAGTTCCTTGGCTATCAGTAAAGCTGATTCACAATAATGCCTTCTTTACATAGCCTAACTGCTTATTATACCGAGAGGATTTGCACGCGCGTAGAACTAATCCACTCACCGCTCAAAACACCGGAGTTTAGCCAATATTCTTTTATTACGGAGAAAACTGATCCTAGACCAGCATTTATGGACAGCTTTTCCTTCTAAAAGCAATCAGAAGTATATGGAAGCTTGTTTTCGCCCCGGAATGAAAAAAATTAAAAGATAATTGCGACTTTTTAACTCACAATTCTCATATGGATTTCTCTCAATTCAGAGTTTTTCCTCACAATTGTGACTTTATAACACGCAAATGTGACTGTATATCACTACAACTCTGACTTTATAACTTG